>JAQHUG010000016.1:1836594-1917534 GCA_028555095.1 Dicrostonyx torquatus | reverse complement strand
ACATGTGTGAAGACAGCAGGCCCTATTCCGCTGCTTGGTCTGTGATCATGCAAAGAGAACACTTTCATCCCAGCCTTCTTTCCTTTCTTAGTTTATTTTTTAACAACATAACTAAGAGAGAAAAGACAAGTCAAACCTTTGGCAAGTCTACTCACCATAAAGAAGAGAATATGAAATGCAGGTGGAGAATATAACCTGAATATGGCACCAATTCTGCCAGATCTCAAAAGGGAGCTGGTTCTAAAACGGTGCAGGCATTGGTCCATCTTTCCACCTGTCTGTCCACCCAGCCTTCACCCACCCAGAAAGCATTTGTTTGACATTAGATTCGTGCCCCACATTGTCTTGGCACAGGAGACTGATGAGGCTAATGAGGGAATCAAGACAGGCTAGACAGTCTCCTCTAAGAGGTGACCTAAAGGACAAGAAGCCATTGGCCAAAGGAGTAGACAGGAACAAGTCACCCTGCAGGCAGAGAAGGACCTTTCAGCATCCCCAGCCCCACAGAACCTGACTGCTTCAGTCCTGAGTCCCTGAGTGTCTCTTCTGCCAGAGGCTGCTAAGAAGGGCCTCCTCTGACCCACGGCCCCTCTCCCAAGCTGAGGTGACCCTTTGACCTCTGCCAAGGCCTTCATTGTGGGGGAAGAGGAATTGAAAAGGGCTGAGTCACATTCCAGGGCTGGGGGAAGCAGGATCCTAAGCAGGTCTAGCAACCCCATCTTACAGATCTGTAGGCTGGGATGAAAACAAAGCCCCGACTTGGCATAGAGCTGGCTGGTGACAGGGAGAGCCAGATGCCAGCTTGTCATCTGCTCTTCCACACTGCCTGTCACACCAAGAGGCTATCCTAAGACATAGCACCAAACCTGGCTTGGGGTAAGTATCGATGTAGTATTTTTATTTCTTGTTCTTTTTGAAATAGAGCAGTGACTATAAATAGGAACCCAAATGAAGGCTTTCCTTTCTCATTCATTTTCCAAGTCTGTTTCTTGGCTTTGGTAGGAATATTTTTAGCTCTTTCATAGAACCTGAGATTTCCCCAGAGGCATATGGTATGGGAGTCTCAGCAAAATATTAATTAGACTTATTAAATAGGGTGTTTGCACCCGAGTTGGAAAATTTTTAAAAAAAAACTAACAGCCAATTCATACTGTATGTATGAGTGTAAAGTACATTCCCAATGGATCCAGAGATTTTTACTTATGAATTAAAAAGAAAAAAAACCAATCCATCCATCAGCCCAGGCTTTGGCAGATGCCAGAATCTCCTCACAGAGGCAGGAACAGGGTCCTGCTGCAAGTAGCTGGTCACAATCCATCCTGCTTACCCAGAGATTCATTTGGTTTAGAGAATCAAAATGTAATGGATCCAGGAACACAAAATAGATCATTGCCTCGGGGAACCAATTTAAGTGAAATGTATGATTCAATTTCTCCTTTTCAGAAGGCGTTGGAGATAAACGCCTCATCCCAAGCTAAATCTGATGAAAAGAGTTTTGTTGGATGAAAGGAGTCTAGCATCTAAAGCATGGAGTTGGGGCTGGAGATGGCAGTGCCCTGCTGTGTTGTGTCATTTGGGCTTCAGGTACTCTCAACATTTAAAAGGCTAAAGGGAGGAAACTGTGAGGAGACAACTATGCTAATTTGATTAGCTGCAAAAATCATTTCATTAAGTGTACGTACCAAAATGCGTGCATCTAAATATAAACAATTTTTTATTTCAACAAAACATTCTTGCAAATTTTTACATCAAGCAATCTCAGTTTGTTTCGTCTCCCATTGCTTTATTTGTTTAGCTTGGCTTGGTTTTGCTTTGTTGAGACAAGCGCTTGCTAAATAGCCACAGCAAACCTCACACTCAAGAGTCTCCTGCCTCCACGTCCTGAGCACGTGCCACTCCAACAGCTTCATTTCGAAGGCTCAAAGGCTCTTAGGTTGCACAGCAACTCATCCCAGAGGATGTGCAGAGCTCTGCTAAGACCAAGAGGAAATGCCGTGTCCTCCCCCACAGTCCTCGCGTTCAGTCAGGGACTCACCAGAAGGCTAACCCCGACCAGGGCATTGTGGGAAGAAGTAAAGCACTCCTGCTCAATTTAAAGAGCAACAAAGAAATGGCAACTTCCTGAAAAAGTCATTTCTGCCATCCTTGAGTCTGCACAGAATAAGCAAGCTGATTAAATGCTTCCGCTTTATAGTAGTGGTCCAGATGGTGAGACTGTTTTACCTGGGAGAGTGACAGCCATGTGGGAAGGGACTCACCTGTAAACAATCTGCAGGTGAGGAAGAGCTGGGTCCAGAACATGGACCAGGACCCCAAGGAGGCTGCTTCTGCCAGCTCCCCCGAAGCTGCACAGAAGCTATACCTACCAATGATGATTTTGTTCATCTTGCTCTGGTCCTCTGCAGAGGCAGCCTGCAGTCCTTGATGGATCTGGTGTGCAGCCAAGTCAAAGAGGTCCAGGTAATCTTCCACAGGGTAGCGGTCTCGTAGTCCATCCCTCAGGCGGACAATTCCTACAGGAATCGAGAACTGAGTCACTGGCCGAGTGGTGGTGGCGCACGCCTTTAATCCCAGCACTCGGGAGGTAGAGGCAGGCGGAGCTCCATGAGTTTAAAGCCAGCCTGGTCTACAAAGAGAGTTCCAGGATAGCTAGGGCTACACAGAGACACCCTGTCTCAAAAAGATAAAACAATAATTTAAAAAAATCTGAGTTACCGAAGATAACATTGTCACTGACAGGGTGGTGGCCTCCTGGAGCATGACCAGAGGGAGAGGAAAAGGCCAAGGGTACCTAACTTTAGCAGCAAAAGGCTTGACGCAGATAAGTTTCCAGAGGAGGCACAGGGAGTGGGATGGAGAGCTCTGTCAACTGCCTGCCTGCTTCAGTACACACATGCCTCACAAGGTGAAAGGTACTACCACTGCTGGGCAGCGGCCACTTAAAAGAGGCCACGCCTACTCAAGAGGTAGAAGGGGGACATGTGGAGTGCTAGAGTTGAGAACTGGCTAATATTTGTACCAAAAGAGACTAAAGCAGACATGCAACAGTGGGGCCTAACATGAGGAAGGACCAAAGGGAGGTACCAAGGAAGCAGCATCCTGTCGCCTACACAGTGCCTCTTCCTTCAGTGCCCCACAGTATCCAGATGCTCTAATATGGATGCATTCCATCGAGCACCCTGCTACTTGCCCAAACAGTAGGGTGAACTGATAGTGCCCTGGATGGACACGGGTTATGGCATCAGCTACACACATCTGAAATTTGTTCCCTGCCTTTAATTAGCCTGTAAACATTTAAAAATCACACACTGCCCAGCACCACAGCTATCGAAGTTACTGGAAAGTAGAAAGAAAACAGTTCTGGCCAAAATAGCAAAAGATTCAAGGTGATATTGAATATTAGCAGTCGAGGCATGCTATGTCCTTCCCTCCTTCCTGCCTGGGGGGCAGAGGGGGGGCGGGGGAGAGCTGGTTCTCTTTAGGGGGAACACGGGCTGTGGTGGGAGAGTATGTGTTCATACACAAATTCATCAAACGTATTAGGAAGAGGGACCTTGGCTACTCAGCAGCTACTGCTAAACCACTCCTGAAGGAATAACAAAAGGAGAAAGTCAAACATTTGTCAGGAAAAGTTAGTCTAAGGAAAACATCTAAGATTCCCTTCTAGTGACCTGGGTCCTTTATATGGAAACTACCCTCGTGGCCCGCCCAGACTTTGGCAGACAACAAGCCATGTATCACCCATTAGCTTCAGTGACCAAATGTCTCCTGGCAGAAGGAAAAGGTTATGGACAGGAAACAGTGACCAAGGGCCACAGGGTGCCTGGGGCTGGGTGGAGCAGAAACCAGCCTACAAGGAGGAGCAGAGCAGGCAGGGTCCACAGTCAGCCTTGGTGACCAGGGGGAATATGTGTTCCCACTGCATTTCAAACACATGAGGTAGACAGGACAGGTCCCACAGTTGAGGCCAGAAGCTGTGTCTCCTCCAGGTGAGGTGGCTTCAGTAAAGCGGCCCAGAACTGGGTGCCAGACACCCCAGTTCCTGACATATATTGATCCCTGTTAAGTTTGTATGTTAAAGTTCTCTGGGACAACTAAAACCCTCAGGAACACACACACACACACACACACACACACACACACACACACCACCATCACCACCACCACCAGCAGCAGCAGCAACAAATTTCCATTCTGCACCTTCCCCTTGCCCTGCACACACCTAGCACTCAGCCAGCGCTCGCTAGGTGTGTCTTTGCCTGTGAAATGTGGGTATGGTTTGAGTGTATCCCCAGAGGCTCATGGGCTAGAAGCTTGGTAAGGCTGGCACCCAGGGTGGGATGCTGAGGGTCATGGAATCCTTTAAAAAGCAGATCACGGTAGAAGGTGATTTGCTTCCGGGGACTCTGCCTGGAAAGTTGAATACTGCTCTCTCGGAGTGACTTTGTTCCTGAGAGAGGTTTACTATAAAGCCAGGCCCCACCCTGAACTTGGCCTCTGGTACACACGGCTTGTCACGTTTTCCTTTCTCTCCCATCTTGTAATGCAGCCAGCAGCCTCTCAACAGGACATCAACAACATGCTTTTTGGAACCCCTAGAACCATGAACCACATACATTTCTTTCCTTCTAAGTTACCCAAATGCTGGTGTTTTGTTGTTACACCACAAAATGGATTAACACGACTGCTTACTGACAAGGACCACATCTCTGAATCTCAATACATCTTCTCTTCAGAACCTCACGCCCATCCCTCACCAGTCATAACATGCATCCATGGAATGACTAAGAGAAAGTGAGATCCAACACTCACCAAAGCGCTTCCGAGTCCACCAGTGGGGCTCCTTGATGGCTGAGAATTTCACTTCTGGATGCAGCCGGAGGCGATCATAAAGATCAGTAGTGCCACACTTGGGTTGTCCGATGATGTAGAAGTGTGGCAGGCAGCGCAGGCGGAAGTGTTTGCCATGCACATGTGACAAGTGGCCCCAGAAGACTTTCCGTAAGGCGTCAAAGGTAGAGCGGAACCGCTTGGAATAGAGCACGTAGGAGTTGGTCAGGTAGGGGTCAGTGGTGTTCCTCCCAGAGAATTCCTCGTACCAACAGGGACTCTTGCTGTTCGGAAGGAATTTATTGGGGATTACAGAGAACATCTGAAATCAAAGAAAGAAGGAGACAAACACAATGAAGGAAAACAACCAGCCAGAACATATTCTAAACTAGGAGACATAGTGATGAACACCTGTAAGGCCAGCACTCGGGAGACAGAGGCAGGTGGGTCTTTGTGAGTTCAAGGCCAGCCTGGTCTACAGAACGAGTTCCAGGACAGCCAAGCTACATAGAGAGACCTTGTCTGGAAAACAAATATAAAGGATGGGGCCGGGGAAGTGGCTCAGCAGTTAGTGTATACTGCTCTGTCAGATCAGAGTTTAGTTCCCAGACCCTCCATAGGGCAGCTCACAACTGCCTGTACCTCCAGCTCCAGGGCATTGGACTTCCACTCTGGCTTCCAGGGGCACCTGCCTTCACATGCCCATACACCTACACAGGCACACACATTCACATGACAAAAATAATAATCATTTTTTAAAAAATACTAAATGATGGTTAAAGCAACTTTAACCACCATGACCCCATTCCAGGCAAGAAGTACCCAAATGCAATGATGGAAAAGATGGCCCTTAAATATCTCTGGTATGGCCATTCAGGACAGCAAATTCCCTCCTTGGCATGCCATAGCACAATTACACAGTGCTATCTAATCCCAGAGGCTGTCGAATTATCTTTGCTGTAGACACCTAGAAAATGTCTGTCCCATTCCACCTGTGCCCTCTAAGAGGGTGGTAGAGAAGGAAGAAGCAACCATTCTTCCAAAGCCAATCATCAATGATGACACGAGGCTACTCACATGCAATTCTTGCCTCTTGAGATCTTGTAAGTCTGGGAGCTGCCTGGTCGTAAACTCAATCCTGGCAGCGATGCTGTCAATAATTAGTTTAATGCTTGGATAGTCCTTCACATAGGAGATATTAGTTATAGAAGGTTGGTAGTGATGCTCTTTCATGTCACTTGGGTTCTCACTGTCCATCAAGCTGGGGTTGCTGGGGAAACTCCCGTAATGGAAAGGAGATGAAATCAGAAGCTCCTGGTGAGCCCCAGAAAGGAGATAAGAAGCCATCACCAAGGTCATGATTATCAATCCAAAGACCAAGCTACATCGCTTCCCCTTCTTGAAGCGCAAAAACCCACCCCAGTTCTCATTGCCCTCAGTCCTCACTTCGAGAACAGCAAGCAAGTTCATCTGCCTACTGTCCACACGAAACAAAATTTTGTTTTCCCCTTTGCAAGCGGGGCACACTTGATGACCGTGATGGGGGCCTCCTTGGCAGGCAGCTTGCTGCTTGTGTGTGTCCTCAGGAAACAACTGTATGCAGCAATTGATACAGTGCCTCATGGTAGAGCCCTTGGACAGCCTGCTTAGAGAGCCATCGACCAGCCCTCAAGGAGTTTGCTGGGAAAATGTAAGAATATCCTGTGACAACCCAAGATGGTCAAAGGCACAAGCAACAGAAACGAATGCAAAAGAGAGCAGACACCAACGCACTAGAGAATGAGGCACATTCTTTGGTTCAAATACGGAGGTCAATACAAAAAAAGCAAATCCCAATCGTTTGTTCTGCACCAGCCAATGCACACTGCATTAGACGCAGGTTTAGAAGCAATTCTGCTTGTGCTTCAGGTTTTTCCCAGGGCACCAAAGAAAGTTGGAGTGGCATCCGTGGAGAGCATGGAGCCACACTGGAGATTAGAAGACATCATGGGATCCTCATTGGTGGGTAGACTAGCATTCCTCCAGAATGTTTTCTCGTCATGGGGAGCAGACTCTTATCAATGGCAGGTGACCTAAACATAAAAAAAAAGATAAGTTGTGTTGCATTGTGTGGTAACTATGACAGCACAGGAGTTGTTTCCCAGACAAGGGCAGATGTTTAGCTGCCTCTTCTGCCTGTCCATTTCAACCATACTTACTTGTTGGTAAGCAAGTCACAGATCATACAAGGTAAATGGAGATGTTTGGGGTCTTTGTGCTTGGATTTGGGTTCATTCTCTGTCACCAAATGTGACCCCCAAACACCACACTTAGAATGGCTGAGGCACCCTTCAGGACCTCTGCCTTCACACATCTGAGCACATCCCAGTATCTCAAGCTTGTGTAACTACAGTCAGAGTCATGCACAGTCGGTTTCTTAGTTAGGCTTCTGCTGCTATAATGAAACACCGAGACCAAAAGCAACTTGGGGTTGAGAAGATTATTTCATCTTATATTTCTCCATCACAGTCCATCACTGAAAGAAGTCCGGGCAGGAACTCAAGGCAGGAACCTGGGGGCAAGAACTGAAGCAGAGGCCATGGAAAAATGCTGCTTACTGCCTTGCTCCTTGTGGCTTGCTCAGCCTGCTTTCTTACAAAACCCAGGACCAACAGACCAAGGGTGGCACCACCCACAGTGAGCTGGGCCATGTAGGTCATTCATTAAGCAAGAAACTGCTCTAAAAACATGCCCATAGGCCAATCTGATGAAAGAGTTTTCTCAGTTGAGGTGGCTCTTCCCACTTAACTGTAGCATTTGACAAGTCAAAAGAGAGAGAGAGAGATCCAAGACCATCAGTGATTTCCAATTTGAGGCATGAATCAAAACACCATTTTTACCTTAATGATAAATGTGAGGCATGTAAGGAGGGGGATGGGAATGGGGAGGGAAAGCAGAGGGAGGCAGACTGTCTCCTCACAGCTTCTCCATCTCACCGCACAGCTTAAGAAGCAAAAGTTAATGAAAATTTAGCAACAATGAAATAATCGTCTTCTTCAGTCAAGTGTATCACATTTAAAAAAAGAAAACCATCTGACTTCAAGTTATTAAGCAATTAAATCCAATGTACAGGATTCCCCCGAGCCACGTAACACTTCGGACCCTGAAGGCATTTTTCATTTTCATTATCCGGGGAAGATGCAATTCTTAAAAATCCATTAACGTAATGCCATGGCAGGCAGTAAAGTGTATTTTTTCCCCAAATGACACTTCTTTGGAGATGTCATTAAAGGAGCAACAGATGAATTAATGAAAGAGCCTTACTTGATTTCTAGCTACCTACCATAAACGCTGCCACCCCCAAAACCGGCTGTGAGACCTTAACCTCTCTGAGTTCTCATGCCCTCACCGGTAAAATTAAAATAATAACAGTGTTTCCTTGTATCCTTTTTATTTAATTAGTTTGGTTTCTTGAGACAGGGTTTCTCTGTACCTTTGGAGCCTGTCCTGCAACTAGCTCTTATAAACCAGGCTGGTCTCAAACTCACAGAGATCTGTCTCTGCCTTTGCCTCCTGAGTGCTGGTATTAAAGGCATGCACCACCAATGCCCGACCCTGGTAACTTTTTTAAGACGTGGCATTAATTAATGTGTGTCAACCATTTGTATAGACTTGACACATGCTCAGGGACCCAGGAAATTCACAACATGATAACAGCATCATCATTGGCCACACTGCCATCTTTAATTGCCAGTGAGTTCTCAAAACAAGTGATATGCAGTCCCAGATGGGAGACCTGAGCCACATTCTTTCTCCTTAAGTACCCAAGGGTGTGAGCTCGCATCCCACTGTACCTGTATACACCTCCAGCAATCCTCTGTCCCAGAGAAGTGGCATTAACCAAGCCTTCATTACAGACTCTACATATTGGCTAGAGATCTGAACAGCCACCACCCTACAGTAGAAACCTTCATGTCACTTGGATCCAAAGCCCGTGTTTTCTTGAAATATGTTGGCACCAAGTGGTGTTTCTTCCACCCACAGAGTGCCCTGCATGCTGCCAGCACTGGTGCGTAAGTATTTAGAGGAGCGGAGAGCTGGACAGATTCTATACAGCTCACCATGGCGGCACTTTGTGGACCTTCAATATGAAAATAAGCCTTTGTGAAATCACAGCCAGGAATATAATAAACAAAAGTTGCATTGTGTAGGCCTGGGGGATGGCTCCAAGGACAACTTACTTGCTATGGGAGCATGACAACCCAAGTTCAGATCCCCAGGATCCACTTCAAAGCCAGATACCTCAACCCGCACTCTGTTTCATGGGAGATGGGAGACAGAGGCAAGAGAATTGCCAGAAGTTAGGAGGCTAACTAGCCTGGTATGTGCATCTGTGAACAAGAAAGGCTGCCTCGAACAACATGGGAGACAAAGAATGACATGTGAGGTCATCTGACCACATATATATCATGTCATGTGCCCCAAATACATCCACACACACATCCACACACACACACACACACACACACACACACACACACACACACACACACACCACATTGGTCAAGGAATTATCACTAACCAGGAGGTCACACTGAGATGTGCTAGTCTAAGGGACTGGAGTCAGGCAGAGCATGGGACAGCCAGAGGAACATACTTGAGGAGCGTGGGAGGAGATGCCCTGGGACCAAGCTGGGTCCCTCTCCTCCCTTAGGGCAGCTAGCAGAGCATACTGGGAGCCTCTGCTTCCAGCCTCACTCTGTCACCCCTGACCCATTGCTTGGTACAAACAATTCTTCTAAATAAAGAAACAAAAGGGCAAGATCCCTCCTTGGGAACTCCATCCCTGAAGCCAAGAAAGCATTTTTTTCACTTGTCAAAGACAGGGCCAAGGCAGGGTTTAAAATGAGGCTCCAAGCAGGGACTCAGTGGGAGGATGTTCACACCCTTCTGCCTTACTGCTGGTTCAAAAGAAAGAAAACCAAACATGGACTTTGAAGCCACAGAACAAGAATGTACATCATTAGGATCCGACAGAATGGGCAGAACATTTCTAACCAAGAGCTAAGCTATCTTATTTCAAGCAAAGTAAATAAAGCTCAGGAATGGGGAAAGCTGATAAACTTAATGAGGGTGGATGGGACAGAGGACAGGCTCCAACATGCCCAGTGTCTACCTAGCAGCCGTACCTCCAGCCAGGCAATCCATTCCAAGACCGGTTTCCTACTCATTAAAGGACCAGGGAGACTAATCCCCAAAACACCGTAACACAGTGTGTTCTCATTTCATTCATTCACTAATTCAGTACACATTTTCTGAAGGCCGACTGTGTGCTGGGTACATCCTAGGGTGGGGACCAGAAGTCAGGATACGATGTAGTATGTAGGTACATGTATCATTGGCATTCAGCCGCAGTCCCCACCCCCCAGCACACAGCTAATGGTGTTAAGAGCCACTAGGAGCTTCAGGATGGGGAGTGGTCTTCAAAAAGCCCAAGCCTCAGTTAAAAACTTAAATTTTCAGGTAGGATGAAGTTGAACTGAAGACCGAATCCCCAGTGATAAATGATGTAATAAATCTGTCTGATGTCCTAAGACCTCTGCCCAAACTCAAAACCACAGGGACCTGAGGGCTTCAGGATTGATGAGCACACAGAGGCGGGCGAAGATGGGCATCGTGAGTATTCTTCCCTGTGCCTGACTGGCTGTGTTCCTGCTGGCCAGTCCACATTGTCCTGATAAACTGCTGCTGGGGCCCTTCCTGGAGAACAAGGCATTCCTCCAGGGACTTACTGAAACTCACACTCAGGAAACCCTGGGAACCTTTGCCACTGTGTTCAATTCAGAAGCAAGTGTGGGTGTTGGGAACCCCATACTCGTGACTGAGATGGAAAGTGGAGCAGTCTCTTGGGAATGAGCCCTCAGACTCCAGGTGTTGGGTGTAGACCTTGAATGGCAAGACTCCAGGACGGTGTCACAAAACTGAAGAAGTGGTTGGAATTTTAACACTTCTGGAGGAAGGGGACCATGAGCATTTCTTCAAGAAAAAGATATGAAACTGTCTTATTTTTACAAGGATTTTTCTCGTGTTTTTGTTGTTGTTGCTTGTTGTGGTTTACCAAAACCATACAGACACTCTATCATTTGTGAACTACATCTCAATAAAGTTGATTAAGACCCATCCTGTGACCAGGTAATAGAATCACTGGTGCCCCAAGTGCAGGGTGTGAACCTTTATTACCTCTGGACAAGCCATTCCCTGGGTGGACAGGAAAGGTGCAGAGGGGACCACGACAGAGGTCTCTCTCCACCTGAGCTGGTTTTTACTCCACCTTGGCCAGGGGTGCTGCAGGGGCATCAAGCCGTAAAAGAAGTCACAGTGCATATGATAACCTCAGGCACCAATAAGAGCCACAAATTTCCCAAACAGCGAAACCATTAGAAGTCACTGTTCAGTGCCACAGTGCAGGGCCTGGACTGGATAATTCCTCCCAGCACAGGCTGTCCTGCACTGTAGGATGCACAAGGCATTCAACAGCATCCTTAGCCTCCACTGCTAGGTACTGAGCTAGGGCAAGCAAAACCAGGTCCAGACACAGGCAAAGGTCCCCTTGAGGGCACAATCTCCCCAGGTGGAGCCTGACTTAGAGGAAGGCATCCACTGCACACTGAAGAGAGTCAGTGACTTCAGAGGTGCCACTGAGCGAAGCCTGAGGGACAGGAAGAAGCCCAGTTTCATGGAAATGAAGGAAGCAAGGGAGGGGGAAGCTCTGGGGGAAATCAAAGCCCCTGAGAAGTAGCTGTAGGTAGATCCTTGGAGACTTGTGCTAGCTTGGAAAAGGTATCATCCGTATTGGGGGAGGAATAGGGACTGGATTCTATGTGCCTCGAAGACTAGAATCAGGGGTGATATTGGCCCAAGTGCATAAAGAGAGGCACGCTACATATTCTTTCCCAAGGCTCTCTGTGAGCTGTGTAGCTATTAAATAACACAGCTCAATGGGGAAAAATATTCCAATTCACATGCCTGTACGAGAAGAACAGATTGCTATCACTTCCCTTCGCTGGCATTTCCCATACACCACAGGTGATCCCAGGGAACAGCCACTCAGAAACTTAACACTCAGGTGTTCTTCCTTCAGAAACAGGTAATACATTCCACCTGCACTTCGCCTGGCTGGAATGCCGGTGCTCGGTGCCAGCCATCTCGGTTAGACAGGGCTCTCGGTGCTTTCATTCATGTAGTAAACCAAGGTACTCAGGGATACATTACAGCTCTGTTGTCTCCCAGGCAGAGCTCCACGCTGTGCCCTGTGGACGCAGACCAAAAGTGTGGGAACCCAGTGCTACCGTGAGATCAGATAACTGCTCCCCAAATAGAAAGCATTCAATTACCCAGCCTTTGCTTGGATGCCCCCTATTAACCTATGTACCCCAGGCATCATTAGCAGACCATTTATAACAAAATTGTAATTGAGAGACCCAGAAATACCACTTTAGATTAAGTAATTGAATGCCCCTCAGTGAAAGATCGATAAAGGGCATCCAATTTCACCCTAGGAAAAACTTATTAAATTATTGTAGCTAGAAGCTGATAGAGCAGAAGAAAGATGTATGAAACTTCAAAGGAGATCTGGATGGACTTCAATAAGTAGCTTCATTTAGCCAAAACATTCATGCCTGCCCCCTTGGGGGAGAGAGGGGAAAATAGCTAGTTACGTGATTTTACTTTTATGTTTTAAGGGGAAATTTTTTGATGGGTCTTAATTAACCTTTTTCTAAAACACAAAGCCTTCTTCTGGTTAGTATGTCTAAATGCTGACATCTCTCTTTTGGCTTTGTATATGAGAATACTCTTTTTGTCAAGGAATATTAGTCAGTGAGTGGAGGAAGGAATATTTTTTGAGTCAGCCCAAAGATATGAAGAGACTGGCAAGACCAAAAAGAAGGCTGACAGAGTTCTGTACAAACAATAAAGTCTCTGTGTGTGTCTGTGTCTGTCTGTGTGTGTGTCCGTGTGTGTGTGTGCACATGTGTGTGTGTCTGTATGTGTGTCTGTGTGTCTCTGTGTCTGTGTGTGTGTCTGTGTGTGTGTGTCTGTCTGTATGTGTGTGTCTGTGTGTGTCTGTGTGTGTGTGAGCATGTGTGTGTGTCTGTGTGTGTGTCTATGTGTGTGTGTGTGTCTCTGTGTGTGCTGGCAACAGATGTCAGCATCAATTGCTCTCCTCATTATTTCTTGAGATAGTATCGTCTCTCCCTGACCCTGGAGCCCACCAATTTAGCTAGACTTGTTGGCATACAAGGCCCAGGGATCCTCCACATGGATGCCATCGGTGTAAGCACAGGCCCTTATCTTGTACAGTAAGTACTTGACCAATTAAGCCATCTCTCAGGCTCCAGTGTCAATCTTACACCTAAAGTTTTACAGTCAATTAACTGAACAGATTCGCTCCTTGCCTTGACATCCAGCATCCTCTAGCATTGTAGAAAACACATAGAGATCTGGTGGATAAGGATTCCAAGCTCTTGTCTACCAAGGGACCTCACACAAGTGACTTACCTGGGCCTCTGCATTTTCAAACGGCATACAGTCAGGCATAGACCACCCACAGCTTGGAGTTAAGAGCCTGAATGTTGGGGCCAAATTGCTTGGATTTGACCTTGACAGGACACTAAACCTCTCTCCTCTCTGTTTTCTTGAATAAGAAGTGAGACCAATCAAAGGACCTATCGACTACCACTCTCATGAGCATCAAGTGAACTAATGTTTGTAACATACTTATGAGGGTGGCCCATCATAAACAATAGATGTCAGTGAATATCGCATCCACAATAGCACTGATCGTAATTATTATTCATAAATATTATTTAGGACACATTGTATTACTTGGCCCTATTCATTATTCCTCCCTGTAGCCACACTTATGCCATGTGACTGGCTTAGCACTTTACAGTAAAGGAGTAGACTATTTCCTTACCCCTCAACTTGAGTCAGGTGACCTGCTTTAGCCAATAGAATGAGGTAGAAGAGACCACATGCCAGTCTTAAGTCCTGCTGAAAAGGTACAGGGTGTGCCTATTCAACCCACTGGCATCTTTGCTGTCATTGCAAGAAGAACATGGTTGAGTCAACAGAAGGATGGCAAACACGTGAAGTAGAGCCCAACACAACACAGAAGAGCTGGAACCCAACTGACCCATCCACCCATCCAGAAGCCATGTTCTAAGTTTCTCATTATGGAGTAAAAGCTAACCAATATTGTGCTACAGGTTATGAGCCATCAGGGCTACAAAGATCAGCAGCAACAACTGTGTGTTGTGAGCTGCACAGAGCCGGCGTCTGATTAAAGCTTAGGAGAGCACAACACAGCCAAAGCAGCCCACCAGGGATGCAGCTAATCATGGAGTCAACCCTTGCTCTTAAAGCCTCTCTTCCCCAGACACCAGAAGGAGGTAAAAATGCCACAGCAACCCTGAAAGCCAGAAGGAAGCTCTGCCTATGTTAGGCCACAACTGCCGCAGTAACCAGACTAGCTTCTGGCAATTCTATGTTTATGACAGACATGGCTATTTTGTTTCAGTAATCTGGACAACTGACCCCACTCCCCAACAGAATGTACAGCCCTTCCATCTAGCCTCTTTGAGGTTATTGTCATTTATCACTGTGTCCTCTCCCCCTAGCAAGCCCTTGCTGTAATCTGACCCTGATAGGTTCCTTGCCAAATTTCATCTTTCCTGGTGCCTGGAGCCTCTTATCAGTGCTTCGTCTGCAAGTATTCCCTGACCATAGTCATCAGGCGCTTCCTGACTGGCCCCAAGTGTGTATCACACTTACCACAGGAGTTTTTGCTTAATCTACAGCCGGCACACAGCAAACTTCCGTAAGTAAAACACAGTCTTTGCGTCACTGGATAAAGCCTCAAGCCCTCAGTCCAGGGCTACCTGCTTTCAACACACTTATCCTATGGCTAGATGTCCAACTTCACAGTTAGCATCCAATGTGAGGTCACAAATTCCAAGAAGAGGCAGATAGCAGCCCAATTTCCAGAATCATGCTTTCCCCTAAATGTTTGGAGGAAACTAGGAAGATTGCTGCAACAGAGAGAAACCCACAGGGGATACCTAGAACTTCTCCTGAAGAGTCATTTGCAATGGGAAATCTCTAGCATATCTTGAAGACAATAGTGGGCATACTCAGAGCGTAGGTGAACCCATATACTCCAGAGTTATCAACCAGGCAGTACAAGCCTATAGGCACCTGCTCATCCAGCCTTGTCTTCTATCAAGGGAACAGGTGCAGCATGGTTTTTTGCTTCCCAAGAAGATGTAGCTCATAAGAGACAGACACAGTAAGAGAGTCAAGGGCCTGGCACCCCACCTTCACTGCATGAACCTCCACAGAGGGCCACTCTGATTTCAGGCTATTATCTAGCTTAGCCTCAAGTGATCAGCAGCTCATCCAGACCCATCGCTCCTCTCTTTCCTGGTCCCTTCAAGAGTCTGCCTAAAGATCAGCTTCTATGTCTCACAGGGGCTCTGCACAGGGAGGGGAGGAAGGCACAACCCAAAGAAAAGGAGATGAAGTAGGACACTGTCAAACTTTCTTGGAATGCCTTGTTGGCTCGGGGTCTGTTGCCATGTGTCCTGCACAGAGAAGGAGCCATGGGAAGACAAGAAGCCTGGGCCAGGTGCTGGCTGAAGGAGGAGGAAGAGGCAGGGCTGGGTGCACCGGCACATCTGAGACCACAGAAACACAAAAATGACCTTTCAAAGCAGACAGGTCCAGGAACCCACCTATACAAGTTCCTTCTCACTCCTGCAGGTAACAGGCCAGGTTCCATGAGACTGGCCATGATGTAGGAATTCTCTTGAGGCTGAGTACCCAGTAGGAGCTTCCTTGAAGGGCTGTGTTTTGAAACTTAAAAGTCTAAAGTAAGTACCCTCCCAGAATGGCAGAGGGTCCTGAGCAAAACTCCCTCCATCTCTCAAACCGGACTCAAATACCGGGAGTCATCATTATGAACTGTGGTCTCTCTCTGGCCCGTAGCTGTCCCATATGAGAGCCATGGACTGGGGACTTCCCCTTTGAGCTTTAACACTTTCAGATAGGACCTGAAATTAATTTAAACCTGCCATCATCACTTCTGCCTTGTGCGACTGCTCAGTCACTAGTTTTCAGCAAATGTTAAAAGCCAGCACAGCTCTTGCTTTATCAGTTTCCACAGAACCATTCTTAAAGCTTCACCACGCATTTTCTCCCAAGAGCAGACCACCCTTCCCACCCCAGCCCCATTCGTCCATCACGAGGTATCAACTACTTGCACCATGCTCAAAGCCTGAATTTGCTGGGGCTATGAACGTGGGGGCCACACAGTCCAGAGCTCAGGAGTATCCAGCTAACGCTAGAGCAGTCTCTGGGAACTCCAGAAACATGATCACCTGCCTGCTTGAACGGTTCAGCCCCATTACAGGAATAGCCCCGAACTCCACCTGGTGCCTGGCAAACTGCAAAAGACACACCTTGGCTTAGGGGCCGGAGACACGCTAACAACAGTGACAGTGCCTAGAGCCACAGTCCCTGACAGCAGGGACAGGTGGGTGGGTGGGTCCATCCATCTGCTCCAGCTCTGACCAAGCCAAAGGCAGCCAGATGCCCCATCTCGTCAATAGTTGTGACATATTAGGTTATGTTCACAAAGGCATAGTGGGCAAGGAGCTTCCAATATGCTCACACCACAGGTGCCACCCGGTGATCTCCACGTGCACAAAGAACTCTAAAGGTCTGTGTGACATAACAGGCAATTTCTGTTTCTGAGCCCAGCGTGTCTGGAGGGCGATGATTTTCGAGCACTCATTCTATTATTTCGAGTGGTAATTCAAATCATCAGGGCACTAGATCTTCCACTCAGCCCGGGCTAGTAGTAAACTGTCTGCAGCATTCCACTCAGATGCAACCTACAGAATCCGAGCTTCGTGCTTCGCTTTGGAGCCTGCCCACCAAAATAGCTCTGGGGAACATAGGGATTGTGGCCTTTGGACATAACTCCCAAGGGAGCATGTAGACTCAGGATTCCCAAGGAGCCCAGAAACAGTGAAAGAAGGAAACAAATATTGGTACAGGGTCAGTCGTGTGTGGAAGGGCACATACAACCATTCATTTTGGGTGGAGAGGGGGTGGTTGAAACAGGGTTTCTATGTAGCTTTGGAGCCTGTCTTGTAGACCAGGCTGACCTTGAATTCACAGAGATCCACCTGCCTCTGCCTCCTGAGTGCTGGGATTAAAGGCACGTGCCTCCACCACCTGGTTCCAACCATTCTTAACTCTCCAAGGCCAGCCAGCATTCGGATCCTCAAAGTCCATGTGGAAAATTGAGGCACAGCAGGGTTAAACACACACCCAGAGCCACACAGCGCACCAGTAGCTATATTCCCTAGAGCTATTTCAGTAAGTAGGCCCTGAAGCAAGGCATGAAGCTTGGTTTCTATAAGTTGCCCCTGAGTGAAGTAACAGACCGTGATTAGAAAACCACGGGTCTGTTTGACTGGAAAGTCTGAGACCTTTGACCTTTACCACACAATGAAGCTGCCACCAACAGAGGCTGGCAGAGTGGCATGTCAGCCAATACGTGATTGGCCAGTCTGGATTTGAGACCACTAAGGCAAGGCAGTCAGGCTAGACTGTGAGCTGCACAGAAGCATGGGGCCAGTGATGCTCACCTCTGAAGAGCAAGGACCTCACATTGGGTGGGTATTCAGTAAATACTCCCACCTTAGTGACAGGAGAAAACTCCAGGATGCTCCACTGAGCTCCTAGGAATGCTCCAGAACAGGGCTTCTGCAGCTTGGTGACAAGAGCAACACCTGTGAACACCGACCTGTGTCAATACACCAACCTAGGGTTGATGTGGATGTTTAGATTTTGATGTTCTAATAATATTAGAGGCAAGAGGTGTAACCACTAACCCCACGGTCCAGGTGGCTCGACTATGACTTTAATACCATATACTTCCTGTTTGGTGTGACTTACAAAGACAGGAGAGAACATGGGCCTGAAAACAAGGCACCTAAGGACCCAAGAATCTGCACTGGGCGCCAACCACAACGTTTCAATAGTCATGTGACCGCAGACAAACTCCCTCATCACAGAGACCCTCATCCTCTTCTAAAAAACAAAATGGAAGGCTTCACGTTGCTGAACAAGCCCAATATTTTCAAGAATTCAGGTGTTTGGGAGCCAGTTATTCTTCTTCTTGCCTATCTGTGAGGTTTCCAGCACATGCAGTCGCAAACCGTAACTACTGGGGACAGTGACACACTTGCAGACAAGGGTGATTTGGGCTCTCATGTAGCTGGAGTACAAAGTAATTAAGCAGTGGCTTGTAGTCACCCTCCAACCATTTCCCCCAACACAACGGGAGGGATGAATGAAAGATGATGTGCCCAGGGAGGGAGAGGGAGAGAGAGAGAAGGAGGGAGGGAGAGAGAAAGAGAGAGAGCCCCCATAGGAAAAAGATGACTCTGTCCACCTTCAGATCCCTAGATCCTCCTTGTCCACTCTGCCAGACTCTGGGAAGAGTAGCAGGAAGTGGCCAGCCCAGATGTCCTTCACGGGTCTCGCAGAACAGAACTCACACATTGAGCACAGAATGCGAATAATGATCTCGCAAATGTACAGCAGAGCCCTGGAAGGAATAAATTAGAGGCGGCACAATTGCAAGGGGAGCAGCTGTGAGCTCCCCACCAGATGGCCTCCCTGATCTGAATACTTTTAAATATTGTTTTATTTTCAACGATACACAAAGGAAGAGTCTCTGGTTAACCCTTGAGTGGGGAGAACCTCCTGAAATACTTCAGTGGGACCTCTTTCTTCTTGACAGAAAGAGCACACAACCCATCTGACAGTGTCTCCCAGATGGTTTTACAAGGTGAAGCTGGACATAGTATACATGACCCATCCCCAGCAGACCAGCCCATACCAGGTGTGGCCAGAGGCAAGCAAGTGTGGCCGCTGGAGACCTCTAAAATGCAAGGAGCTGCACGCATCTGGTGGTACAAGGCACCTGCATGACAAATGCAAGAGTCCATGTTTAGAATATTTAAATTTTAACATCATTTTAAAACTAAGTGGTAGCCAAGTACATGATAAAATGAGAGGTCATGCTACCTTTCACCTGGTAGGCGCTGGCTGGCCCTATGCTAAGGACCCACCAAAATCCTCATCTACTGACCATTCACAACACTCCAGGTGGAGTGTGGCCACTCTGTAGTACCGAAGAAGGGAATCAGAGGCCTCAGGCAGAGCCTACTCTAAAAATGTAACAGCAGGAGGCAGATCTAGACACAACAGAAGCCCTAACTGGCCCTCTCTCCATTGAGCATGGAGACGCATACATCCCACATCAATCAATTTCCAGGAGTGACCGTGGGTGGAGCTTAGGGCACTTGGCCTCACTCTTGCACAGCTCCATCTGGCTTCAACATTCACTTAGATCAAGTTTTCCTCCTGCAACTACAATAGCAGTAAAGGAATAATGAACATCAAGCAACAGAGTAAGGACAAAGAGAAACAGGCTGGAACACACCCTTGGCTTCAATTTTCCCCCTTGCACTTAAATACATGCACTCCTTGCTGTCCTCATCCGACAGGTAAACAAGGGATGGAGATGAGGCCTGAGGCTGGGGATTATCAAGCTAAAGGGTTGGGTGCAAAAGCAGAAGAGGAGTTACCACCCAGATTTACTTCAACCCCTCATTTCTCAAGTATCTTTGAATTATTAACATTCCCCCACTGGCCACAGTATGCGGCTCAACCGTTGTCCTTCCTGTCGCTATTGCCATTGCCATCATCATCATCATCAGTTAAATTCCCACTTGACTGAGAATGATGCTCTTGAGGGTCATCCCAGAAAGGTCGCTGTTTCTTGCCTTCTCTGTCTCAATGATGGGACACCCAAAGCAGACCACAGAACTCCCCAGAGTAGGTGTAGATCATTATGAATACGCACACAAGTCAAAAGCAGAGGCCCAATATGGCTCTGGAAGATGCTGTTTTGTGAGCTACTCACTCATGTCTAAGGAGCCGTGAACAGAGATGTCCTTGGATGTGGCTCCATGTGACTGCACGGGCCATGAGATGGACAGGTAGGTACCCTCTGATGTAAAGAGAAATGTGGAGAAAAGTATATTAAAAAAATGAGGCTCCAAAACCGGGAAGTACTAACATAGCCCACGTCTGGACCGCATCCATCTCTTCCTGGCTGTGTGTCCCCAGGCCAAATGCTTTACAGTTCTGGGCTTGTTTGCTTCCCTTCAACATAGAGAAAATTGCAGCAGGAAATGCTGGAGGATTAATGGGATCATCCATGCAAAATGCTTCCTTGATGCCACCAGAGTTTGAAAACCCCTGCCATGACCACCTCCCCCATCTTGTCATGGCTTTCTCCTTTCCCTAGGTCTGCAAAGATTTCAGCCAGCAACAGGAACTTTGGTCTGGTGTCAGAAGCCCCAGCCATCAGTGAATGATGCCAGAATTCTTAAGGCAGCAGACTAGCAGGGTGCGAACAAGCCCATACAGAGAGCCCCCTCACCCTCAAGTGCATCAAAGCCAACATAGGAACCCCAGAACACTGGGCCCACCAGACCCAATTTCTGGAACCTTGACTCAAACCTGGAATCTAGATTTCCAACCTCTGTAAAGTAGGTCAACCAAGGATTTATTTATAGATATATCACCCAAGACACTAAACACAGATATGCTATCTATATCAGAAGGGGAACACCACCCCATGGCTCTTTATTAGTCAAACAATTGAAAAGTGCCTGGTAGACACCATGAATTTTGCTTTTTGTTCGTTTGTTTGTTTGTTTTTGTTTTCATTAACTTCTCCCCAAGTCTCCATAGCTGAAGCTGAGGAGGTGAGCGCCAATGTTCTGACAAGAGTATGTTCTCCAAGAATCCTGGTGTCTGCCAGGTGCTGCTATGATATGACACATTGGAACCATGGCTGTCTGTGGCTGTCTGCAACCAGCCTGTCAAGGACATCACTAGCTGGGAGAGCAATGGCACTCACAGCTATGTGAGGCCAGGTGAGAACACGGGGAGACTGTAACAAAGCAGATGAAGCCAGCTGGCTGGCCCCAAGAGCTGCTGTGCCCTCAGCTCTATGTAAACAAGTTAATAAAAGGGGCGGGGGGAGAAAGCACTTATTCAAAAAATAATCAGTGCATCTTGGCTCAAGCACAGACTCCCACAAAGCAAATGATGTGTGATATGAGAAATCTGTAACCTCGGAATTAACTACGGAAGAGTGCAAAGTCACACATGGAGACCTGGGCGTGTACACCCCCACCCCTACCCTGTAAAGTTGGGGTTTATTCTCAGAGGTCAGACTTCCTCCTGGACTTAAAAGCAAGAGTCAAAAGGAAAAGAACCTTGCAACTAACTTCCTACCAAGTGGCTGCTCTGGTCTCTGTCTGAAAAACAAACATCTGACCCAACCGTTCCCAGTCCTTGGGTCAGTTCAGTGGCAGTAGCGATGCCTGTCAAGGGCCTGCATGATACACTCGCAAAAGCACAGGAGGCAGAGAAGCTGACATGAGACCGGACTTGGAGTACTGGGTGCTTGAGATGAGCAGGTGTGTTTGGACTTTGTAGTGCTTACAGGGCAGTGGACACCCAAGGTAAGGCAGCAACCACACCAACCGTGTGACCCTGGAGAAATAGCTACCTCCAGTCCTTCCTCCATCACTAGGCTGGTGCCCAGAGTCACTGGCTGCTCTGTTACTGTATCATGGGAAGAATTAAAGGAGAAACCAAAGTCCACCTGTCCACGGCCATCTTTTGGTCCTGTCTGCTTATATGTACCAGTCTGTGCCTTCCTCAGCCTCTGGCCAGTACTTCTTTCCCAACACCACTGGTCCCACTAGCCCATCAATGCAGTCCATGCTGCAGGCCTGACCAAAGCTTTTCCCTGACTCCCTAGCCTATTAGACCCTTGCCCATCAAGCCCCTCTCATTGGGCATCCCTGTGGGTGTCTGATAGCACCTGCCTCAATCACTGGCTGGTGAGCTGGGTGCAGCAGGGAGAGCCTCTGTTCACTTTTACAAACACGTCCCAAGGGAAGAACACCAGAAAAGGACATGGGAAACATCAGCATGCATCAAAACACCATGCAGCCATAAGTAAACATTCCTGATAAATGCTCCAATTTTTTATATCTCAAATAGAACTTTAAATTCTGCCTCTCTGGGATTAGTGTCCATCATTGAAAATGCATTTCTTGGTATCTTGCTGGTGGATGTTGTCACTAATATGGGGATGTGTGAGAGGCTGGCCCTGGCCTGAGAGCTTCTGATGTCCACACCCCATTCTGCAGGGGACTGTGAACAAGGGCTCTGTAAAGGCCCCAGGACCTGGCACTCCTGCCAACCCCAGTGTGCCTCTCTAAATTAGCTCTCTGCCCTTCTAAATTAGTTTTCACACTTCAGAAAACATCAGAATGATATGTCTTGGTAAATTATGATTCTGATCTGTGTGCAGAAGTTCTGTTTTCTCCATTTTCTTTTGTTTTGCCCCATTTTCAATTCTAACACCCCTGTCAGGCAAATTTTCTGAATTATTCAGACCACACCATTTTTTTTTAACCACACACTATAAAATCCCAGGTGCTGAGCTCAGGACAAAAGAAGTGTGCGTGGGAGGGGGGGTCCCTCCTCCTTGTGGACATTTCATTCCCTTCCCATAAAGGGAATTTGGAAGTGTTTCAAAACCATCCAGTATTCAGAGAACTAAAACCCCTAATTACCCTGCTTCTCCTGTCTCTCTCCTGGGCTGTGGCTCCCTCAGCTGCTCTTCCCCATTCTACACTTTGGAAAAGACAGGTTACATAATGGATCTGCTGGGAATTATGGGGGAGGTAAGTCCTGGAGTTCAATAGATACCCTACTAGAGAGTGCTGAGCTCAGGACTCCCCTCCAGCATGGGAAGAGTTGAAGGTGTCCCTACTAGAGAGTGCTGAGGTCAGGACTCCCCTCCAGCATGGGGAGAGTTGGAAGTGTCCCTACTAGAGAGTGTTGAGCTCAGGACTCCCCTCCAGCATGGGGAGAGTTGAAGGTGTCCCTACTAGAGAGGGCTGAGGTCAGGACTCCCCTCCAGCATTGGGGGAGTTGGAGGTGACCCTACTAAGGAGGGCTGAGGTCAGGACTCCCCTCCAGCATGGAGAGAGTTGGAGGTGTCCCTACTAGAGAGGGCTGAGGTCAGGACTCCCCTCCAGCATGGGGAGAGTTGGAGGTGTCCCTACTAGAGAGGGCTGAGGTCAGGACTCCCCTCCAGCATGGGAAGAGTTGGAGGTGCAGACGAGAGAAACAGGGGTCTGGTGTTTCTTGGTCTTGGGAGTAGCCCAGCAGGGATGGGACTGGCATCCATGGCTACCTCTGTCTTGCCTCAGGACATGATTCCTCCTACCTCTTCATCACCCCAACCCCTCCCCCACTTTATGAAACTGTCACAGAGCAATCCTAGTGACCTCAATGTTCTCAAACCAGGACTGTTTCCACTCTCCTATATCAATACAATCATCAGATGACCTCACCAGAGTTTGATT
The DNA here is from genome assembly GCA_028555095.1 of Dicrostonyx torquatus. Classification (NCBI taxonomy): domain Eukaryota; kingdom Metazoa; phylum Chordata; class Mammalia; order Rodentia; family Cricetidae; genus Dicrostonyx; species Dicrostonyx torquatus. Next base: position 1,894,123 of record JAQHUG010000016.1, on the reverse strand, counting down.
GACAGTTTTTCTGGGATTTTCACATCCGAACACTTGCTGCAGAGAATCATGAATGGAACTTGAATATTGCTCCCCACACTGGCCCACAACATTCATTTCACAATGTATAAAAGACCCAGAAACATTTCCTTCTGTAAAGGGGAACCCCAACTTAGGCCAACCATCCCAATACTGGAGTGGTAGGTCTGGGCCAAGGGCCTGTTCTCTCCCTGTACCCCACGCTGCTCCCTCATCAACCAAAGCCCAACCCTACCACGTCTTTCTAAGACAACAGGCTTTTCGGTGTCCCCAGGACTGTGTAGTGTCTGCCACAGGCTCAGCCTCCCTTTTTTGTCCCACGCATTACCCTCCCTCTGGCACAATCCCTTTAGGCTCTGACCCACCCCGAAGGGCCTTTGCACCTGAAGGAGGAGAGGACTACCTGCAGATCCCAAAGTAACTGGCTGGCCTTCTCAGAACATCAGTGAATACAGCCTCCAGGTCCAAGTAACCAGGCACTCCCAGACGCCGCACTCCACAAACACATGTCAAAGAACACGCCTGAGGTATCAGGACTGTCGTAAACAGCATATTTCAAGCCTCCTTAGAACCATCTCTGGGGATCACGAAAGAAGCGGAGTCATTTTCAGACATAGCATGAGGCGCTTGCCTACTCTCTATGGATGGTTCCTGGCCGGTCATTTTCGTTCACATCGTTTATTGAAATCACAGGCAGATTTCAGACTTCTTCAGCCCAATTTTCTCAGTTATCAGAACCAAGGAAGGAAGCAGAGAAGGGCAGGCCTCTGTCCCGGATCCTAAGATGTGCAATCCAAGTGGTCACCAAGGCCACTGGGCAGGGGTAACTAGAGGACAGTCTTGAGTAATGCTAACAGCTCCCAGGTGAGCAGCAAGATGACAGCATGCTGAAGGCCAAGGCTGGACAACATACTTGTGTGTGTGTGTGTGTGTGTGTGTGTGTGTGTGTGTGTGTGTGTGTACATGCATGCAGAGGCCTCTCTCTGTGTGTGTCTGTGTATGTACTGTGAGTATGAGCATGCAAAGGCCTCTGTATGTGTGAGAGAGAGTACGTGCATGCAGAGGTCTCTGTGTGTGTGTGTGTCTGTGTATTACTGTGAATACATGCATGCAGAGGCATGTGTGTGTGTCTGTGTATGCACTGTAAGTACGTGTATGCAGAGGCGTGTGTGTGTGTGTGTATTGTGTATACATCCATGCAGAGACCCAAGGAGAACAATGTCTTCCTCTATTGAAAACCACTGAACTGTTGAGACAGTTTCTCACTAGACACAAAAGTCATTGCTCATGAGGCTGGATGGCCAGTTGTTCCTGGGCCCACCCTTCAGTGCTGGGGTTAGAGGATAGGCACCCTTGGCTTCTGTGTGCTTTTACAGCTAGTGGTCTTATTCATTAAGCCAGCTCCCTAGCCCCTTCATCTCCATTTTAACACGAGGAGCTGAAATGAGGTTAGTGATGAGGACTTGTGTCCTTGTAACTAGCCCTCTGCTCCCCACTGCTCCACACACAAGCCACTCCACACGGAGTCAGTGCTCTGCCATCCCCTATATCTTCCTCTGGGCCCCCTGCTCCTCAGAAGGTGAGAACTTGAGCCAGATATTCCCTGAATTGCCTGTGAAATCGCCCATATGTTCATTCTTTGCCTCAGTTTCTTCACTAATTGAGGCAAAGGTGCTGAGAGTTTGGACATTAAGTATCTGAGTAATTGCCTTGTGGCCTCTTTTCACTTCCTGTGCTTCGACACAGCCTTTCGTGGCCCTTTGAAAAAACAACTCTATTTGAGGAGAAAAGAGGCAAACTTCAGTTTGCCTGGTGCCTTAAGCTTTGAGTTATAAGTCAACCGCCTGAGAAAAATTCTTCAACTGTCTGATTCTCAAGCTTGAAAACAAGCCTTGGCCTGGGTTTCAAGCCGGGGACAAATCTGTCACAATCCATGGACAGCGCTGAGTGAGAAGCCCAGTGTCCCACGATTGCCAGACTACCATAGTGATGGAAAAGACTATTCCCATCGCCGTTCCTATAGTCTGTGTTTAGTGACATGGGGTTGTGTCTATTGTCTGGTCTGGTCCATAACATGCAGGTTATAGAGACAGGCTTCTCTCTTGTCTCTTCTAGAAACCAGATTCCTTGAAACGCTTCAGATATGAACCAGGAAAAGGTGAAACCATTTTAATGTCCTCTCTATGTCAGCTGTGAAAAGTCTCATTACACTCTTATTTTAAAAACAAACGTTCTTCAGTCCACCTTAACATCCCTGCTCTCAAATGGGGGAAAAATCAGAGGAAGAGTTTACTTTTAAAAATGATAAAAACAGGTCTTTTTCGTTTTAGGACATTCTGCTTTCTGGGCCCTGAGTACACAAAGAAAGTGTAGCAAGATGATCCATGCCAGAGAGTGTCAGAGCTTGCCTGCCTGGGCATGTATCCCTGGACGCGCTGCCACAGGCACAGTGGGACAGGATGAGGCAGACCCAACACCAGCTCTGCCATGCAAAAGCACAGACACTCCTGGGCTCTGTATACGCCTCCAATCCCACCTTCAGGCTATCTCAAGGGGACCATTAGTCTGTGCTTTGCACTCACTAAGCAGGCTGTAAATGCTCATACTCCAACATCCCATTGAGTTCCCAACAGACAGTTCAGGCTCAACTGAATCCTGCGGTCTTAGCCCTCTTACAAACCAGCGCCTCATAACCAGGAAGCACTAATCTTGCAAAGTTCAAGTTTATCCCATAAACTTTCAGGGCCCCCTCCCCACTGGCAGCAGGGTACAGTGGACTAGAAGCAGAGACACCATGTCAGGGTAACACAGAAGGACTAGCCCTGGGGATTTTAGAAGGGGTAAGGCCTGGTCTTCACTGTGACAACACATTCAGGTCACTGAGCATGAGAGGGTGACACAGTAGAGCACCATGCAGGGTCTGTGGCCTGGAGAAGGCTGAAGTGGACTGTGGACCCACGCTGACAGTTTCAGATACAAGAAACATACATCACTGGCTTTAAACAGAGAGGCAGGCACCGGCGCACAAACTGGAGCAGCGCTCCTTCACAAGCTCCCTTTAGGGAACACATGCAACACAGAGGCCAATATGAAAACGGCGTGTGCTCAGGTGGCCAGCTTGTCCTCACCAGCGCAGAATCCAATCTTCTTGAGGAGGAATACAGATTTTCTATCACACAACCTGATACCTGACTTCAGTCTTTTTTGCCCAAGGGACTGAGCTGCCAGGATTTAGAAATTGGCATGCGGAATATACCAGGGTCAAGAAGTCACCCCAAATGAGTATTTCCCTGAATTTGAAGTCCAGCTGTTGCTCCCTCTAATTGTAAGACTTTGGACAAGTGACCATGCCTGCTTCCCCAAGGCACATGGAAATGGTGACATGGCCACCACGTTCCAGGAGAAGTAACTGGGATGGCTGGGGGAAACTCTGTAAAGAAAAAAACAAAAAGCCAATGAAGTGAACAAATCTAATCCCAGAGTGACAAATAATGTCTGTTCTCTTTCACGTGATACCTAGATTTTTATATAAATTAAGTAAACTATGCCATATATTATATGACATGAAAGTAGACTCAAAACTGTCTAGGGCAACAGAAGGGACTAACAGTGAGGAGAGGTGAGACAAGGGAGTAGGGGGTACGGACATATGCTCAACATACAGTGTGTAGCGGTATGAAAATGGCCTAAGGAACATAGTGCCACATACAACATTTTACAGCAAAGATTCAAAAGTAAACACCCAGCTTGGGGGTGGGGTGGGGGCAGGCTGTGTCCTCGACTGAGACGGGAAGATACCTGGGGAGAAGAGGCAGGAAGAATAAGTTCCCAGAGTTCCCCCTTTTTGGACAATGGACACAATGGGCAGGACTCCCACAGCCAACCAGAGCCCAAGAGACCCACACGAGCAACCAGGGGTCCTCAAGGGTAGTCATCCCCAAACACCATTCCCAGGAGTCAGAGGCAATGGGAAACGGTGATTCCTCCCGGCTTTGAACTCCCTGCTGGACTTGGAAGACAGGACACTCCTCACAGCAGCTCTGAGCGTGAGCCCAGGAAAAGCTCGTTTTGGGTGTTATTCAAGCCACCATCTTCAAGATTTCACCATTTCCATACATCTTCATAGAGAAGTTGTTAATGAAAAATGCTCATTTTCAGCATGTACCATTCTGGGTGCTAAATTCCCATCTGACCTGAGAACAACTGATCTGTACTTACTTCGTAATGTAATTTCTATGGAGTTATATGCCCAAGCTACCCCAAATACTCTTTTAAAATAATCTTTCAGCACTGGAGGTGAGAATTTACTTTTAAATTTAAATTAAGTGAAATAAGGAGAAGTGAAAAGAATCATAAAGATTTCATTCCTTTGGCTTTCCTGGTCACATTACAAGTGCCTGCTGGCCATGTGGCGTCACTAGGGTGGGTCATGCGGGTAGGTAGATGGTGCAGGTGGACAGGCGACATGTCCAGCGTCACCGAAATGTTGGGACTGCTCGAGCTGTGAGCCTTGGAAGGCGAGGTCAGAGTCGCACGTCTCACTCCCTCCTTGCAAGCCTGCCAACCAGAAGGCATTGGGAAGCCACTTCCCTGAGCTGCTATAACATAAGACTGTGCAATGCTTGTCCCAGTGAATGAACCCATGTGGCTGGAGTCGTGAGGGTAGGCAACAGCCTAGGTGTTGACAGCTCCAACTCCTTTCTTCTCCCATTTCCTGAAGATCTTGTATGATTGTGCATGGCAACCCCAGTCTTCTCTCTCAGGAGGGTAAACTTCAGGCTAGCTTCTAAATCAAACACTTCCATTTCGAAGATTAGCCCTGAGACTTTACTCCACTGTTGGCACATACCCCAGAACATCAAGACCAAAATGCTGGTTGTGAGCCCCTTCTCAGAGACTGACTAATCCCCAGAGCCCAAATTTCGACACAGATTACACAGTCCCAACATAAGGACTCTCTCCTCCATCCATCAATCCAGTAGTCATCTTTTGGGAAGTTTGGGCAGGACATAGAGGGAGTCCTCTCTCACATTCTCTTATGCAGCCTCTTACCCCATTTTTCAGGAGAATAACGCACTGCAGGGGACCTGTCTTGATCACTTAAAGGGCTGGCAGAATCTCCCTCAAGCTCATCTCCAGCCAAGCCATCTACACCTGCACACGTGCCCATCAGAGACATCTCCCAGGCTTACGAAAAGACACAAGCTGCAACAGCCCGAGTTCTGTCTGTAATGCTCCAGACTGTAAGTCTCGCAGTGTCAGCCCACAGTGGGGTGGATGAATGCAACCCAACTACAAAAATGAACAAGCAACAACACGGAAGAATCTCATAAATGTAGGTGTTGAACAAAAGAGACCAAACAGAAAGGAAAATATACTGCATGATTCCACTGTCATGAAGTCCAAGATCCAAGCCAAAAAAAAGATCAAGGCTGTGGAGGTGAGGCAAGAGGTTTCCCATGGGCAGGGTGGGGAGGTGACTAGTAACCTTTATGGCAGGGTCAGGACTTCTAGGCTGTTACTCACACTCCTGCTGGTTGTCCATGGGGGAGCTGTTTGTTAACGTCCTTCAGGCTCTATACTTATGGCATATATCTTTGATGTAAGTTGTACTCCAATTTAAAAACAGAACATAAGTCATGGCTATAATCTCAGAGCTCAGGAGGGAACTGCAGGATTAGGAGTTCAAGTCCAGCCTGGGCCACATGAGGTCCTGTCTCAAAAGAAAGGAAGGAAGGAAGGAAGGAAGGAAGGAAGGAAGGAAGGAAGGAAGGAAGGAAGGAAGGAAGGAAGGAAAGAATAGTTCATAACGTTAGTTTAATGGGTAGAGTTAAGTTTCTGCCAATGGGGTGTAGAAGATCCCATGGGCCTCTCTCTAATAGCCTAGTCCTTGCACACCTTCACCAGGAAGGTGAGTGTTCTTCCATCAACCAATGCCATTTCCTTTCAGACGTGCCAAACCAAACTTCCACTCTCCATACATTTTTAAGTGGCTAGCGGCATTCATAAGCACTTGGGGCTATATTTTATGATCCGGCAGGCAGATGGCTAATGACCTCCAAGTGCCAAGGTCTGAAACAGTTCCCCTCTAGTGAAGACAGCCAGCAGGTTACAAGCCTTGCTCAACCACTCAGTGGCCACTGGCAGACGGGGCACACAGTCAGGAAAGTCTTAGGTGGGCATTGAAAAGAATGTTACCTACATACTTCCTTCAGCATCTTCCCCTACCAAGCTTTCCAGGGCAGAAGCATATAGCCAATAGGAAGCACAGACTGGTTGGTTGGTCCTGCTACACTTCCAGAATTGTTGTATCCCAGAATCCCTGTGCAGAAATGTCTTCTAGTCCTTGGGCTGCCAGAAAGTTTCTTTTTTTTCATGATGCTTCCAGGAAATGTCTCAAAGTTAGCCTCTGAGACCCTAAGTGCTGGCCATGGAAACCCAGCTCCATCAGAGACAGTGAACATGTGAGCCACTGTACAGAGGGAGGCAGAATGCTAAGGCAGTCAGGGAAGAGTGTGTGGCAAGAACAGGCGGCGGTTAAGAGCACTAGCAGCTCTTCCGGAAGACCGGGGTTCAGTCCCCACATGGAAGCTCACAACTATCTGTAACTCTAGTTCCAGGGGACCTGACACCTTCACATGTGAAAAAATAAATAAATAAATAAATAAATGAATGAATGAATAAATAATTTTTACAAATATAAGTAAAATGGTCCATTGAGTGGGGAAAAAAATCAATCCAGTCCCCAAGAGCAGGTTTCTAGCATATTCTAAAACTTAGGAGGAGAGCCACAGGTCCATCAGCCATGTTGACATTTGGTGACCTCTTCCCTGATGGTCCCCTGATACCAATACCAAGACCATGGTCACAGAATACCTGCAGACCTGCCTTCAAGGGATCTTCCAGGTCCTTCCCTCCCCTTGCTTCTGGGTTCATGGCTTCAGTACCCTAGGCTCCCCTCCACGCTTCCTCCCCCACAGTCTGGAGCTCTGGAACGCTACCCACCACCCTCCCTGGAGAAGGCTCATGTCACTAACACACCACTCAGCAGTCTCCTCTAGCTTTTATTGAAACCAGAAAGTCGCTTGGTTCCCTTCAAGGCTCTAAGCAACTTCATGAAGGCAGGACCCAGATGTGCACCTCTGTAATCAGGTACCATGCCACCTGCCCCTGCGGGCTGAGGAACTGACTTAGGTTGAGCTATGACAAACACGGGTCACAATGACCAAACACCATAGCTTGCTTTTACTTTTATCTCCACAGCTTGCTTCCATCTGAGGACACTGTCCAGGACGCTGAGTCCAAGGCATTAACAGGAATCTACTACCTGGTTCTTTCATTCACTGACAGGTGCTACTGACTACCACTGCAGCAGGCTCCGGGCACAGTGGGCAAACACAACAGAAGGGGCCCCTGCTCCAGTCAAAAGCTGCTGAGGCTTCGCAGAGGACAGAACTGGCTTGGGCACATTGAGCTTTCCCGTTTCCCTCATTCTCCTTTCTTTTTTTGTTTTTAATTTGCCAATTAAGACAATTTTTCTCCAATATCTTTAAACCAGATTTATCCAAGTACAGCAGGCTCTCGTGTCAGGTAATAAGAGTATCACAGATTTTTAATCCTATTATTCTCCTTTTTAAAGTCAAAACAGTGATTGTGGCGGACTTAACAGGAAAAATAAACAAAACCAGCTTTCGCCTGAACACGTAAGCTCTGTGTTTATTATTCAGTGACTATGTTAAACACCGGTTCAGTGCTCTACGGCCATGAAGATCTAATTCCAGACAAGCAGGTATAGCCGACCTCCCCTCCTTGTGCCCCAGCACACCTGGCTGCCCGCCACACTTCCCCCATAGCCAGGAGGCATAAAAGACAGCCAGTTTCTTTCAAGAGTCTAGCCCCATTCAGATTTACCAACTTGTGAGAATGCAGAGTGAGAGCAGAGTCCTGGCTAGCTGGGGATTCACAAGTCCAGTAGCTTCAGTATAAATCGAGGACAAAAGGTGGTGACCATGGAGGCCATATGCATCACTACCCCGTGACCCAGCTCTGAAGAAGTGTGGTATATGGGTAGCCCTCCCTGTGTAACTCTGAGACCCTCAGTTCCCCCAATCAATATTTAGATAATTTTAATCCTTGTTCAAGACTCCTGTTTCCAACTGAAAATCCTTTAAAGTCCGAGCTGCCTAGGCTGGGAGACAGTCCTTGACACTGTTCTGTTTCTTTTAGCTTCCAAGAAGAACAGGGCACCTACCACACCATGGACCAGCCTGCCACACCTGGATCCTCATGCTGAAAGAGAATGAAGCCTTGACAAGAAGCGGATGGGTTCCTTCCAAGCTCTGCAGCCACTTGCTCCAGACGGGAGACACCCTCCACAGCTCCTTTCCTCTCCCAAAGGCACTGTTCCCCTCGGGAGCCCCCTGACTTCGCAGGGTAGCATTCTTCACAGTAACCAGAGTGACCTATGGTGACCTTTGAAATCGTGGGCTCTCTCCAAGGACATTCCACTCGGCTACAAAGGGCAGAGCCCAAGCAGAGGGAAGAAGCCAAGAAGAGGAGATGGACTTCCCCTCTTGGGACTGAGACACAGAAGCAAACAACCAGGAAGAGAAGCTCAGGGTAGCCATTCACAGCACACACAGCTTGTCAGCCTGTTTTCATCATGCAGGGCACAAGGATTCACACATACACACACACACACACACACACACACACACACACACGAAGAAATGCATATTCATATTTTGTCTTCTCAAGGCAGAGCTGTGAAGACTGTGAGCTTCATTAGATATCTAGGTCCCTGCCGCTGTTTATTCTGAATAACCCAGGGGTAATTACTCCAGAGTCTTGATGCATGGAATCTGAGCATCACATGAAACCCCAGCTCTGATTAGAAAAATCATGATGTGTCACTTCAGTTCGTTAAGCATTCCCTAAGAGGATCCCCAGACAGACATCCTATGTCCCCAGAAAGGTACCCAGCCAGACTCCTCAGAGGTCTGTACTGGGAAGGCAGCACGCCTCTGCCATCTGGACATGCACAGTCTGACTCTCTCTGTATGGCCTACATTGGGCACCAGCTTCAGTAGCATGCAGGTTTCCAGGGCCGGCTGGATGGACAAGAACTCAGCAGTTCCAAAGCCAACCCATGCTCAAACCCTCTGCATCTTTGATTTAATGTTCTGCTGGTCCCATTCTAAAGTTCTTAATTTTTTTAATATGGGACTCATATCACCATGTTGCGTAGGAGCCTGTAAATGACATTACCAGTATAGAGATTCATAGAGTTTAATAATGAAAGCTGAGATGCAGCTCAGCTTGGAATGAGAATGACCTCCATATACTCTTTTAAAACTTTGTCCCCAGTTGATGGGACTGTTTGAGAAGGGATGGAAGATGTGGCCTTGTTGGAGCAGGTGTGCTACTGGCGTCAGGCTTTGAGGTTTCAAAAGACTAGCGATATGCCCAGTGTGTTGTTTTCTCTACCTCCTACTTGTAGATCAAGATGTGAACTCTCAGCTCTTCCAGCCATTAGGCCCTTGCTCCCCCATCTTGGACTCTAACATCAAATTAAATGCTTTATTTCACAAGTTGCTTTGGTCATGTGTTTTATAGGTGCATATCTGCAATCCCAGCACTCATGGGTAAAAAACAGAAAGATCAGAAATTCAAGGTCATCCTTAGCTACATATTCAGTTTAAGGAGAGCCCAAAACATATGAGAAGGAGGAGGAAGAAGAAAAGGAAGAATGGGAAGGAGAAGGAAGGCAGAGGAGGAGGAGAATTAAGACGACAATGAGGGTTGGATGGAAAGAGAAAACATACCCAGGAATCTCTTCCTATTCTTCAGAGATAATGCTGGCAATCATTCAGAAACTTACATTCTGTCTCTCAGATTTGGGATCATCACTGGGACCTTCATAGGAGTGCTTGGGAATGTGGATCAGAATGATCCCTCTCCCGAGAAGAGCTAAAGCAGCCTGTTTATCACGATTCCCATCTCAGAACCAGCTCCCATACAGCTCTGCCTGACAATTTAGCCAACACTAGGCCCTTTAATTTATCGCACTAATGTGGTTAGACACTGGTCCCCGGAGTCAGGCCATCTCACAGGCACTGAAGAGAGGCCATGGAGGAAATTTATGAGCCAAGGCTTATCCCTCACAGCCTCTATAAATGGGAAAATCTTTACCTTCGTGGAGTGGTGTGCTTAGTACCCAACCAGAAAAGAAAATTAAGCCCTTCACCCAGCGCTCTGCACTGTTGATTTTTACAGCTTGTCCCCCAACCTGTGCAGCTTAGACACCATTTATAAACAGACTTCATTTTAACCTTCCTTGGTAGAGAATACAAAAACCAATTAGGTATATGCAGATAAAATTCACAATTCCATTCTAGTGGCATGTCACCATTTATGGTACCCATGACAGGGAGAGAGAAGGATGCACACACATCATTTGAATCTTGAGTCCTGAGCATACTTGGGATTCTGGGTCAGCCTGCCACTCGGGATTTTGCACCTTGAAATAAGTTTGTAGGTAGCCTAATTAAAACACATCAAAACATAAATTAAATGGGAACTAAGGTTTCTATCACACTGAATAGGGCTATAGAAATCTCCCTACTTTAAAGCACCCCCAAGGGGCAGGGTAGGGATTTTTGCTTGCTTTTTTGAGGGTTCCCAGCTCTACCAATAGAACAATTTCAGCAGAAAAACCAACTGCACTTAAATCAAGAGACATGACAGAACTCAGACAAGCCCATTTCAGAGCTTGGAGGCCAAAGATGCTCAGAGCAGTCTGGTCAAGTGTGTAGGCCTGATTCAAGGACTAAGGCCTACCAGGCTGCAAGCAGTCTCTGATTCAGACTGCCTGGGTTCAAGTCCCCACTCTACCACTGAGTTACAGGAATTGAAACTGTGAAGTGGGGGCACTGGGCTGGTAAGCCTATCTCCTCAAAGGCTGCCGAGAATACGAAATGAAAGCAGCTCATATTAGGTCCCCCATGCACACTGGTTACTGTGATCATATCTCAAGAGCTCCAGATCTCTGAGCTGAACCATCCCTCGTCTCTAAGAACTTCTCAAACCCAGGTAGGAGGTTCTCTCAGTACACTCTTCAGGGATAGAAGCCCATAGAGCCCCACATGGGCTGCAGAATTTGGAAAAAACATTGAAGTGGCTCTTCTAGGATTTATTGACCTGACGAAAACTAATGTCATTGACTGCCAATTGGAAAAGATCCAAAAATCATCTAAAAGATAAACGACAGGGCTGAAATTCACGGAATCCTAAAATGCTTCCAAAGTGCTGTGGATCCCTGGGCTTAATAACATCAGAAGGCGCAGGATGCAGCCTGCAGCTCTGTTAATGAGACTGGGCCAGGCTCAATTTCCTGACTTTTATGGGGTCCCAGGGTCACAGATGATGCTATCATGGTAGGAAGCTGGGTGAAGGGGACATAGGAACACTGCAACTTCCTGCATCTCTAAAATTATTTCAAAATAAAAAGTTAAAATTATGAGGCAGCGTTAGAAGTGGGGAAAGATTAAGGGGGCCCTTGGCAGGTTTTCAGCCTGTCAAGACAGTTTCCAGACAGTTGGGCTCGGGCTTGGAGAAGAGAGATGGTGGGTGAACATCTGGAATGATTCTAAATCAAGCTTCTCTGAAAAAAAAAGAAAAGAAAAACTATTTTCTTTTCTCTCCTTTTTTACTAAAATACAAGGAAGTTTATATTTTATATACAATCTTAAAAAACTAATCATAAGCAATAGGAAACAGATCTGTATATCGCCACATAATAAATATTTATCGGCAAAACTTTCTGGTGTGATAGTCGTAACGACAGCCAAGGAGGACTGGGGGAGACCTAATGCACAGAAAGGGACAGAATAATCTGCTGAGGACCTGTCAGGTTTTTTTGCAGGGCAGAAAGGCTGGGGTTAAAATGTCATAGGTACAGACCAACTACATGTTGTCTGTAGCAGTCCAGCTGTGGACAAGGTCTAGACAGAGGACCCAGGGAACCCTAGTACTGCACCATGGAGATAGCAGGGCATGAAATGGGGAGGCAGCCTGGGGGTCTACTACCTAGGAGACAGAGAGACAACAGCAGCAGAGGGAAAACCCATGGCAGGAACCTCAAGAGAAACATCTGGAAGCAGCAATGGCAAGGAGCAAGGACTAATAGAGTTCTGTAGAAGAGAGCAGGGCAAGAAAGTGTTGATCAATGGGGTAAGGGGGCCAGTGTGCACATTTCCGGTGCCCAGTTCCTGCCCCTGCTTGAAATTATCACTGGACTCAAGTTAACAGCCTTGCTCACCTTTGGACTTTGTGCTTATTTCGGTATTGTTTCTTTCCGGGAGTATGTTTCCATCTGTCCACCATGGTCCCCCCACCCCAGCTCCCGTTCTCAGGTCAACCACTGCAAAAGAGACTGGGCTACTGGTATATTTCCATCTTTCTTTCTCTCCCTGTCTTCTGAATCTCAAAGCAGCTGCTGGCCAGCAAGGCTCAGATGGGCGTTCATCACCATAATGGGGGAAACGGCAAATGGCAATTTGGGGTCAGACTATGTGTTCTTATGAAGGGGGACAAAGTGGGGAAATCTGGCCACTCATCTCAGCAGGTACCCAGTTTCAAAAGCAGTGAGCAGGGTGGGGACAGGGGAAGCCTGCAGCCATCCTAGCACTGCGGGTCAAGACAGTTGCACCCACTCTTGCTGCCTTCCTTCCATCCATCAGCCTGTCTATCCATCCACCCAGCTGCCCAGCCCTCTCCTTCCAAGATGAGGAAGACTCATTTCCTGTTCCAAAAGGGACTGAGAGGCAGCGATAAAACAAGGGCAAGTGGGTGCTGTCAGCCATTGTCACAGATGACACCCAAGCCTTTGGCCTGGCTGCTGTGGGACAGCGGGGTGGGACCACTCACGAAAAGAAGGAAAACTAATCTAAACTACACACGCACACACACACACACACACACACACACACACACACACACACACACACACACTGCCGAGCAGGAGAAGGTGAGTTGCATCTAGGAAATCTGGACATGAGACCTAAAGACAGTCAGAGGAAGTCACAACAGACACTCAGGACAAATGAGCGTCATTGTCACGATCACTGTCTTGATTACCTATCCCTCATCTTCAGTGTGAAAGAGCTAGAAATGCCCCTTGGAGAATGATTGTAATCACAGCCAAGCTCCAGAGAGTGTTTCCTAGCGGAAGAGCTGGGCACACACAGCTCTACACACATATGTGCATGCGTGTGTACACCTGAGCACACATGCACCCATGCACACACAGATGCCACCAGCAAGCTTGTGCAAACAAACTAATAGAAAACCACAGGAAGTCTAAGTCTTTCAAAACCCCATGGAGTTTCTAGTGCACTGATTTAGAGCCCTAACTTCCCTCCCAAGTTTACCTCTTCATACAGTTGTGAAGGCCCTACTGGTTGTGATGCTAGTGACAGCAGCATGACAGAGCTATGCCATTAATTTGGGAGAAGGGGATGAACAATGTTTCAACTCATCTTTCCCTCACCTGCATCTTCCTTGTGTACTTTTTCCTGAGTGACCTTCGCTGGACCCTTGAGGCTTGGCCCCCAGTTTGGTCTGCCCTCTCTACCTGGTAGTCCACCACAATGTGAACAGTACCTCATCCTCCCAGGGACACCCAGCTTTCCTTTAGAGAGAAAGCAGCACCCTTTAGTTCCACCTCCCCACCCCCACTCCACTTTAGGGAACAATGGCAGCTTCTCATTCACCCTTGTGTCATTTTGTGTCCCAGTCTGCCTCTGTTCCAGCATCTCTCTAGCACAACTCCAACAGAGAGGTCACGGTTTGAGGGTCTGAACTAAGTTCAGAACAGGAGGAAGCCAGATGGCTCTCTATTGGACAGAGGGGTCCTTCTTGTCTCTCTGACCCAATCCATAATCCTAGATTTCCCCACCACAGTGGATTCTGTCAGCATGACCACATCATTAAACCCATGGCCATATCATTTAAATCATTAAATAGAGGCTTCTCCTTCTATAACTGTCTCCCACCTCTCGGAGCATTGGAAAGTTCTGCAAAACTGAGGGGCACCTCTGGGTTCTCTTCTCTGTTCTCCATGCATCTCCATGTATAAGTGGGCAGAACAGGCATCTGGTTTTCTGGTTTCCTGAGGTCAGCTTTGGCCACATGGCTGTCTTGTTTGCTGGTCTGGGTGGCAAAGGGCCAGTTCAGAGCTCCCCAGTATCCTCTATAGCCACGTCGTAGGGACTAGGCAGAAACAGAGAGACCATCCCAGCCACAAAACACACACATCCACCGCAGTAGAGCTCAAGAGGGACTTGAAAACAGAGCATCTAGAAGGCTGGCCTGGGGACACAGCCAGACCCCCAAGACTGCACACTCTTGTCCAGTGCCAATCCCAGCCAGGGAGGCCTCCAGCTTGGCCCCAGTGGAGTTTTTACATGCTTTCGTCCAGCACAATTCTTTAAAACACAACTTCTCAATGTCTCCTGGAAACACAATCCCAGCCCCTTGTTTATAGACTTGGCCAGATCAGATAAAATTTCATTCTCTGAATTGGTTCCTAATTTAATTACTCCCCCCAGATCAGCAGCGGGCTCTCTGGCTGCAGGGAAAGAGAACTAGAAAGCCACTGGCGCCACAATTTGCAGCTCTCATTGGTATCTGGTGGAGATGAGACTTTCCCAGGCCGTGTTAGGTTAGGAGTGGACTGAAGCAAGGCAGTCACAATCCGTCCACGCACCCTCACCTACTCCCCAGGCTGGTCCAGAAGGCAACCTGCAGTTTTACAAAGACTTTGGAAGAACATAAAGAGTAACTGAATTGTAACTCAGAAACCTAGATACAATCCTGGCTCTGTGTGTGACCTCTCTGGGGCCTCAGTTTCCCCACTTATAAAGAAGATCTGAACTATGTTCAGTGCAGGTCCTTGGGACTCAACAAAGTCAGACTCTTCAGTATCTCACCCAGCATTACAACAAGCAAGGTCAAGACCTCATCTATAATGCAAGACTTCTTCAGGGCCGGAGAAAGAAAAATAAATAAATCCTGTTGTTAGGAGAAAGCAAAACTATCTTAAAACAAAACAAAACGTAAGCCTAGAAATGGAAACACAGTCACATGAAAAAGGATACACACCAAAGTTTACAGCAACGATGCTCAGGAAAGCCAAAACATAGAGACACTTGGGTAACTAGAACTGTCATCAGTCCACCCCACAGACTAGTATCTGACCATGAGAAGAATGGACTTCATATGTTACAATGTGGAAAACGCAGAGTGAAAGACGCCGTCCACAGAACACCACATTCTTCATGATTCTGTCTTTACAGAAGTCCAGAATTGAGAAACCAGACTGACAGAGACCAAGAGTTGATTCGTGACTGTTTAGGTGGCGGGGTGAATGTGGGAGGGGGCTAAGCAAAGGGTACAGGCTTTCTTGCTCGTGGGTGAAATGCCATACACCGGCTGTGATGTTGTGCACATACCTATGGGATACACAGAAAACATTAAATTATCTATTTCACACAGATGAACTACATAGCATGTGTCTCTTGTCAACTTGGCTAGATTTAGAATCACCATGGAAGCATATCAGTGGGGTATCTGTGAGAGTGTTTCCTGAAAGATTCAACTAGAACAGGAAGACCCACCCTGACTGTGGATAGAACCATCCCACCGGCTCAGGTCTCTGGCTGAATAAAAAGGAGAAGTAAGCTGAGCACAAATACTGGTCTCTGTCTGCCTCCTGACTGTGGCTACAATGCGCCCAGCTGCCTCGTGCCCCTGTTGCCAGGCCTTCCCCACCATGTGAGCTGTACCCACCAACTGTAAGCCAGAACAACCCCCTTCTTCTTAAGTCACTCTTGTCTGAAATTTTTGTCACAACAATGAGAAAAGTAACTAACATAGCATGTAATAGCGCCAACCCCCCACACACAAAAAAAAGCTGCTTTTAAAAGAAAATATTGACTGAGGTTTCTTTTTAAGGCCTTCTGTATGACTTTCAAAATCCTCCGGATGAGAGCTATGTTCTGCATATATGAATATGGGAGGCAGCCAGTTCCTAGGCCATCTGAAGGGGAAGCTCTGTGAATAGACAGGGCTTCCTCTTGTAAACCAAAAACCTGCTGACTGGAGAGTGAGCAGCCCGGCGGCTTTTCCATTGATTTGTTTGCAACAGCTGAAAGCAAATTTATCTTCCACCACTCAAACAGCAAGGAGACTTCACCTACTTTTTAATACATCATTTTTATTCGGAGCCAAATCACACACAGGGCAAAGGATTAGTGGACTCCCCATTGTTGGCTAGGGAGCAAATGTTTTTCCCTGCTTTGGCCTGACAGATAATTCTGAAGAGGGGATCCAAAGCACAAGCTTCCTTCTCTGGCTTCATGTATCCCACCCACTCCTCACCCCCAGCACCTCACTAAAACTGCTATCATGTGAATAGAAAATAGCTTCTCAGAGTTAGCACAACGCAAATGCCAGGCTGATACAGCTCTCCTTAATGGGCACCCTTTCACCCCTCCCCTCGTCTTCCTGATAACTTTCTTAGGCAAGTTCAGGACATCCTAGAACACGCTTTCATTACTGGACAGAGGTAGAACTCCCTGGAATGTATTATCCGTATTAAAAAATGTGGCAGACGATAAGGTCCACACCACTATGAATCAAGCCAAATACAAGCACAGACAAGAATAGTGTTACCTTAATTCAGTCCCTAGAACACACAAGATGTCCCTAGGGTCCTCACTCCCAAGCCCAGATAACATGTCCTTTGGGTGACGTAGGTCACCTAAGGCTGGTCAAAAGCTGGTCAAAGGGAAATGGGAAGTTCCATGCTTGACAATGTGTAACATAGAACTCTATTCTTCTGCCCTTGGGCCACTTCCTCATTCTTCCTCTTCCATTTGGGGTTCAGCACCCCAGGATTGTTATGAAGGAAATGTTCCCAAGCAGGAAAGCAGACATTCCTAATCCCAGAACTCCATTCCCTTTGAGAAACAGAGATGAATAAGGAAAGATGGATCCTGGGGCCTCAGCGAGTCCTTGCCCTAAGCTATCTGTGTTCAGTGGATGGAGAAGGCAGCCTCATCTAAGATAAGATGCATGGGCTGGCTGGGAAGCGAAGACAATGGAAGCCCTCAACTCTAGCTCCAAAAGGGGCCAGAGATGAGAACCAGAGATTGGGGAAGGCAAGAGCCCTGAAAGCACCTTTCTAGGGTCCTCCCAACTCCCCTTCATCCTGCAGTGAGAAGGAGGCTGCTACATGAAGGATGCTCAAGGTCCATCATGGTAGGGAAGGCTATAGACAGGCAATTCCATCCAGCCTCAGGAGCTTACAGCCAACCAGCAAGCAGAGAGCTAGGGGCAGAAAGACAACCAGGCTACAATTATCTAGTTCTGTCCCTGTGATCACACAGCTGCCACTCAGACCCCATTTCTACAGTCTCCCAAAACAGTGCTACCAGCTGGGGACCAAGCACTCACACAAATGAGCCTGCAGGGAATGTTTCACACTCAAAGCAGAGCAGCCTACCCTATTCTACAATAAGCTCCTGACCATCTCATAATGTAAAATGCATCCATCCGAACTTCAGAAGGCCCTGTAGTCCCAAAGTTCCAACACTGTTCAAAAGTCCAAAGAACCTTCCGGACTCATGCACTCTCTTATCCATGAGTCCCTCTAATAACAAACACCAAGTAACATGTTTTAAAGACACATCGGTGTAAAATAAACATTTCCATTCCAACACAGAGGAACTGAGACACTGCAAGGAAAGACTGACTAAGGCAAGACCAAAACCCAGCAGGACAAGAAAAACAATCCCTGTAGCTTCGCATCTATCACCCAAGGCTTTCAATGGAGTCATCTGGACTCTAACAGGCTTGAGCAGCCTCACTCTTAAATCCTGTCAGCTCTAACACATGCAGCCCCTTTGGTGTCACTTAGGTTTCGCTCAGTGCCCGTAGCTTCCCTTTTCCTGGGATGTAAACATCCCCGGTCTCTGTTGCAGCTTGAGCTTCATCTTCACAGCCTCACAGGTAAGCCACTCAGGAGCTCCACACTCAGAACCTGATTTTCCTCTGTGTTGCCTGTCCTTCACAGCTGTTTTCTGGAACACTGGTGCAAGCCTCCACCACCCCAGGTCTCCTGAACTCTGCATGTTTACAAAATCGGCACAATTTGGACAAAGCCAAATTCTGCCAAAATCTCAAAAGGAAGCCTGGCTCCCAGGGACTTTTGGCTGCACCTGGGAAAACACATCCCTAGGCAATCCTGCTGGAAGAGGACAACCTGGAGGCTTTATCTTCTTAAGTGATTTCTTCTCCCATTGGTTTACATTGTCATACCCTGGAGTCTTCTGTAAGTGAGATCTTGTCTTCAAGGTACCATTTCCATTGTCCTGGGGCAAGAGCTGCAATTTCTCTTGAATGGCACTAATCTCTTTAATAGTACAGTCTGCTTTGTCAGGACCTGCCTGGTCCACGACCTTAAACAAAAGCACAACCCTTTGCTGGCCAGACTGTTCATTTTTCACATCTTTTTTCTCCACTTTGCTAAAAGCAGCGAGCACTAACCGTGTCTCAGCCTGACTGCTGTGCTGTCTACAAATTTCCTCCACTAATGAGTTAGGCCATTCTATTTCACTCAACCACTCTCAAATTTTCAGAACAAGGACAGAACAAGGCCAAGTTCTTTGCCAGATGCAACATAAACAACCTCTTGCCCAGAGGGAATCTTTTTTCCCCCCTCTTGTTAGCCTGACCTTTACCATCCACATTTTTGTATCAGTGTTCTCGTCATCCAGACTCCCACCAGAAGACCTAATAAGTTCTGCTTAGTTAGTCTAGGGATTTTTAAACTTGTCCGCATTTCTCCTAAAAACCAGTTCTGAAGACCCACAAACCAAATGGTCAGGTTTATCACAATCACAATCCCATTCTCAATACTGATATCCTAGTGAAGTTTTCTCATTGTTAAGACTAAACGCCTGACAGTAGCAGCTTAAGGAAGAATTTGTTTGGATTCATGGCTAAGGGGCTACAACCAATCATGGCAGGAAAGATTTTCTGTGCAGCTGCCAGAGCTTGTCACGTCTTGGCTGTCAATCAGCAAGTGCAAGATGCAAGACAGGCTCAGAGACAGCCTAGAACCTCAAGTCCTACCTACAACCTTACCAGCTAGGCACCCCCTTCCAATGCTTCTACAACTTCCATAACAGCACCACTAGCTTAGAACCACATGTCCAGACACACAAGTCTGTGGGGGACACTTCACACTCAGACTGAAGTACCACCGAAACATGCTTGATACGCTGGCTCCTTCAAACAGAGGCCAATTGAGAAAGAGGACAGAGTCTGGAACCTTTGTGTGCCAGGGGAGGGTCCTCTAGCAGAAGGTCTGTGCTGAGAGTCCCCTCCAGGCTTTGGTCAGTGTGGCAGATTCACCTCTTAGGGTGGTTGTTCCTACTGAGACTTGATCTGCACAACACAGACTCTATTGAAGTGACAGTGCCCTTATCCTCTTGTAGTTTGTGTGGCCATCCCCCCTGACCCTCAAGCCCTGCTCCTTTCTCTAGCTCGGGAAGGCCTTTAGTCATCCATCCCTTCTTCCCATGCCCTAGTTTGTGACCCTACGATGTGGATATAACCAGCTATGTTCCTCCTTCTGTCCATCTGTCTTATGTCAGTTTAATTTTTTGTAACCCAGTCAAGATGTACAAGGAAGACATCTTTCACCCTGCGATGCTCTCCATCCAGGACTGATTCAGAGGAAGTCCCAGAAGTGACCTTGCCCCACGCAGGGCAGATGAATGAGGCCAGTTCCCATCAGCCACTAGCCTTGAACCCAGAAAATAAGACAGGCCAGAAAGGCAAGCAAACATTTGACAGTCCTGGGCTAGTCTCCAGAGGACAAATGAAAAGCCAAATTGCCCCCAAAGACGATGATAAAGACGATGATAGAGACGATGATAGATTCCACAGTTCAACACCAACCCAGCAATGGTTCCAAGACGATTCTCCTAGATGTTTTCCTAGAGCAATAAACACCTCTGAAATGACATGCATGATGAAACGACATGGCAATCCACCAGAATCACCAAGCCAGCCCCAATGAACAGGAAATGGAACCAGAAATCAGGGTTAGATGATTCCATGGGGCCTGGTCCCAAAGGCTGCTACTGTTCATTACAGCTCTACCGCTCAAAATACAGAAGCATCAGCCGTGTATACTTAGACTCACCGCCAGCAACACAGATTCGTCCAGGGCAAGCACTTTCCTGGAGGCCTGGAGATCCCTCATGCACACAGAGTAAACATGGTCTGGTATGTGTACATTTGGAAGACTCTTTATATAAACAGGTTCACAAATTGGAGGAGAAAAATCCTCTGTAGACTAATAGTCTGATTTGGGGTTTAGAAATTACAGTCACTAAAAATATACACCAGAACAAGCTTTATAATTTTAATGTAAATATTTACATTCCAAACAAAGGATCCTGGAACCTTAAGACAAGCTATATGTTCCAGGCACACAAACTGCCCCTGGCTCTTGCCTGAGTAGATGACCCTTGTTTATATTCTTGGAACAGCAACCAAATCCCCATAACATTCTTCCCACAACTCTCAAGATGCACAAAAAAAACAGTGATTGTTCTTAAAACTAATTGCTCCAAGATGATGCCAGGAGTCCAGCGTCCTTACACCAGGCTCTTCTAGAAGGTCACCAAGTGTCAACTCCTAGGTCATGACACCGAATCCAGAATCCCTATCTTCTGGACATTGACGAGCATCCTCCAGAGACCAGCTCTCAGACAGATCTTTGTAAACTGATGAATGGGTTCAATACATGACAATCACTCTCGACTAGGATTAGGTGCAGCAATGAGAAAGTGACAAGGGCTCCGGACATCCTCCTCGCTGTTAAGGGGCCCACTAGACCAGGCAAACAGACATTATGCAGAAAGTCAGAACACGGTACACATAGAAAAAAAAACTTAAAACCAAGAAATACAACAGAGTGGAACTGTAGAAGTTCAGAGGAGGAACACAGCACATGGATGGGACAAGGAGGCACATGACAGTGGCCATCTGGGCTTCCTAATAGCAGTGATGCTAAGGCAACAGTTGGGACACAAGGAAGAACAACCAGATGCAGGGGTTCTCCTTCTCAGTGGCGAGGGGACTTGGGTGCAGCCAAGTCTAGGCTGGCTGGCCAGGGAACTTGGCACAAAGACAGAACTCCACCCGGTAGATGTGCAGGCCAGTGGCAGGCATGCTGGATGCCAACAGTCCCGGCACTTGGAAGACTGAGACAGCATAGCACAAGTCCGTCGGTTTGAGACCAACCTCAACGACAGAGCAAGACAGAAAAGGAGAAACAGGGGGAGGGGGAGGCCCACTTCCAGTTGAGGGGCCAGGAAAGAAGGAAAGAAAAGCTCTCTGGCCAGCAGGCAGCCATTACCTCCACCCAAGTGGACTGCACTCAGGTTAGAAGGTAGCCTTGAAGTCTGTGGTCAAAGCAGATAATAACACAGAATTGATAGATCGCAAGCACACTACAGCCACCCTGCCCACCACATGCCCAAGATGACACAGACCAACCTATTACTGGATATTTGATCACACTGTGAACCCCAAGATTGTATTAATTAACTGAAATCAACCTTGAGGCAAGAGGTGGAGCCAGGATATAGTTGACAGGAAGTAGCCATCGAGAGTTAGGGGGAGTCTGGAAACCTGAGAGGGACATGCACAGGAAGTAGCCAGGAGAGACTTTTGAGTTTGGCGGACTTTTGAGTTTGGTGGCCTCTTTAGTTTGGGACAGCTAAGGGAAAGCTCTCTTGTTGGGCCACTGGCTAAGAAGAAAGGCCAACTGAGCTAGCAGGTTTACCCCAGTATCTGACTTCTGAGTTTTTATTGGTAAAATAGAATGATAGAGACTTAGTGAAAAATTATATTTGGCTGCAGAGGCAGTGGCAGTGGCAGTTCCGGCAGGATGCAGAAGTCCCATCAGGCCTTGGCCTGAGCAATGGGGCAGGGATTGCTGAGCCAGTCAGTAACTGAAACAGCAGCAGATTCAAGTGCAGCCGCTGTGCCTATGAAAGCAACACCAGCTCTTCACCATGGACCAGACACTAAGCTCAGCACTTTGCTTCCTGCCCACGGGAGAGAGCAGCGTGTGGGACCTCTCCAGTGTCTATGCCGGGAAGTAGCTACACAGCCCCAAGAATACAGAAGACACAGATCATCACTGCCTGCCTCACCTCTCCTGCTGCCTGCTCCAAGGAGGAAAGCAAAGGGGCAGAAGGGACCGAAGCTTCCCATGTGTGCAGAGACTGCTGAGTCCGTCAAACCCTGTTTCGTAGTATACCTCGCCCACCATACTGGTCCAGGATACGTGCCAACCCCAGCTTCAGGTAGGAACAAAAGTCACATTTGAGCTGCACCACAAAAGTGGCTGGATCTGAGGAGGATCTCTGAACCCCAGCTTGTACTGGTCATAATAAACCACTCACCAGACAGCAGTTGTCACATGAGGAAACTGTGATACACTCAGCCTTGTCCAGGGTCATGGGAACGAGATGGAAAACCACCGTGGGGACCTGAATCGGAATTGCGTGAAGCTGCCAGACGGGCTTTGCCGGGGACCTAGGTGGCTTTTCTGAGTGTCTAGGGTCCAGCCCCTAAGCTAGGAGAATGCACTATGTCCCTAAACACGCTGACCAGAAGTGCTGGCTATTCTTCCAATCGGCTGAGCTCACTCATAAGCATAGAAAGTGCAGGCATGCTCCAAGCCCCATTCATCAACAATGCGACACTTCCCTCCTCCAATCTCTTCCACTCTGAAACGCAGGGTTGGACCGCATGATAAAGGTTCCATGGGCCCAGTACCCCTAGGGTAGCTAGCTACAAGGCACAGAAAAGCATGACAATTCCATCCTGGCCCATCTTCCTCTTAGGTGGCTGTACCACTATCTTTTTGACCACAGGGAACAAAATAGCCCAGCAGGCACATATTCCATTTCCAGAGAAAATATGAAACCATAGGCCCCAGGACACTGTAAAGAAAACATAATTGTGCCCAGCCTGTATCTAATTATCTGCCCATGCTGGGGTATTTTCCAGACACCTGGGTGACTAGGCCGCCTGTTTCAGTGTTTCTACCACAAACACAATTCTGGACAGTATCCAAGTTTCCGTTTTTTTAATGACACCCTCTGCTTTTGAGGATCTGCCAGCCTTATTTTCCTCAGAAATCTAAAATGCCTGAACCAAGATGAGTTCTAGACATGTAAACGAGGTGTCAGGAGCACCTGCCCTAGCCAGGAGCTCCCTTCCTACATCCATTCCCTCTTAGGTTCTTTTCAAACTCAGGGAGGGGCTCAAGATGTGACATTTGAAGGCCAGCTACACCAGCACATTTTTTTCTTCATGGAGAGTGGCCTGGACTCTACTTTGCTTAATGTGACAGCATCAAATAGACAAGCACCTACAGCCTACCTACAAGGCCAACTAAAAGAGGCACAGAGGGTACCCTCCCTGCACAGATGAGAAAATGGCTGGGACAGTAAAAGCCACAGCCTTGGGAAATCTAGCTGGGACAAAGCAATAAGGGGCTCCCCCTAGCTCGCTCTTGCTGCTCGCTCTCTCTCTCTCTCTCTCTCTCTCTCTCTCTCTCTCTCTCTCTCTCTCTCTCTCTCTCGTGCTTTTCTATTTTTTATCTTGCACATGCTAAGTCCTCTACCACTGAACTACATTCCTAGTCAAGCCTCAAGGTAGACTATATTAGACAGAGGACATGAGGCTTTAAGGCTCTCAACCTTCTTAATGTTAGTACAAGTTCCTCATGTTATAGTGACCCCAACCATAAAATCATTTTGTTGCTACTTCATAATTGTAATTTTGCTACTGTTATGAATCATAAAATAAATA
Source organism: Dicrostonyx torquatus (assembly GCA_028555095.1). NCBI lineage: Eukaryota > Metazoa > Chordata > Mammalia > Rodentia > Cricetidae > Dicrostonyx > Dicrostonyx torquatus. The sequence goes on along the minus strand of JAQHUG010000016.1, from coordinate 1,870,138 downwards.
TCTGTTTTCTGATGATCTCAAGTGATCCCTGTGAAAGGGTCATTTGACCCCTAATGGGGTCACAACCCACACGTTGAAAACCGCTGCTCTAAGGAACTATAGATAAACGGTTTAGGGGTGCTATGCAGTTTTAGGCTTCAGAGATATTCCTCTATCATGTTAGGAGTTCTAGGGAAAAGAAATAATTACAAAAACCAATGCTCACTGAGTGCTATTTACCAGGCATTGTTCCCAGCACCTGGCAGGGACTTAACTCTTTTATAGGACACCTGGGTAAAATCATCCGAAGACTCCAATCTCCAAGGCCCTCACCAGACTCTCACTGCACCTTCCCAAGGCCCCTCGAAGATGCCTGTCAGCCGCATTATGTAATTCTGACTTGCACAAGTTCTGCCTCGCCCACTAATCTCATTGCTGTGCAGGAACTGCGTGCTGAGAGCTGACTCTCTGCCCCCATGCACCTGGCCCAGGGCCACACCTAGAGGGAATGCATAAATATTGCACGGAGCTGCTTTCAACCACGGGGGGGGGGGGAGCTCCCCTCCTCTCTGCATCCCTGCAAATTCTGTAAAGGACAGAAACTGCTTCCCACTTGCCAACTCCCCTCCACTGTTAATTCCACTCATGGAAACACAGTCTTCTCCTGGAGTGAGGACTGTCCCCACCCCCCTTCACCTATCCTCCCTGCACATAGGAATAACCAAAACCATGGGGAGGGTCTCCATTGCCCTTCCCTGGACCTCTAAGAGAGACAAAAGGATACATATATCTGTGGGATCTGCCTAGCACATGGCCAGCTGTGGATGTATAGGGGCTCCTCAAGTCTCGTGTTTTAGGAAAACAATTCCTATTGGCCACATCGACACACACCCTTTTCTTCCGGGATATTAGGCTGGACAAACTAAGTATGTAATCCCCACCTTTGTGTCTCCTCAGGGTGTGGAGAGCCGGGTCTTTGCATGGACCATTTCGTCGTAGTGTTTCAGAGGAGAAGCAGTCTCAGGGAACACACAGGACCCAGTATGTGAGGACAATAAAGAAACCCACTGTGTAAGCTGAAACGCCTTGTCTCTGAGTACTCCACCAGCTAAGAACAAACAAGATCTCTTTATTCCCAGCTTGAGGACCCAACTGCCCTTTGAAGTAACTTAATATCCACGGTACCTGAGCCTCTGAACTTACAGCCCAGAAAGTGACACAGGTTACATTCTTATTCCCAGTGACTCAACAGTCCCTTCTAAGTTATACACTACTGAAGACACATCTGCTTGGATGGTATGACACTCCCGAGCCTGCTACAACTTTTAAAAAAAACAGTTTCGACCTTTAGAATTGAAAACATCTCTTCTCTCATACAGATGGTCTTCCAATGGCATCTCTACAAATAGGGGCCAGCTGAAGCTCCAGGAAGGGGACAGGCTCAGGAGGTGTGGAATGAAGTGACAGCTGTCAACTCCAAAGAGTGTCCTCATCTGGGAGTTGGTAAGAGACCCAAGCCAGCATAGTAGCCATGAAGAGCCACCCACCCCAGGTTTCGCCCCCACCCCTGTCCCCACAGCCAACCCCTCTCTTACATTTGCTTTGCCTTACTCTCACTCCGAGGCCTGCAACTTAAGGATCATTTGTCCACCTGAAACTGGCAGGTCTGCATCTCCTAAGAGAGAGCAGGGACTCTGTCTTATTCCCATGGCATCCCTAGGCTCAACTATGGGGTCTATTCAGTAAACCAGCAGACAAGATGTCATCACTACCCTTGATGATGCATGGACTAGCTGTGGGATCCATGACACAAAGCATGTAGAGAAGCCTGGACAGGCCTCCTCTAGCTCTAGGCAAGACAAGTAGATATCAGTGTGTTCATCCATGTTGACCAACACCTGTCTCTACCAGTGTAAGTCTTCTCTGACATCTCAACACAGGACCATCACTACCACCACCGCCCCACCTCTATCATCCTTAGACTCCAGCCCACGCATCCCTATCCAGGCTTAAGAACTATTTTACAATTAACAAGACCCATGGACTCTGCTTTTTCCCAACTAGCTGAGGCTGAGTGGAGGCTTCCTGCTGTGTCACTCACCTGTTCAAGGCATCTATCTCTCTCCTCTCCACAGCGCATGCGCACGCATGCATACACACACACACACACACACACACACACACCACCACCACCACCACCACCACCACCACCACCGTGCCAATCTCCAGCTTGTTCTCTGCAGTTTCAAAGCTTTCCAGCTCCTGGGGACCAACTGGTTAATTTGAGATTGCTCTTCTCAAGGCACTGAATAGGCACAGTCCACTTGCCATTGACCCAACCTTTCCCTCTTTTTCTGGCTCCTCCCTGATGCAAGAATTACTCTCTTGGGAATGGGGGAAAGTGAAGCCTCTCTTCAGAGGCAGGCAAAGACAGGGTATAGAAGGAACAGTGGCCCTCACAGCAGCTACTATTAACAGTACTAGATCCCTGGGTAGGACAGTGGCCCAGGTTTTGTACGCATCAGAGAAAAGCATGACAGACCAGCCTCCTCCAGTGTTGTGTTTCCTTCAGGAGACCCTAAGATAGTTCCTGGGGTAGCCAGACCTTGGGAAGAAGGTTGGACCTAAGTCTTCCTGTTCACCTATGCCGTAGTAGAAAAACAATAGCAAGCCACTTCACCTCTCTTGAGGTGACAACAAAGAAAAAGAAATTATCTTCAGTTTTTCTTTAGTTTCGGGGGAAACAAACTTGCTAGTAAAATCCAACCCAAAAATCATTTTTATTCCCAGGCTACTTTGAACAAAACCATATGATGTGTGTGTTCACGTATCAGTCAACAGATCCTGCCTGGTTCAACTAACACTTGGTAAAGCAGCAAATGCCATATTCTGAAGAAAAGGTCTTGATTTTGCAAGAAGGCAGCTGAGAGGAAATTTTGGTGGAGAACAGAGGGACTTAAAGAGAAACTTTGGGAAAACCTCTACGCCTCATCTCCCTTCAGGGCAACTGTAGTGGAGGTGTATACAGATGTTCTCAGGGGACCTATTGGTATGATCACTCCAATTCCGGGAGGGGATCCACACCATTCAGTCAGGCATTGCAAAAGATGGGCGCACTGAAAAGCTAGGCTTCAGTAACAGAGGCACCCCCACCGGTCAGAAGTAGCAGTTGATAATGGGCAACCAACCTCAGGGAGTCACTGGTCATAAGCCTTCACAAGGCTGTCCTGAACTTCATTCCTGAAAACTCTACTCAACACGGATGGAGTGAAGGAGTTCAGCAGATCTACTAGGAGACACAGGACAAGAAGTCCCCCCCACCCCAAGCAGCTGGTTCCAACCCCCAGACTCGCCGCCTCCAGCAAGCGCCCTTACTAAAGGCGCCAATGTCCGACCACCAGCCAGCAGCCTAGCAGCAGGCAACCCAGTCCCAATGTCGGGCTGCTCCAGCCACTCCAGCAGCGTTGTCTGCCCCGAGGCTCAAGACAGGCAAGCAACGTGGACACTCAGATCGTGATGGAGCAGTCAAACAAGGGTGCGCGGGACCTTGGAATCCTAAACGTGGACACTGATGAGCGCAAGCCAGCCAATCAGTTCGCCCGAAGAAGAAATCAGGCGCTTCCCCAGCTCTCCATTCATTCCCTGCAAAGCCTGGCTCCCCTCGCCCCGGCGCCATCCGGAATCCCAAGGGGCTCCACCCGGCCAAGTGCGCCAAGACCTGCCACCAGCCACCACAACGCTCGCTTACTCTCCACCGGCGCACACAGCCCCACCGATTAGCACGCCATCGCCAAACCCAGCGTTGCCCCCAAGTCCGGGCCGCTGCTTTCCCGACTCCTGGCGGTAGTCGCCGCCGCCCCGCGGCCCGGTTCAGACAAGCCTCGTTCTACCCGCTGTTCTCCAGCTGGCCGGGAACACCACCAGACTCCTTAGTCAGGCCGCTTCGGGGACTAGGGGACAGGGACGAAGGAAAAAGCGGAGAGTAAAAAAGTTCAGGCCTCTCCATCGGTTCTTCCCAGGCCTGTCCCCAGCGTCCCTCCTCAGGAACCCTGGTCCTACAGACGCCAATGCCTGAAACTGTTTCCCAAACCCACACGTACCTTCCCGCTGGGAGCCGTGTTGCAGCTAGAGCCCGGGTTTCCGAGGCGGCTCCCATCGGTACCAGAGACAGTGATAGATTCCCACGTACCTGCCCCAGGCTGTGCTTGGAAACTTCCCCCAAAGTGTGCGGGGGAGAGGCACTGAACACGGTTAGGAGAACCCCGGTCCCCAGTTCTGCCCGCGGCGAGCTCGCTTCAGAAAATCGCCGACCTGTCTGTCCATTGGTCCTATATCCAGCGATCCTCCGCCCTCAGCTTCCAGGGCTGGCTGGCCCAGGGTCGCGCGGATTCTGACTCCTTGTGGCGTTTCTGCGGGACAGCCAGCCGGTGCGTGCCCCGCGGCGTGCTTCCTCCGCCGGCCTCCAGCTGTCCACAGCGCCACCACGCCACCACCCGGTCCTCTGTCTCGGAGCTCGGACCACATTCGCTCTGACTAGGGAGGGGGTGTGTGAGCCCCGGCGCCTCCACCCGCAGTCGTTCCCGCAGGGTCCCCAAGCGCGCTGGGCACCCAGAGTGCGGCCAGGACCAAGCTAGTGAAAGCGACGCCTCCTACTGGGGACTGCGCCTGGAGCGTGGAGGCCCGACCGAGGGGTGCGGGCCCAAACCTGCCAGAGCTCCGCGCGCTCCAAGTTCATTGTCTGCCTGGGCCGCCGCCGCCTCCACGCCTGGAGTACCGCAGGGAGTGAGGCTGCGCGCAGCCCCCGCCACCCGGACTCCCATCTTCCAGTCCCGGCCAGCCGGAGCGGAACCCGCAGAGGGGCACCGGAACCCCGAACCAAACCTCCGCCCGCCGCTTCTCGCCGCCCGCAACCCTTCAGCCCGCATTCAACTTGTACCTGAAAAGCCCTAGACGAGCTCGGAAACCTCTGCAGCTTCGACTCCGCGGGAGCGCGCGCCCAGCCCCGCGCCTAGCGCCCCGCATCCAGGGAGCATCCACGAGCGCTAGGAGGAAAAAGTTTGGGAGTGACTTACAGATGGGGAATGAAACCTCTGAAGAGAACCCTCCCCCCAGCCCCGTGTCGCGCTGACACACACCAACTCGAGTCTGGAATGCGAGATCAAGGCGTGCGCGACCCGCTGAGCGGTGGGTTTGGTCCCCGCCCCCTCGCCCTGCAAGTAAAAACAGTTTGTGTGTTGCGGTAACTCTGAAAAGGCTAAACCGAAACCTGGTGTGTGTGGCTGTGACCCAGGCTACCAGAGACAGTTTTAAGGAACTTGGCGGTCCAGAGGCAGCCCATACATTGATATTCAAGGCCATTGACGCTGGTGGTTTCGGCGCCCTCTGTTGTAGTATTTTTGCATCCTACAAAGGTTGCCTAGCTCTTTAGCCTTGTAGATCTGCTTCTTCTGAGAGGTAAGGCTCTGCAGGACACTGAGTACCACTGACTGCCGCAGTGGCCCATGGAGGGCTGCTCCAAAGAAGGGCTCCAGTGGTCGCCCCCCACCCGCCCCATGCTGTGGGCTGAAGATTCAAATCGGTTAGTGTAAAGACACCTTAAACTCTTAAGGCTTGTTCGGGAAAGCCTCTGGAGCACCAAATCCAGACTCTGGGAACAGGATAGAAGCCACAGTCTGTTCCCATGGCCAGAGTCCAGCACCTTGTTTCTCGAAGCAATAGGGAAACCACTCTCTAAACTGTAGAATGCTGGCACATGTAAGAAAGGTGTTTCTAGACAATGCGAGTCCCCCTTCTCTCTTGCTGGAGGTTGCACCTCATGCCTTAGAAGCTACTATCACCCTGAAGTCGTAAACTTCTGGCTCAGCATCCATAGCAACTGACTCAGAGGTCACAATCAGAGGATTATAACTGCAGATGGGAACCGTGAATGACAAGGGAGTTCTTCAAAACCCCTGTCTTGTTTTCCAACAAATACTGCTTCTTACATAAAAATCTGCAAAGAAAGATTAATGAAGCAATGAGACTGGGCTCCCCCTCCCCTAGTCAGCAGACTGTATTGCTGTTTCCCGTGTAGACTCGGCCTAGCGATTTGGAGGTCTTTATTATTTTTTTTTAAAAAACAAAAACCTTTTTTTCTAAAAATACAATGAGCTGGTTTTTGCAGAGTTCACAATTCCCAATAGATAATGATGCCATTTTTCATGGTCTTACACACGTTGTGGCTTTGGGGCTTATTTATTAGCTCCGGAGAAAAGACTGCCTTTCAGTAAGGTTTATACATTCGAGTAATTGCACTGGGACACAGTGCAGGTTGCTGTTAAAGAGGGTGGGTTGTGCAGGCGCCTGCAAGCGGAGTCCTGGGCCAGGCAGCTGTCAGAGCAGGGTGTACAGCCGGTTTAAGCAAACACAGGGAAGGTTCTTTGGAAACAGCAAGGAGGAAATCCCCTCCTGTAAGAGTGTGTGGAACATGATCCCCGGGCCACACGTATGGGGGCTTTCCAATACATGCCCCATTATGGAGATGGCGCTGAGCCCACCCAGATGACTTTCAAATTCAGGTGTCAGAAATCACAGCTGACATGGGAGCAAATTGTTTTTAAGTAAAATCCCCATGCCGCTTTGATATGAGTTCCACCGGGACTTTCCAACAGTATTATACATGTTTCTGAGATTACCTGGAGAAGGATTTCTTTCTTTTCCTCACTCAACATTAACTTCAAAAAAAGTATCCAAGTATTGCCTGTTATCCCAAAAGGCTCTAACAACACCCAAAAGCCCTGAGTGAGTAAAGAGAGAGAGTGAGGGGTGGATGGATAGCAACGGGGAGAGACTAGTGCTGGTAGGCCTTTGCCAATTCATAAGAAACAAACACAGAAAGTTTAAGACAGTAAACATGGCCTCCCCAGCGTTCATTCCCAGATTGTCATGATGGGGGGAAGGAGGGAGTTGTTGCCTGGGTCCAATCCTACTTCCAATACCTACTGACTAATTCTGCGTAAATCCCTTCTTTCTGAGCTGCTAGTGGTCCATTGAGTTATTAATCCCAGCTCTTCAATCTTCCGCACTGGCCACGCGCGTACGTTTGTGTCACTATAACAAGATACCTGAAGCTGGCTAACACTAAAGAAAAGGGGTTTGTTACCTCATGATCCTAGAGGCTCAAGAGCCAGTATCTGGAAGTTCTTTTTTTACTGGCAGACTTCCAAGGTAGTTCAGACCATCACACAGCAAGGAGTCGTGTGTCTGTGTGTCTTCTGGTCTGTCTTCCTTTTCTTATAAAGCAAGTATCTAATCCCAGGACTTCCCACTCTGGCACTCTTATTTAATTCTGATCACCTCCCAGAGGCCCCACCTCCAAATACTATAGTTGAAATTTCTCCTGATGTGTCACAATAAGAATTACATTTCACCATATGCACATTTGGCTTCTCAACAGTAACAGTGACATACATCTCCCCTGTCACCATCTCATGGTGAACGGGCTGCTCTTGGCGACTTGACTTTTGCCTTTTTTTGTGGGGGAGGACCATGAGATATTGGGGAACGATTAGGTCAGAGACTGGAAGTGCTCTTGTGAGGCCAGGCTTGCTGTGTCATATTCCAGTGGCCCACCTTATAAAGAACATGTCTTAAATAGGAGCTTCGTCTTTCTGCAAGGCTCCAGAATGAACACCATGAAACAGGCTTGAGTTCAGTTAACACCCTGGAGCCAAGTTTTCCCAGCTCCAACTGTACTCAGAGGCATGCCAGCTGATGCACACACACATAAACAAGGAAGGAAAAAATAACGTTCCTCTGTTGTAAGCTGTTTTGTTACACAGCATTATTGTGGCAGCAGCTGACTGAGCCATTTACAGCAGTGTGTTTATGGCAAAGCACATGCTTTGGGAGAGATTGCTCAGCAGTTAAGAGCACTGGCTGCTCTTACAGAGGACCTGGGCTCAGTTCCCAGCACCCATGTAGTGGCTCAGAGCTACCTGTAGTTCCAGTTCCAGGACATCCGATGCCCTCTTCTGGCCTCCATAGGCACTGCATGCACGTGATATACAGACATACACACAGGCAAATGCTTACCCGAATGCATAAAATAAAAAATAAATTTTTAGAAATAGAAAAATAATAATCACAATTATTGGTCTATAAGAAACAAAGTAGCATTTATTAGTGAGCATCATGTGGAAAGTTTTGTACATAGTTGCCATATAATTGTTTAATAATGAATTAAATGAGTGACAATTATAATTTGACTAAAGATTTTATAAGGGATAGCACAAGGACTTGAGAGCATTGTAAAAAGGACCCACTACAGCCCTTACAGTCACATTCATTCATTCTGTAAATATTCTCTGAACACCTACTGTGTGTCATACAATAGGATGACTGAGGGAGCCCCTGAGTTAACTAAGGTACATTCTCTTCCTAAAGGGACCTCCACAGACCCCCATGAGACAAGCAGTACTTTCCCATTCTGCATCCTTAGGCCTACCCAACAAGCAATGCTACTTATGCCCATCCTTCATGCTGGAAGACTGAGGCTCAGAAACCAAGAGTGTAGAAGCACACCTGTTTGCTACATACTGGTGTCAATGACATCAAGTTAATGGTGGGCAAACGCATTAGAACTGGGTTCCTGTCCCTTTCTGGCCCTCAGTCATGCCAGGATTTAGAAAACATGAGGCCCACTAGGCACAGATTCTGCTTCTGCCATGGAAAGGGCTTTGCCCGGGGGGCTAAGGGCCCTAGAGGTCGTTGCAGAGGCTCTCAAATTCGTTCCAGCAGCCCTAGCTTCAGATTTCTGCAACGACCTGCTTCCCACCCTGTGACTTTGACAAATTTAGACTCTTCAGTAACCCGAAGTGCATTTCAATTTTTATAAATTTAGAAATCCTCTGGTTAGGCGGATCCCTCCCGCAGTAATGCATCCATTAAGTGTACTTTAAACCAATTTTGGTATGCTAATCCTTCACAAATCGACGTGAAATTTGGGTTCTTGTGAAAATTTCCTACACCCGATCCAAACCCTCTACAGGATTTAGGATAGTAAGAGGTTCCTTAAAGCAGCAGGCTTGACTCGGCCCTGAATGTCCACATGGGGGGTGGGGGACGCCAGAGCTGGTTTAAAACAAACATATACACTCACACGAAAACCGTCTGTGATAATGGGAGTGGAGGGGCAGTTATTCCAAGAAAAAAAAAAAACTCTGCCAGATCATTAAGATTTCGGAACTCTTGGAGTGATGGCGTCACACATGTTATTGCATTCCCGGCCCATAGCCCGGTCTAGTACCACACACACACCCTAGAGGTGCTTGGCAAAGGGGCCTATTGGAGTCACCTGCTTGGATTGTGACTTGCCTCCTGTGATTGTCCCTGTTGCCTAACACTCAGACCTTCTCTCCCCATCAGTGAAGCGTGGGGATGCTGCAGGAACAATCCGAGCCCGCTGAAGAAGAACCACATGAGGATGGGAGTGTGGTCGAGGAAGCCAGGGGAGAACACCAGCCCTGTAATTGGCAGCATAAAGAACCCAGGGGTGATAAAAGAGACATAATGTCACTGTTATCACCACGCAAGACTCGGTTGCTACTGATTGTTGAAGGGCAGTGCCTATTAAGTAGATGTTTTTAGCTGCATAATAGACATTTTGCCAATAAGATCGAGTTTACAGCCTGGAGCATTACACTTACTTGCTTCTGTCATAAGATCTACAGCCCACCCAACCGCAGAACTGAGCGGTTGACATGGTAAATGGTGAGCATCATCACCTGCCCTGAACGTGAAATACCTGTACCTTCTAAATAAGCTTCATTTTCCTGGTGGAGGGTTTAGTGCAGTCAAATGTTACAAAGTGGTGCTTGGGAGGATAATGGGAATGACGCCCACAGGCAGGTGCTGGGAACTGACTATGATGTGTTCTCCTTGTGTCTCCTTAGGGATCCAACTCCCACCACCCTAGTTCTGTGATGCTGTCACAGGCACCTGCCTAGGGGCCTTCAGGAGTGCCACTGTAGGTTTTGAAACTGTGTTATGCCAGACCAGTTAGCCACCATCCTGGCTGCAAGCTTGACTCATCGTAAAGTCCCTCGGGAGTTTTAAAATATAGAGTCCTGAGTCCTGATAGGTTCCATGTCACAGGCTCTCTCAGACCCACGTCCATTCTCCCTTAGGGCTGTCTCTTTAGACTTCTCCTGCTAACTGTCCTTTTCCTCCCTTGACCCCCACTGACTGGTTTTTCCTTCATATACACCAGGATCTCCTCAAACATTATCTGGTCCTGTCAATCTTCTGGTTAAGACCTTTGACACTCATGTCTCAAGCCTCCATGGCACCAATAAGACAACTGAGGTCTGTACGGCCAGGTCAGGGCCAAGGCTCCCACAACTGTGTGCCTTCCTCTTTTCTGGTTCCATCTCACACCAGCTTCTCGAGTTGATTCAGACAGGACTTCTGTGTCAATGGCATCACAAAACACTGGTGTCCTTGTCCAGGAGCTATCTGTTCTTTAGATGGATGTCAACTAAAGGAAAATGGGCCCCTGAGAAATCACTCTGATGAAATTAACACCCAGTGTAAATATGGTTTTGGCTGTGGGTGGGCATCTGGGAGGGGAACATCCAGATCAAGCCCTTCTCCTTCCAGGGCTTTTCTAGATGTAGCAGTTATGCCAGAGAACAGCTGCAGTCCCCCAGGCTCTGGTTTGAACCTCGTTTGCCCTGGCATCTCTGTCTCACATCCTTCCTTGGGATATGAATGTTAGGACTGCATGGTCCCTTGGGCTGTTACCTCTTCATGTTAACATCAGAGTTTCTTGTTACCCACATAGAGAAGTGAACATAAAGGCTCACTATTTCTATTCAGTCTCCTATTGCTGTGCAACATGTCACCCTAGCCTTAGTGATGAGGAGCAATACCATGCAATAGTCTGCAGGAGTCAAGAAAACATGGGTACAGAGAGAACCCTTTCTCACCTGGGCTTTCCTTCAGTACATGCTCTCAACTGATTGGATGAGGCCCACCCACACAAAGGAGAACAATCATTTGTACTCAATCTGCTGACTCCAATGTCCACATCTTCCAAAAGAAGATACACCCAGCATACCATTGGCTGAATATCTAGACATCTCAAGACTCAGCCAAGTGCTAAGTAAGATTGGTCATTACAGCGGACATTCAGCTTCTGGCTCACTTCCTCTTCTGCACTGGGAAGTAAATCTGCTTGCTCACACACTTCCTCCTAAACACACCCAGGAGTCCTAGGGCCCCACTCTATCCTTAGGGGCCCCTAGTCTGCAAAGACAAGCATAAACAAGGGCTAGAGCTGATTGCTGCCTTCTCTCTGGCTGCAGAGATCTTAGGCACTCGGCAAGGAGCTAGCCTGAAGAGAAGTCCCCAACCTCAGTCACTCCAGGTCCTTCAGGCATTTGCTGTAGCCAGGACTTCCCGGTGCCATGATTTACACTTCCAACTCCACATTCTCTCAACACACTCACAGGGAAACATTCATATCCTGGAATGTTGGTAGATAGAGCCGTGCAGCTGCTGGGAGTGCCTCCGTGATGGGGTGTGGGAAGAGTTGGGGCATCAGGAAGCAAGCTGCTGGAGGGCACAGGCTTCCAGGGCATCTCCAGTGTCACTTGCAGTGTGAAATAATCCACTATGAAAAGAGCTCAGCAGCATCCATAAAGGATAATTTGTTTTCATCAAAATAGAAAACACGGATACTATTTACTATTAAAAAATTATCACAAAGTAAACGAAGAATTTGCATTAGATCAGGGCCGTGAGCAGGGGCTAGAGGCCAAGGCCCAGAACACCGTGTTGTCTCACAGGGAAAGCTTTCTAAGACTCATTAGGAGTCTACAGATGCATGTAATCCCAGCACTTGGATTCTGAGACAGAAGGATTGCTGTAAGCTCAAGACCGGTCTCGCCAAACAAAATCCAAATCAGATTTTTCTCAATTTTTATTTCTTTAAATTACTCATGTATTTATTTTATGTGCATTAGTGTCTTGCCTGCATGTATGCCTGTGTGAGGGTGTCAGATCCCCTGGAACTGGAGTTACAGACAGTTATGAGCTGTCATGAGTGCTGGGAATTAAGCTTCTCTAGAAGAGCACCCAGTGCTCTCAACCACTGAGTCATCTCTCCAGCCCCCAAGTCATATTTTAAGGAATTTGATGAAAAACTAAATTCTCAATATGTACCACTTTTTTTTTCTGGTTTTGGTTTTTCGAGACAGGGTTTCTCTGTATCTCTGTAACTTTGGAGCCCATCCTGGAACTAGCTCTTGTAGACCAGGCTGACCTCGAACTCACAGAGATCCTCCTGCGTCTATCTCCCAAGTGCTCAGATTAAAGGTGTGTGCCACTGCTCTCTGGCAAAATGTGCCACTTTTATCTTTAACAGCCCCTTCAGGCACCACCTAAAATCCCAGAAATAGGTGAGCCCTGAAGCCCCCGCCAGCCCTGTGCATCTTAGCTGGTGACAGGAGGGGGTTTAGACTGGAAAGGAGGTGAAGAATGGAGAGGAAGGCCAAAGCAACCAGGAGTCTGCATTTCAGAAAGAAATGGTTGACCTCACTCCTGGCCTCTGGCTCCTCCTCTCTTCTTAGTTAAGGTTTCTATTGCTGTTGATAAAACACTGACCCAAAGCAACTGGGGTGGGGAGCCACTTGCTCCTCCTGGCCTACTCAGTTCATTTTCTTATACACCCCAGGGCCACCTGCCCAGGGGTGGCACTGCCCACAATGGGCTGACCTAGTCCATATCAATCACCAATGAAGAAAATGCCCCACAGGCTTGCCTACAGTCCAGTCTTAAGGGGTGTTTTCTTGGTTGAGGTTCCCTTTAATCAGATGACTGTAACTTGTATATGATCCACCAAAGCTGACACATGCCTACATCACTACTTCTTCCTCTTCTTCATCCTCTTCCTCTTCAGGGTCTCACTATGTATCACTGACTAGCCTTCAACCTACTAGGTAGAACAGGCTGACCTCCACCCTCCAAAAGCTAGCTTAAGTTTTCCATCCTGAGGCTGGGATAGCGCCCCTAGCTGTCTATCTAGCAGGCAGCTATAAAACCAGTTATTTCTTCTTCCAGTTCACTCAGAGAACTGAACAAGTGATGGAAGAGTTGGGGAACATACTCACAGAGACTACTGGGATATAAATAGGTAGGTAGGTAGATGGAAGGAGGAAGGGAGAGAGAGAGAGAGAGAGAGAGAGAGAGAGAGAGAGAGAGAGAGAGAGAGAGAGAGAATGAGTTTGTTTTAAAGATAGGGTCTTGTATAGACTAGGCTGGCCTCAAACTCACTATATAGTCTAGGATGATCCTCCTGCCCCTACCTCACAAGAGCTAGGATTATAAACATGTACCAGTCCACCACATCTAGTTCACACATAGTGTGCAGGCACTCTACCACCTGAGCTACATCCCTAGCTCTTGGGTAATTCTCCTTTGAAGCATTAATAACGAATGAGACCCATCCCATGGTCCCTTGCTATCAAGTCCTCATGGAGAAGCTAAAAGTACACCGTAAAGAAACAAGGTCCCTCAGCTGCTCAGGACCTGTCCCATACCGAAAACAACTATGCCTTTACAAACACTTCCTTATATGCCTGGTTCTTTGAGCCAGTTTGTAAATCCAAATGTTCATAGAGGAAATACTGGTGCACTGTTTGGTAAAGTTAGCAGCTGGCTGAGAAAAGAGAGACCTCCCACTCAAAAAGCCATAGCTATTAAATTATCACTATACCATGCAAGACTGATGATATGACTTGGGGTAGGACACTTTCCTAGCATGTTCAAGGCCAGGGTCAATGTACAGCATGGCAAATGAATGAGTAAACAGATAAAATCAAGTCTAATGCTGGTCCTGCTGAACCCTCCACTCTTGGGAAATCTCTAGATCTTCATAACTCTGAGGAATTAATATTCTTTAGCTCGTTTCATAAATAAGAAACTTGCTTTGACCCCTTCCCAAGGCTGCTAGACCATCCATGCATCTACTCACCCATTCACAGGACCTAGGACCCATGAGGGTGGCAAGCATACTGCACATTTGGCAGGCTTTACGCTCTCAGCCTGGGCTTTAAAAAATATCAACACAGGGAACCCACAGGACATGAGGTTTGCTGCACCCTGGCAGATTTCCTGCTGACTCAGTCCTGCTGGGAAGGAGCCAACCATGGTTACTTTTCAGGCCTGTGTGAGAAGCATTTTCATAGACTGGTCTTCTAGCTAACATAAGGCACCAGGGCCTCACTCCTCGGCAAAGGGCTCTGCAGGCGCAACCCTATTCCTCCAGCCCACTGCTTCCCTGCGGGATTCCTTAGGCATAGAGCTGTCCTCTATGGCTCTGGAGGCTTGTGTTGTCCTCTGCAGAGAGGAGGAGGCAGCCAGGACTCATATCTGCAGCTTCTGGCTCCCTTTCCCACCCTCACGTTTTTGTTTTGTTTTGTTTTGTTTTGGTTGTTGTTTTGTTTTGTTTTTACCCCTTAATGACATGGCTGTCTGGCTCACCTTCACTATCTGAGAAATGACTAGAGTGAAATTCAGGGCTTGATGCATTTCAAAGAATGCTCTTGTGGTGGGTTCATGTATTAGTCAGTGTTCTGCAGAAACACAGAACTGAATGTGGTCGACTATTGCAACAATTACTGTCTCCCACCAGAAAATCCAAGGATCCAATAGTTGTTCAGTCCACAAGGATGGATGTCTCAGCCGGTCTTCAGTATACACCAGAATCCTAAAGAAGTAAGCTCTAATGCCAGTGAAGGAATGGACTTGCCAGTGAGAGCCAGAGCAAGCAAGCAGAGAGCAGGCTTCCTTCTTCTGCCTCCTTTAGGCAGAAGATGGTGTCCCAGATTCAGGCTGGGTCTTCCCATCTCAAATTATCCAATCAAGAAAAATCCCTCATAGGTGTTCCCAGCCACTTGGGCCTTAGTTAATTTCCAGATATAATCATATTGACAACCAAGAGTAGCCATCACAGTCCCCATTACCTAATTCATCCCAAAAGTAAGATAATAACTCCTGCTACGGGCAGTGAGTTTGAAGTGATTTAAAAGTAATCCTCCAAGTCAGGTGGTGGTGATGCATGCCTTTAATTCCAGCACTCAGTAGGCAGAGGCAGACAGATCTCTGTGAGTTCAAAGCTAGCCTGATGGACAAAGCAAGTTCTAGGAGAGCCGGGGCCACATGGTGAGATCCTATCTCAAAAAAAAAAAAAAAAAAAGGAAAGAAATAAAAGTTAAGATCCTAGAACATACCATCTACCCCAGTGTAGTATCCAACAGCACACAGGTTTGTGTGTCCAGGTCCCCTGCATAACAAGCACATACCACTTGGTCTAAGGACTGTGTCCCAGCCTAGCAGCCACCCGCAGGCTGGGTTTATTTGGATTATGAATCTTATCCACTACCGGAATCAGAACTTTGGCTGCAGGGTAACATGTGAAATTTTCAATCTCAGTGTATTTGCCTCTGGTCTTTGGAAAACCACTGGTCTGATTTCCCAACTCCTCTAAGCAGGCTGAGAGAAAGGGAAGAAGACCCTGCAGCCAGGGCTAGGTTTGATTAGCGGAGTAGTGCACCACCCAGCTGAATAGTTCCATGGTCAGACCTCCATTCTAAGCCTTTAATGCTTGTGTCCTGCAATTGCTGGGTACAACCACAATTGAACTCCTGGTTGTCCTTCAAAGATGACCCTGCCCCTCTGACTCACACCTGAGGAATAACAGTCACTGGATGAAGATCTGGAGAACTGTCATTATCTCCTACCTGTCGACACTACTGATAAATCAAAGGCCCGACCTCTCCTCCCCTAACCCACTGCCATAGCCTCCATTCAGCCATGAAGCTGTCTTCCCCAGATCCCTAGAATAGATTACCACAGTGTCTCTTTACCCAACCTTCACCTCATCACCTTCAGTGTGGTCCCGATGGCTCGTTGTCTTATCCCAGAGATTATCTAGTCCCCATCCAGTCCTCGTTCTTTCTCTCACCCCTTCAGGTAAGCTGCCCAGGGCTTCTCCAGCAAGGTCTCCTTTTCCTTCCCCATTGCTTGGAAGACACACTGCCCCACCATATGTGTACACAATATTGCCCATCGAGTAGGCATGAGTCC
Source organism: Dicrostonyx torquatus (assembly GCA_028555095.1). Lineage (NCBI taxonomy): Eukaryota > Metazoa > Chordata > Mammalia > Rodentia > Cricetidae > Dicrostonyx > Dicrostonyx torquatus. Next base: position 1,854,031 of record JAQHUG010000016.1, on the reverse strand, counting down.
TCCTGTATCTTACAACCGCCTTCCCACTGAATTGATACCTGTGATGTGTTCTTGCCAAGGGACCAGGAGTGGGATGGGAAGTGTCATTTCTGGTTGAATTAGGGAAGAGCAGGTGGATGCTGTTATTTAGCCTCCTATCATTGCTGAGATGCTGAACCACTGAAGCCAAAGCCATGTCAATCACTGAGCCTCTGTAAGGACACAGGATATTCAGCCTCTGGACACAGCCTATGCATGGCACACACAAGTAGATTAAATGTGTCTAACCACTGACGCCTTGGGTAGCAGACCATAGCAGAGGCAAGCCTGCCCATCCAGAGTAGTACATTTAAGTCACCCTCTAGTAGTTCACACTAAACCCTGTTCTCTGTCTTCCTGTGGTTTCCACAGATGAGGGGTATGCCCAATAAGTGTCATTCAAAAACTCCTCTACCAGGGCAGCCAGCTTCAGAAATATCCTTTCAACTTCATTCAACAGAGAATTATATAAAAAAAGTGAATGGGACTGAGGAGATAGCTCAATCAATAAAGACCTTGCTATGCTACCATGGGAACCTAAGTTCAACCCTTAGCACCCACATAAAACTCAGGGTGTAATGGCATGTGCTTATAATCTCAACACTGTGGAGGAAGGGACAGGGGATCCCTGAGACTCACCAACTGGTCATGTCAGCTGAATTATGAGCCCTAGGTCCCCATGAGAGAAGCTATCTCAAAAGACAATGTGGACAGTGACCGAGGAGCAACATCCAAGGCTGACCTCTGTCTTAGTTAGAGTTTCTATGGTGGCAATAAAACACCATGCCCCAAAACAAGCCGAAGAGGAAAGGGTTTGTTTCAGCTTATAGTTCCAATTTCATCATCCAGGGAAGTCAGGACAGGAGCTCAAGCAGGGCAGGAACCTGGAGGCAGGAGCTGAAGCAGAGGCCATGGAGGAGTGCTGCTTATTGACTTTCTCCCCATGGTTTGCTGCCTTCCTACACCATCCAGGACCTATATTGTTCAGGGGTGCCACTGCCCCCAGTGAGCTGAGCATCAGTCTCTGGTTAAGACAATTCTCCACAGACTTACCTATAGGCCAGTCTTACGTTCTCACTTGAGAATCCCTCTTCCTAAATGATTCTAGCTTGTGTCAAGTTGACAAAAAAATTAGCCAGGACAGCCTCTTGGAAAAAAAAAAACTACCCAGGACAATCTCTGAGTTCAGTATGCATGCACACTGGAACATACACACACATACACATACAGACACGCATACACACACATACACACACACACACACACACACACACACACACACACACACACGGCGCACAGTTTCCATTCCTGGCTTCTACCAGCACACTCAATTCAATGGCTTCTGTTGGATGAAGGGTTCTCTAGGCCCAGAGCCCACTTGACTGCCCCACCTTCTGCCTTTTATTTACAAAGGTGGAAGAGGTTTGTGGGCCTGAGGCTCCTCATTGCAAACACTAAGAGCAGAGCAAGGCAAGAGAAGGGAGCTACAGGCAGCCCTGGCAGGTTTGCCGCTGGTATCACATGCAACACAAGGGAGTCATTATGCCCACTGTCTTCAGTACGGGGCAAGAAAAAATAAAAGCGACCCCCAGGTAACAAGCAGTGAGGCTGTTCAGAGGCCAGGGGAGGTCAGCTCTCAGAGCGGGCGTGACAGCAGGACCATGGCTGGAAGGTGTGCAGACAGCTTGTGTTTTGTTCTTCGCCAACTGACTGCTAATGTCAGGCTCTGGGGGAAAGGGACTCTCAGGGCAGGCTTGAGGCAGAGGCTTGCTGAGATGGCTCTGTCCCTCCCACTAGCCTCCGGGCTCCAGGAATCCAATGGAGGTAGTTATTTGTTTATCTTTTTCAACTGGGCCTGGCCTGATTTAGGACTCAGAGACAGCCAGCGAGTCAATGCTTGAAAATCAGCTCCTGGCTTTCCTTAGAAATTAGAAAATGTCCAATCACAAAAGCCTGTCTTCCATCTGACCTGCTGTCATCTTAAAAAAAAAAAAAAAGGCAAAGAGAGTCCTCCTCATTCCTGGAGACAGAAAGAGGGAGAAATCAACAAGCAGGATTGGACAGAGCCAATGGGAACAATGGGAGACAGGAGAGGTAGAGGCAGAGTCTTGTCATTCTACTTGAAAGTGTGGCCCTCTCTATCTACATTTCTGGACTGAGATGACAGATGTCCTTAGAGGTTAAAGTAGTTGAATTGAGATTTTCTGTTACTTAGAACAAAACCATCCTAAATTGAAAAATCAGAAACCTGGCATTTGTTCTGGAGACCATGGAGAATAGATCATGAATATTGGTGGATGGATGGATAGATGGATGGATGGATGGATGGATGGATGGATGGATGGATGGATGGATGGATGGACCACACTGCCTGGTCAAAGGCATAAAGCTACTGTAAAGATAATGGGCTCACAAAGGAGAGTTTTATGAGCCAAGATCAGGAAGGACTGGAAGCAGGCAAAAGCTGAGTGTCCACCAGTCTATGCCACCCCTACCCTTGCAAAGAAACTTCACCAGGAGCAGGAAGCCACCTTTGGAGCAGCCCACCCAGACTCTGAGACAGAAACCTAGAAAGACACTGGACACCCAGTGCAATAGGCTTCTCTCCAAGCTGTTGAACTGATAGAAGAACTCTCCGGAGACACAACACTCGTTGCCTTTCCACCCACGAAGACCAGGGCCTTCTCTCCTTGTATCAGCACCAAGTCCTTAGAAAGCATGGCTAATTGAAAACACAGCCACCTAAGTGCAGGCATCACCTCCTTGTTCCACTCGCCAATAAACAATGCAGGAAGTCTCCATCCCTAGGCTCAGGAAATGGTAGTGTGGGGACTTGGGAAAAGCAGATCACAGAAGTGAGGGCGTATGGTCCCTTCTGAGCTGCTTGGAGAAGCCACACTGCCTGAGGCAGCTGCCTAATGCATCCTAAACACCCATTAGATGCTTGGTAAATGGACAACTGGATGCTTGGAGCACTTAAGGGACATTTGTGTGAAGTTAATCCAAAATCTCTCGGGAACCCCACTGTGGACAGCACACGGAGTCACAGACTGGAGTTACTATAATAACTCAGCTCTCTTTGTTTCCTGGCTCATGACTCCAAGCCGTCCCTTCAGGCCTTAAAACCTCAGTTCCCTCAAGAGTAACATGAAGAGCAGGACTGGCTTTTGTGTGGATTGTTTTGCTGCTGAAACACAGGGGTGAAACCTGGCTCTGTGGGGAATGGAAAGGAAAGAATTAAGACGGGGCAGAGGGAGGATAAATGTGGGGGAAGGAGAGGGCTTGGAGACACTGACTTGTCACTGGGCATGAACACTTAGGCATGGCGATGTCCGGTCTCCTAAAATGTATTCTTTCCTAGGTTAAATGTTACTCTGGTGGGTTCTGTTTCAGGAGTATTCCTCTGCCTTTGGAAATGAGACTAACTCAGACTTCCTTAGTGGTGTTAGCCCAGGCTGAATGCACTTCACCAAATCCACTATTACACCCCCAAAAAGTCAGTGCTCTGACTGGTACCCGGGTTTCCTCCAATGTCACCTGTGCTCTGCTGGCCAGCTTGGTCACAGCTTTCACTGCTTATGTTCCACTTTAAATCCCCAAGCCTCTTGTGTTCCTCTTTCTTTGTCCGAGGGTTGGAGAGAAGCAAGAAGGTGTGTCCTTAGAGGTGGCCTCTCAGAGAGGAGCTTCCTCAGGAAGATGCTCAGTGAATAGCTTTTTCGTGGCCTTTCAGGATCCTTGCAGTGCCTGCAGGGTGTCAGCCTGGTGGGTTAGCACCAAGGGAGGTGAATGCTCACACTGGGGAACCTCCAAAAACAGATAGCTGGGCCTAAAATTACATAAATGCTCTTAGTTCCCATGGGGAACTTCTTATTGAAGAAATTAGTGTAAAAGATGCCTTTTAGAACATTCTATTTCCCTTACAATTGTTCTATAGTCTCCTTCACCCCATAGTATACAAATGTCTCCGAGGGAAGCTTGTCCCTATTAGCATATGAAAACCATAACTATCCATTGCTGGCCACTGCCCCCACCTGAACCCCACTAAACTTCCCAGAAACCTGAGAGCAAAGCATAATGTGAAACAAGAAAACAGAATGGAGAATGATGAGAGGGGATAGAGAGGAGAAGAGCCAACAAAAACTTTGTTCCAAGTGTCTCACCTAGGAGAGAGAGCTGGCAAGAGCTGGGCAGAACACAGTCTTTATCAAGGAGGCAACTCCCTTCTCAAGGTAACAGAGAAACCGAGGCAAAGATCAACCTAGGACTTGGCATATACAGCAGAAGGGAGAGGAAATACCAACAATGGCTCAGAGGTGCTCCTCAAAACACACAAGGTTCATTGGCTCAGAGAGACTTCTGAATGAATCACCTGGTGACAAAACAAAGGGTCTCATATGCTTCCATTCCTTCCACAGGGCCCTGGCAACTCTGGTAGAAAGGCTCCTGGAGGGGAGTAGCTAATGTCCCCAATGACACCACCTTCCCAGTGTGCATGGCTTTCTGTGAGCACTGCTAGCACCCGACCGGGAAATGTCACACTGAGTTCTGTGCTATTTTAAAGAGTGGCCATAAAGAAGGAGGGCAGGGTCATTTGATGGAGATGGGAGGAGGATGTCCCGCTCTTGTTTCAAATGGACCAGGAGTGCTTGGCCCACTGAAGGCAGAAGAACACTCTTCTGGGACATATTGATTATCTTTGGGGACAGAAACTCTTTCATAGTTATTGCTGATTGAGAGGTTTTCTATTAATTCCTACTGGAGGACAGAATCAGAAATATTGAATGCCTAATTGCCTCTGAATTAATTATACCCCCAAATACCTTAACCAACACATCATGCAATCAATGTCTTGTCAAATGCTAGTGGTTCAAGAAGCCATGGAAGGTCAGTGTCAGATGAGGGAGGGGAGCACTAAGGCACTGAGCCATGGGGTTAATGTACGTCACCTCCTGCTTGGGTTTAGGTTCTGTTCTCACTCAATATTGGCCCATTAATAAAGTTGGTAGACAGAAGTCTCCTCTTATCAAGGATCCAGAAAAACAGAGGCAAGGAGAGACTTTTGCTGGAGAGGGCTTGGGGAGGAAAGGTGGGTCACAAAACAGAGTTAAAGGCATGACTTCAGACACCAGACCTCGGCCATCAAAGACTAGAGACCCCGAAGACATTAAGCAGCATCCTGTGCCCTGTATCCTATGTTACATATACAAAAGAGTTAATCCTGGTTTTGTATGACTCATAACTCATTCATATATGTGAAGGTATAAATTCTGCTGATTGTTCTAAAATATTTATTTAGCTGGGTGGGGGTAGTTCACACCTTTAATCTCAGCACTCAGGAGGTAGAGGCAGCTGGAGCCTCTATATGTGTGTGTGTGTTTGTGTGTGTGTGTGTGTGTGTGTGTGTGTGTGTGTATTAGTTTCTCCCAATACCAGCACTGATCTAGGTGTTAAGGTAACTGTCACAAATAAATCTGACTGAATCCCTAACCTCAGAGAGCTGAAAGTAGGTGCTGAGCAAAGTGTATAAATGCAGTCAGCGCTCCACACTCTCTGGTTCTGTATGAGAGAACTCCACCAACCATAGATTGAAAATATCTGAAAAACACTGCGTTTGTACTGAACACGTGCAGACACTTCTTTTTGCCACTGTTCCCTACACAATACAGCATAACAAGTATTTACACAACATTTACATCATACTGGGCACTATAAGTAATGATCTGAACAATTTCACATGTAGAGAAGGATATGTGTAGATTAGATGCTAGAATTATAACATTTTATATAATGAACCTGAGCATATGTAGATTTTGATAGATGAACAGGGTCTTGGAGCCAATTCCTGGTGGATATCAAGGGACAATTAATCAGAGAATATTGAAATAAGACAATAAGATCATGAAGATTGACAAGAGATAGACAGTGTCCTCAAGAAGCATAGCTGTGACAAGAAGCAGCTGAGCTGGGTGTGGGCAGAGCGGAAATGGAATCACAAGATAGGTTTTGTTTTATGAGGGAAATGTACAGCATGTTTGAATAGTTGTGGGTATCGTTAGCCTACAGAGGAAGAAAACCTGGGTTCAGAGGAAGTCAGAAATTGCTAGAAGAATGTCTAGAAGCAGGTGGGAGAAAGTGGGATCTGACATCGTAGATTAGGTTGCATCTGGATGCAGAGACCTCTGTCCACAGTGAGAGGAGAGTTTTGGGGGGCAATCAGGGATGAAGTTGGGGACTCTTAGGTGGCTTTATATTTTCACTGAAGTGGGGACAAGGGCATGAGATGGGGACACTGAGAGTTTGTAAAGACCAGAGAGCGGGAGTGTGGCCAGACGCATGGGACCATAGTCCAGAGCTCAAGGAGAAGTCATAAAGCATGGCTATGTTTTCCTGTAGCCACACAGGCTTCAGGGTCCCAGCTGCTGTGGAATGGCAGAAAGTTGGACTTTCAGGAACATGGTAATTTGGTAAGAAAGCATCACAGGCAGAGAGGGGCTAGGTTGGAGGGTAGATAGCAGGCAGGGACTGTCAAGACAGCCTGGAGAGTTCATGCTGGAAGAGGGATAGGAGAGGTGACAGTGAGAAGGGATAGATCTCAGGGAAAGGCCCTCCTCATGGGGTGAGTGGGTTACTAAATGCAAGAAACCAAGGGGGGCCGGGCGGTGGTGGTGCTCGCTTTTAATCCCAGCACTCGGGAGGCAGAGGCAGGCGGATCTCTGTGAGTTCGAGACCAGCCTGGTCTACAAGAGCTAGTTCCAGGACAGGCTCCAAAGCTACAGAGAAATCCTGTCTCAAAAAACCAAAAAGAAAAAAAAGAAAAGAAAAAAAAGAAAAAGAAAGAAAGAAACCAAGGGGGATGGAGTTCAGGTACCAGCTGCAGCTTTGATTTAGGTAAATCTTCACTTAAGCATCTTGTGGAACTCCTGACAGTGAGATCAGGGGCTGTCTCCAACTCTTTTACAGGCTCTTGGGACCCTACTCCTCATACTGGGTTGCCTTGTCAGGCTTAAGATATGGGGAGGTATCTAGTCTTATTGCAACTTGAGATGCCATGTTTTGTTGATACTCATGGAAGACTTGCCCTTTTCTAAACAGTAATGAAGTAGTGAATGGGGGAGGGGGTAGAAAGATTATGGGGGAAGGACTGGGAGGAGAGAAGGGAGGTGAAACTGTAGCTGGGATGTCAAATAAGTAAATAAATAGAAGTGAGTTTGTTTGTTTGTTTATTTTTGGTTTTTCGAGACAGGGTTTCTCAGTAGCTTTGAAGCCTGTCCTGGAATTAGCTCTTGTAGACCAGGCTGGTCTCGAACTCACAGAGCTCTGCCTGTCTCTGCCTCCTGAGTACTGGCACATTAGCGTGTGCCACCACCGCCCAGCATTTTGTTTTTTAAAGACTTACAAGGGCTAAGGGAGCCTAAGCTACTTCTTTATCCCATTTCCAAGTCATAAATCCATTCTAGAGAAACATTAAAAAAAAAAAAGAATCCCCACCTGCTTTGAAGCATTGATTCATTTTTGCACCTAGGGTCCCCCCAACATCTATAGCTGGCTAAGGAAATGTGCCTGTAGTTTCAGTCACCAGCCCAAGTCCTGCCGCATGCAGGTTACTTTTTTAATACAGACGGTTGTGAGCCACCTGTGGGTGCTGGGAACTGACTCAGCTCCTCTCTAAGAGCAGACCACACACGTTCTTAAGCACCAGGTCACCCTTGTTTCTTTCCTACTTTCTCACCAACGGACCTCTCATCCTAACCAACTCCCGAGTGGAACAGGCAGTTTCACAGAGTTCAGCACCCTGACCCTCAGTCTGGCCAAGCGATCTGGAGATTATTCCTAAGAATGGAGCTAGCCTGCTTCTGGGGGTGGAGGGCTTGTGACCTCCCTCCTGCTTGTGGATAAGGATGCTCACTCCTCCTAGTTGAGCCTGTGATTTCCCTGTGCGCAGCTGGGATCAGTCCCGATGATCCTGGAGCTCCTAACTCGCGACGTGGAGCATCCTTCAGGAAAGCTTTTTCTCTCTCTCTCTTTCCAGTGGGAACCCAGCTTGCATCTATAATTTGATCACCATTAGCACACCACTTTCAGAGCACTTTGGGGACTTTAAAGCGACAGCTCTAATTGCCCCCGGATCAGCCCCCTGAATACTTTTTTTAAAAATGTTAATAGTCATATGTTCCACTGAGAATTTGAAAAAGAAAAGAAAATGAAATCGTACTTTTATGAAAATTATTCACTGTTACCCTAAAAACACATTCCATTTGAGATTTCATTTCAGCTCTGAAGACAAGGCTGAGATGGGGGTAGGAATGGTCTGGACCAGACCTGCAACAGGAGAACAGTGCAGAGGGGCTTTTCCCAGGTGGCACGGACTCCCGAACAAGCTGGGCAGGCCCCACCTCAGATCACAGACTTGGCCCTGACCCACACTTGATAAAATCAGCCCCATAGTAAAGACCTTCAAAGGGATAAAGAAGGGAGATCTATTTTCCTCCACATCCCTTCCAGTCTCTTTCACAAACAGCCCCATGACACCAACCCGGGAGGCCAAGACTCCTTTCTACCTTAGCCCTTGGCTGCCAGAGACTGAAACTGAGAGGAAGCCAGCCCTTCTAAGAGTGCATGTGGTCTTATGACTCCCAGTGTCCCCTGCTGAATGGGGACCCAGGCATAGTTATCAGAGCCCTTTGGGATGTACTTGATACAGAAAGCTCCAGAAGGACAGGAATGCCAGCAGAAAGTGACCTGCCTGTGGGAAGAACAAAGACAGAATTAACGCTTAAAGCACAAGCTACCAGCTGTGCACCAGTCCCCACATACTTCTGATCTGTGCTGGGCTCTTGGCAGCACTGGTTATATGGCCACCATCACTCTGCCCTGGTTGCCTAGTTCAGATCCAGCCTAGCATCTGAACTGTGCCTTCTCCCCTGCTTTGCAAATCCACCTGTAGGCATTGCCCTGTTCCCCTATGTATTCCCTGCAGGATCCCACCCCTTCCCTGCTCCCCATGCACCCCCTTGTATGATCCCAGGCCTTTTCTGCTATGCACCCCTTGAAGGATTCCAGCCCTTTCCTGCTTTGTACCCCTATAGGATTGCACCTTCTCCCTGCTCCCCATGCACCCCCTGAAGAATCCCAACCCTTCCCTGCTATGCAACCCCTGTAAGATCCTCCCACCTTCCCACTTTTTCTCTGGTCTCAGTGTCTGCCATAGCTGGGACCAGAGTCTGGACACAATGGAACTGGAAGATAGATGGAGTGTGGCTCAGGAAACCAGTGCAGATGATTCTGGTAAGGATCCTGTGGACGATTCTGCCTGGAGAAGAGTGGGTGTGGTCACCTTGTTACACACATCTCCGTTCTGTCTGTGCACCAGGATCTGCTTTGGACATTTTTAAAGGCACTAACCCCTCCACCCTGCCCCCTCAAATGAAGTCAGAGCCTTGGGGGCCAAACTCATGTATTTGAAGTGGCTATTTCGTCCCACTTGCTGCTTAGATGCATTATGGAGAAACTGAGATGCAAGGGAGCACCCTATCTGGCTCTCATCTTGGGAGATAAGAGTCCCTCCTCAGAAAGCCAGCATTCTGAAGTTCCTGGGCCAGATCCACTTTTATGCAGACCTGGTAGGACTAGGAGGAGAGCCTGTGTGAACTGACTTTTGCAGGGACCACCTCCTATCCCTTCTCAGTAGCCCATCTGTGACCCAGGCTGGGATCCCATCTCTCTGTATCCATTTAGTTTTCCATCAGCCCTCAGGTCAACAGCGGCTTGCCAGCAAGCACCCTGATGGACAGCTTAGAGCACCTGGACTGTATTAGTAAGATTGTAGGTTGGAGAATGATAACTCTCCCTTGTCACATTGTTTAAAAAAAAAAAAAGAAGCAATTTTGTAAGGAAACAGACTGTGAGAGCCAGCCTCACCTTGCCCACCCACTCTGCTTGATGAAGGGAGGCTAGTGAAGGAGAGAGGATAGTCCGCGGGTGCTGGACAAGGGCCGCTCCAGATGTGGAAGGAAAGTCCCCAGCATGTGTGCTGGGACAAGTGCCCCTCCAGACCTGGGAGAAAAGTCCCCAGACAGAGCTGTTTTTTGCTGTCTGACTCAGCCTGCTGACTCTGGTAGGGATTGCTTACTGAAAGCCATCTGGCTGAGCCAGGCATTCTCACCTGGGTGTAGGAGTCCTGTCCCTTTCTAGAACCCAGAGCAGGAGCTCTTCTACCTCCCTTAGAAGCCCCTCCCACAGGAGACTCATCTTTGCCCTGGCTGTTCCCTCTTCTCAGTAGCAGAGCTAATGTTTCATTGTTGCTTTTTCTGTGCATCCAGGTATGGTGAGGTAGAAATGTTTTTTGTTTTTTGTTTTGTTTTGTTCCCAAAGTCAACTTTGGGATTCAGCCACAGCAGAAGGGAGTTGGAACTTTAGCTTTTCCTCCTAGTCCTGGCAGAACCTCTTATCAGATGCTATCTCTTCATCCCCAACATTGGAGTAGAATGCAACCCAGCTCTGAGGTTGTGTAGAGGGAGGGGCTAACTACACAGTCCCCATGCCCACATCCAGCACCAACAAAGACGAGGAATACTCCCATCCCAACATCTGTGCTAGACTTGACTGCGGTTTTCTAATTCTCCTTTGCTTTCTTCATAGATACAGTGAATGTTCAGCAATTAGGTGCTGAAGCCATGGCAAGGAGCCTAGAAGAGAAGGCCCAGGCTTGCTCCCTCCTGGAACCATCACAGAATCAGCACAAAAGGCTGCCCTCCTGTCCTTGGTGAATACTGACCATCCTGTGGCCATTTCCTCCGCGCAAACACCCAGCTTCAGACACATTTCCCTGGAACAATAGAAGGAAATGAGAGGGAACTGGGAACTCAGCCTGAATGCTGCTGAATGACTCAGAAGCCTGCCTTCAGGATGCGGTGGTGTGAAGCAGGGAGAAGGGAGATGTTAGCTTGACGGCAAAGGAGAGCAGGAAACGGTGCTCTCTCTCTCTCTCTCTCTCTCTCTCTCTCTCTCTCTCTCTCTCTCTCTCTCTCTGTGTGTGTGTGTGTGTGTGTGTATGTGTGTGTATGTGTGTGCGCGCGCACACGCAATGCGTGTAGCTGTAGGCATGAGTGTGGCCGGTGTTTATGTTATATGCGGTGATATGTATACGATGCATATGTATGATTTGTGTGTGAATGGTACGTGTCTGGGGTGTGTGGGTATGTATGTGGTGGCTGTGTGGTATATGGTACATATGTGGTGTGCAGTATTTATGTGCTGCTGTGTGGCTGTGTGTGGTAAACAGGTGGGAGGAATACTGTCTGTCAGTGATGAGACCTGTCTCTTAGAAGTTCTTCGGGCAGAAGGAGCCCTGGAGCAGGACAATGGGGTTGTGAACATGAAAGCACAGAGTGCCAAACTGAAGAATGCTCCCAAGGAAGCTAGTGTTCGTTTCTGCTGCAGAGGGTTCCGGGCTTCAGGATATGGTTGGTTACTGTCAGAGTAAGAGCTGGTAATGTCAGGAAGTGCCGTCTAGAAGAACAGACCCCTATGACAAAGCCCTGGAGGGGAGACCCAAGTGTTTGCAGAAGGCCAGGAGCCCTGCAGAAGGCCAGGAGCCTTGCAGAAGGCCAGAGGTGTGTGTATTCAAAGGTCATCAGCACGCAGGTGAATAGGTCGTCTCTGAGACGCCATCTCTCTCTAAGTCCCTGTTTCTGTCTGCACCTCCTTCTTCCCCTCTCTTTTCTCTGAGTCACACGTTCTCTCTTGCTCTCTATCCACTACAGCACATTTGATCCTAAAGGGTACAAGTACTGCCCATCACCTCATCTCTAGGTCACTTGCTCCGGTCCTCCCTTCAGCTAGCATCTATGAGATGCCACTGTGAGCCTGGCACTGGAAGGCAAGGAGACTGCATGGGCTCCCTTTGAATTTCTAGCTCTCTAAAGAAAGAAACTGAATGGTGCTGAGCCAAAGGACAGCTGGCCTGGGATTCCATCCCTCTGGTCCAAACAGCTGCAGAAGGAAGTGTTGCATCCCATGACTCCAGACCTTCAGTGGCACTGCAACCAAGCAAAATCTGAAGTCCTTCCTGCCACCGAAACCTCAGAATGAGGCTGTATCTGCTCCTTGATATGCCAGCACATTGGCAGGCATATCTGTGACAGTCACTCTGCATTCTGCAAAGCCACAGATATTGATGAAGTTTGCTAAAAGACTCATTAAAGCCACAAAATCCTACTGAAGTGTAAGGAGGTACACTGTCCTTCCTCCCAGTGTGACTGCACAAGACTCAGCTGGATCACTGGATAAAGTATCAAACATCCTGTATGTTGTTTCCATGATGACAGGCATCCTCTCCAGGCCACTTGTAAACACGAAATGTTCTGATCTGTCCTGATCCTGATGGCTGAAGTGTTGTCACAACAGCAGAAACCATGTGCCTAGGTGCCGTACCAGCATGTCATCTCCATAGCCTTCATGTCACCATAACACTGCTCAACCTTTCAGCAGCCTAATGACATGGTTCTGTTGTTGCCCAAGTTCACTGAGAGACGGTAGCTAGAAAAGGGCTTCCCAGTAGGAGATAGAACCAGGGCAGACACCTGGCAGACACCGCCAGCCTCCTGCCCTTCTTCTTTGGACTGAGAACTATATGCCAATTTTGTATTTAAGTCATTCACCCAGGTAACCTCTGAGTCCATAATCCATGCAAAACAGTGAGGTGGATGCTTTGCAGAGAAGGAAGAAAGGTGAGCAGGATGCAACCCTTGCTTGTTGAGACATCATCTGGGGGAGACACGATGCCAAGAAATGCTTAAGTGGGATGTGGAAGAAGAAAACAGTTTCACACAGATGTTCTAGCTGAGGGCTATGGATAAAAAACAGATGAACATTCAGGAAAGCTGCTGCCAAAAAGATATCTTAGTATCTGTTAACCATTGCTGCAATAGACAGCCAGCTATCACGGAACCCATCTCATCTGCCAATGAACTATCTCTCCCAGCAGGCCTTGCAGGAGGTGTGGGTAACCAGATTCATCAGAGAAAGCAACTGAGACACTCTGCTTCCCACCTGGCCCATCAAAACCTTCCACAGGTCTCCCATGCTCTTTCCTTTCCAGCTCATTAAAATAGACAACCTTGTGAGAACCCAGAGGTGGTCAAAAACGGCACTGAAAAATGACAGAGACACAGACTGAAGGAGCTAGAATAAGACACTAATGTCTTAGTGGCTAGCTGTTAGTATGGTTCACGGATTGCTACAAGAATGAGAACAAAGCCAGGCATGGCGGCACATGCCTTTAATCTCCGCACTTGAGAGACAGAGGCAGGTGGATCTCTGAGTGTGAGGCCAACCTGGTCTACAGAGTGAGCTCCAGGATAGTCAGGGCCCCACAGAGAAACGTTATTCAAGAAACCAAAGACCACAAAAGAATGAGAGCAGATGTTGACCATGTGGAACGGGTGAGATTTAACTGGCGTGCTTTAAGCTAGCATTTCCTAATACAACCGCTTCTCAACTTTGGATCACGCTAAAATCATATGTGGAGCCTTTTAGACACCAAGATCCCTTGAGTGTGGCCTAGATGTCCTGACTCAGCAAATTTAGTATATGATCAGAGTATGCACACCCTGAAAAACCAGCCCCAGAGATTCTCATGGAAACTCTGGCGAGCATCCTCCATAGCTACAACCAAGGTGTACACAAATATTGTAGAACAGTATCTGACTTTAGGGATCAAAGAGAATGCTCATTGGCATATGCATTTCCCTCTTCCACCTTTGAGGTCAACCCAGCTTCTCTTCTCTACCACCAAACTGCAGTTTCTGGGTGCTAGGAGTTGACCCTGACCCTCCTCACCCCCAGGTCTCTGGCCTCACTGCAAGTCTCCTCTGCTTGCGGTCTGATGGCCCAGCTAGGGATGACTCCCCTGCTTAGATGGAAACACAGCTGTTGCGGGAGGATCCCACTGCATTTGCCTCCAGGAAGGTAGCTGGCTTCTCGGAGCCTTTCCCTGCTCATCTCTGTATTGTTCTGCACCCAGGTACGCTGAAAGTCTGATTTCTGATCTGTGAAACCTTGTAACATTCAAGCCTGGCCTAGTTACATATACACTAACCTTGTTCTTTGGCCACTAATCTTGTGAAAACGGATGTTAACTTGACTGAGTGTGCACTGCTCTTCTGGTGAGAGAAGTTTGCATTCCTGCCGTGTTCTCCCTTGTCCTGGTGGACCCCTAGTTTGCTCCGGCTGCCATCACACTTGTCAAACCATATCTGCGTTGATCTTCTCAGATGTATCTTGAAACCCCAGCTGTGCAGAGCTCTGGGTATACTCAGGCCACCTACGAGGCTCCCTGTCTCTCTTCCTTTACCTGTCTTCCACTACACAGCTCAGCACTCAGTGGGTCCCAGCACACAGCAGGTACTTCTTATTACCTGTGAGCTCAGGGGTCCAGCCTGGGGCCAGCATTGTCTGACCTTATGTCAGTTTTCCTAAAAATACGATCTTAGCTGCAAGCCAGTGAATTGCTAGGCCACAGCAACCACCTCTGGCACCACAATCCTCACCAAGAGGGCTTAAATTTATCCCATTTCTGCATTCACCACAGGAAAACAAAATTTACCTAAGGGATTCCGTTCTCTATTTTAATGTCAGAACTGCGATTTGTAATTTCCTAATGGATTTATAATGGGAAAAGAAATTACCCCTTAATACAGAATTCTGGCCAGACACCAAATCTGTTCTCATTTTGAGTTGAGTCATATGACCTCTGAGCGACAGAGTACCCATCTTCCTCTGGGCAGTAAACTGAATATATCCATGGAACCAGACTTGGAGACCCACTGGAGGTAACTAATCAGAGCCAAAGGGAGAAGCGCATGCATTTTCTTCTTTAAAACAAGTCTTGGAAGTTCAAGAGTGGGACTGGCAAGATGGCTTAGCAGGCAAAGGTGCTTTTCTCTAAGCCTGATGTTGTGAGTTCAATCCCTGGGACCCACATGGTAGCAGGAGAGAATGGACTGCTACAAGTTGCTTTCTGTCCTCCACACGCGCGCGCACACACACACACACACACACACACACACCAAACATGCATGCAAACACACCACAAATAAATATATGTTAAAAAATAAATTCGGGCCGGGCGGTGGTGGCGCATGCCTTTAATCCCAGCACTCGGGAGGCAGAGGCAGGCGGATCTTTGTAAGTTCGAGACCAGCCTGGTCTACAAGAGCTAGTTCCAGGACAGGCTCCAAAAGCTACAGAGAAACCCTGTCTCGAAAAAATAAAATAAAATAAATTCGGGATGATTCAGAGATGATGAGGGCCAGGTAGCCAGTTACCATTCATCAGTTGGGGCTGTGATAACGGAGGACGACCAAAGGAACAAACATCTATTTCTCACCATGCTGGAGGCAGGAATCCAGGCTTAGAGGGGAAG
This sequence comes from Dicrostonyx torquatus, assembly GCA_028555095.1. Classification (NCBI taxonomy): domain Eukaryota; kingdom Metazoa; phylum Chordata; class Mammalia; order Rodentia; family Cricetidae; genus Dicrostonyx; species Dicrostonyx torquatus. The sequence goes on along the minus strand of JAQHUG010000016.1, from coordinate 1,838,589 downwards.
CAGGACTGAATTCTGGTGAGGGCTCTTCCCGCCGGCAAATAGAGCCTTCTTGTCGTGTTCTCATGTAGACAGAGACAGAGAAACCAAGAGAAAACAAGCTGCTCCCTGATATTTCTTTATATGAAAACATTAATGCCACCATAGGACCCCAGCCTCCCGACCGTTCCTCTAAACCCAGTCCCTTCCAAGGAGTCCATCTTTAAACACCATTAAAATGTGTGTTAGGGCTTCAACATAGGAGCGTGAGGGAATCACAGATGTTCAGTCCTCGGCAGATGGCAGGGCAGGTGCTATAGTCCCACTGCCATAGTTTAGCATTCTTAGGAGAGAGGCCAGCACCACCCAGCCTGCCAGAAGACCCCTTCCTCTCAGCCTTGCCTCATGTCTGGGCAAACCTAAAACACTTAGGTAGCTGTCTCTATGGGTCTTGTTTCCAGAAATTTTCTGCCCCTACTTGGAAGGATTTTAGCCTTTCTATAGTAGATCTCATCTGGCCCGTGAGCACTGGGACCTGGTTCCCACTGGAAAAGAATCCACCCTGGAGGCTGATCATGTTCTCTTCAGGCTCCTGCAAGAAGGCATAAACGCTTTCCTCTTGATTAGGAGGGTGTGCTCAGGAAGAGCGAACACACAGGGAGATAGGAAGCTCATTTAAAGTCCGCCTTGTCCAGACACTTCAGCTGGGACGGTGGCCTCTTTCTTTGCCACCAGGCACTTGTTTCTAACACAGCCTTCAGTCTATATGTAGCAAGCCTCAAAGGGCACTTCAAATGGACATTTAGGCCAAGATCACAGCGTCCTCCCAAAACCAACTAGGAGACCGAGTCTGTATGTAAAATGTTAAAGCAACAAGCCTTTATTCTTATTCAAGTTCAAACTGGGATCCTTCATGTGTCAAACCTATTGGTGTAATCGCAGACCCCCAAGCTCAGCTAGGGTGAGGTTTTTATAAAAGCAAAGGTTGGGGTGAGGGAACTCTAAGCCTCAGGACCCCTGGTTGGTTGACATTTTTCTACGATTGTCCTGGTGAAAAGCAATGGGTATGTGCTGGCAGGTGATCCTATCCACAGTGGTTGGAACATTAGGAATTTCCTTAGGGTCTATTCCTGGGTGGTGCCTGAGTGGTCTCAGTTTCTGGTCTTTCTTGTAACTGGGTATAACCTTAGGGTAGACTACAGAGACCGGGGCCTCTATTGAGCTTGTCATGGTCCGGTCCTACGGGGACACACACTTACAGCTTTCATCAGCTCCCAGTCCCTCCCTCCTCCTCAACACACCCACTGCTGTGTCATCCCAGAGCCTCATCACGCCTGCTTTCCTGATTGGGTGTAGAAGGGAGCTCTGAACACAAGGCTGCAGCCACAGACTATTAGTTTCCCTGGTAGGCCGACAGATACAGGGAGATCCACGGCTAGAAAACAAAGCCGGTGAATTTCCAAGATGGCAGCTTCTTCCTCACCCTGCCAACTTGAGACTAAAAAAAAGCCTGCTGACTTAAAACACAGGCCTTGAAGACTTTCTCCCAACAACAGGCCCCCTGCTGATGGACTGGCTCAACCTGCTCAAGGCCTGATCAGGACCAGCCAGCTGATCAACCATTGCTTTCTTTCTTTGAACCAACCAGTCCTGAATTAGGAAAGGAAAACTCTTCACTTTCGCAGCCCTTGATGAGAGACTGGATTTTTTTTCCCTTCCTGAGTGCCCCGCCCCTGCTTTGCCTTTTCCCCTGTGTGTCTGCGGCATGCTGTTTCCGCTGCAGGCGTGTTTCCTCACTCCCGATAAGCGCCTTCCCTCAACTTGTAACTCTGTCTGTGGTGTGTGCGATGTCTCTGCTGTCACGTTCAAGATGTTTCCTGCCTTTTACTCTTCAACTGCTCCAATCAGGACCCCTTGATTGCATCAGAAGGGCTCTGCTGTCAAGTAGGGTCCCAGCTGCAATTTGGACCTGCTTGGAGAGTTCATCACCCAGGACTGAAAGGGAATGAAAAAGAAAGA
>JAQHUG010000016.1:1806332-1821706 GCA_028555095.1 Dicrostonyx torquatus | reverse complement strand
AATTCCCTAGTAGAGTTTTTGGGGTCATTTATGTGTACTATCATTTCATCTGCAAATAGCAGAGCATCTATTAAATTTAAGGGATTTTTTTAAGGGATTGAAAAACAACAGCTACCTTTTGATTTGTTTCCCTGCACCAGTTATAAAGAATTTAAAGATTCCATCCTCACAGACGTTTGTCAGGCTCCTGCTTCTCTGTAAGGTTTCTATTCATCTCTGATATCTGCGTACTGCCCAAATTTCAGGTTATTTAATCCCACAATCAAACAAACATATTGTCCCAGTGTGAAATGCATGGACAGAGGCAGTCTGGTCAGAAACTGAGTGACGATGATCACCTGAAGGTGTATTGGATTCCTCTGCCAGAGGACAGGGGTGCCATCATGGGACAATCTAGAGACCCTATAGCAAGTAACATAAAGTAGCTGAGATTCCCTTTTAACTTTCATCTAGTGAGAGAACCTGTTGCCTTTGGTACAGCTCTGGGCTGCATAATGAAGCTCCTGTCAAGGACCACAGAAGGCAACAGTGGCCTCACGAGACTAGATCACTCAGTGACATCAGAGCTGTCTAACTTACTCTCTGATGTTCACGCTGCCATGACTCATCCTCCGATCACCCTGTGGTGACACAAGCCACGACTGAACATTCAGTCCTAAGTGATAGCATCTAGGAGAAATTAGCAGGTTCTGAGGTCTCCAAAACTCCCGCGTACAAAAGGGCGGGTAAATTTCAAAACAAGGTCTCGTTGTTATTTAATGCAATTTAAAATTTTGTTTGGGGCTGAGGATGTGGTTAGGTGGTTTAAGCACTTGCTTAGCAAGCATGAGGCCTGAAGCCGAGCTTAAGCAAGTGGAAACGCTTATTTTTCTGACCTTGTCACATGCCAGTCTCCCCCATAAAGCATTAGCAGTGCCACACAGACACCCAAGCACTTAAAGTAAACACAATTCGGACCATCTGGGAAGGCTGCACAGAGCAAGTGGGCAGCAAATGTCACTTGCGCTCTATTGGGAAATGAGGAGACACGGACCTGCCCAGTTAATTTCAGATGCTGTCACTGTTTCGATGACAAGTCTCAGAAGACACCTTCTCCCTGCTGGGTGTAGATCTTGTCCATTAGTCCTGCACCCTTGAGACAGGCAGCAAGTGTTGGTGCAATTTAAATCAACCACACCCGCATGACCAGGGAATATTTCCCAAGACATGGAACAAGCTGGAAAGAGGGTCTGCATGCTCAAAGACATTTGTTGTACCTTATCCTTTTGACAAGGTGACTTGGGTGTTGACCTGGACCCAGCCAGTAACTGACCCTTCCATGGGGTTTGAACACTACTCATATTCATTCCTAAGACAGGGAGGACCAGGGCCAGCTCAACGACCTCAACCACCTTTCCACAGGACACGGCAGAGAGGGTGGGCAACAGAGATATGAAGGTAGAGCCCCACCCACAGCTAGTCTACATCCCATCCCCAAGTGCTAGGGCTGCTTGGGTCCTGGACTCTGTCTTGAATAAATGTAACTCGAGTCTGCCTCTCCTCTGGATTGCAGTGCCTAAGGGGAAGCAAATGGGGGGGGGGTCTCTTTTGTGACTTGTAATCCAATGCCAGGTGCTATTTGTCTTTATTGCTTAGCTATCTGCTGCCTGCATCACAGACCCTGATTCTTCCTGCCAGCTAATGGCAATATTCAACTCTTACTCTTGTTTTCTTCTAAGAGGGAAACAGACATTTGGTGAGCATCTGTAATGTACCAGCCCCGGTGTTACACTGAGACACAAATGAGCCCTTGCATCTCCTCTCTAGGAACTCAGAGCTCTTGGAAAAGACCAGAAGTGGGTATACTGTTTCAACATGGTGCCCTGCTCCAGGGGTTTCTATTCAGGTTTGACATCTAGCTTCAGGACCATCCCTTTAAAGGGATTTTACTGCTTAAAACAAGCATCCCTGCTGTCTCTGTCAAAGCACCTGCTGACTTTTTTCATATAGTATTGATTGATCATTCACCTGTGTTTCACTTGTCTCCCTGCCAGAATATAAACTCCACAAGAGCAAAAATATTGTCTGTTCATTCCCTTTGTAATCTTAGCATCTAGACCCTGTAGGTACCCAATTCATTTTTTCTTCCTTCTTTCCTTCCTTCCTTCCTTCCTTCCTTCCTCCCTCCCTCCCTCCCTTCTCTCTTTCTCTCTCTTCTTTTTGTTAGTTTAAAACAGGGTCTCATGTAGCCCAGGATGGCCTCAAGCTCACTATTTGCTAAGAATGAATTTGAACTTCTGATCATCCTGCTTCTACCTCCCAAGTGATGGGTTTTCAAGCATTTGTCAGCACATTTGGTTTTCCGTGGTACTGGGATCAAACACAGGCTTTGGGCATGCTAGGCAAGCACTCTACCAATTGAACTACATACCCAGCCCCCTGGTTTGTTTCTGGGGGACAGAGAGTCATACTGCTTTGTCATGGCTGGCCTGGTACTCACTGTCTAGTCCAAGCTAGTCTTGAACTTCTGTGATCCTCTTGCCTTAGCCTTCTGAGTCTCAGGATTATAGGTCTGAGCCACCATGCCAGGCTGCAAAGAGCAATTTTCTTTCTTTCTTTCTTTCTTTCTTTCTTTCTTTCTTTCTTTCTTCCTTCCTTCCTTCCTTCCTTCCTTCTTTTTTATTTTTGGTTTTGTTTGTTTTTCAAGACAGGGATTCTCTGTGTAACTTTGGTGCCTGTCGTGAAACTCACTCTGTAGACCAGGCTGGCCTCAAACTCACAGAGATCTGCCTGCTTCTGCCTCCTGAGTGCTGGGATTAAAACCGTGCACTGTTACCACCCAGCTACAATAAGCAACTCTTAAATGAAGAAATGTATGCAGTGATCTCTTTGAAGGCTGCATTACGTCTTAGAGCCCAGTCCACCCTGCTTGGCACTCCTTGGACTTTCACTTTTGTCTCATTTGTTTTCCCCTAGCACACTGCACAACTCACGCTTAAGTAGTATTTACTGCTTCCACCTACTAGGGCATGCAGCCTTGTCTGTTTTATTCCATGTGATTCACTAGCTACTATTGTAGCGAATGGCAACACTGCCCTATGTGGGAAGCAGCAGGAAGGTGAATTAGTGGAATATTGGCAAGAGATGGGCACAGAAGACTTCCTACAATACATGAGCTTCCTGTAAGTCCTCATGAATTTCTGCACCAAAATTAACTCAAGAAACAAACAAAAAATGAAGACAAAATACATTTGAATTAGTACCCAGCAAAACCCATAGGCCTGGATGTGTCAGTGGAAGGGTTCTATCAGACTTCCTTTAAATTGCAACTTTACACACAGACACACGTACACACACACACACACAGACACACACACACACACACACACACACCAGGATGTTAAAAACCTAAGTCTATCCATATCTACTAATAAATTACACCTTATCACCAAATGGGGTTATCCTAGAAATATGAAGGAATCTAATTATTAACAAATTATCAGTAATTGAAGAAGGCTGGATGTGTCTCTCTGCTGTGGAGCACTTGCCTAGTAAGCAGGAGTGCCCTGGCTCTGCTTCGGATGCCACAGAAAGCAGATTTGGCTGGGCACACCTGTAATCCCAGCTGGAGGTGGAGACGACAAGAGGATCAGGAAAGTTCAAGGTCACCTGGGCTCAGCCTAGAGGACAACACAAGACCCTGTCTGTAGAGCAAGAGTGAGAGAGAGATTAAACGAAAATAGAAGCAACTCATTAGTACTAGAAAAGGCATTAGATAAAATTTAACTCCTTCATACTAAAAGGAATTCTAGTCTTACAGAAAAAGGTAGCAATTTGCATAATGTGACAGAAAAATAAATTTAGAATATCGACACAAACACCAATTTGATATTTCTTTGTTTTTGTTTCTGCAGTGCTGGGGATACACCGCAGGGCCTCGCACATGCTAGGCACCTGCTCTGCCACTCAGCTGAATCCCTGACCCCATCAATTTGATGTAAAAGCATTAAAGCATTCCTTTTGAAATCATGAGTGAACAAAGAGGTCTTGGGTCACTGCTTTTATCCCCCAGAAGAAGTTAACTAACTGTAAAAGGAAAGAATTGACAGAAACATGGAGGTGGGAAATTCTGGTTACTTGTTGTTTAAAAAATAAATTAGATCCCCTACCTCAGATTATATGGGGTGGAGTAGAAAACAAGCAAACGAACAAACGAAGTACATGAAAGAAGGAAATGAACAAGTTAGCTAAGTTTTTAAAAATCCATCCGTCAAAGATAAGTACGCACAGGAGGCTGCCCACAAGAGGAGTGGGGAAGAATGGAGCAGGAAGAAGCAGAGGGAAGGCCATAGAAGGTGGGGAGGGAGCATTGAGCCGCAACAGCAGCGGGCTGCAAGCAAACTGTCTAAATTGAGCCCCACAACCCACATTTCAAAAGGACTCTGATGCTCTGGGGTGTCCACAAGGAAATGGCTGCCCGGCATGTGGCTGTGTTCAAGTTCAAAGCAAAAGACTCCAGCCTTCCCCACATTGCCAAAGACGACTTAGAGGCTGGTTCCAGGGAATGTGGCTGGGCGCTGCTGGCCTCTGGTACTTTAATTACGTATTTATTGACATCTGCAGTGGCTCCTGTGAGCAGCCCTTGTTGTCAGGCTGTTGCTGACACTGAGTGATAGCTTCTCGGTTCTTCTAATGGGTGCACACGTTTGAGCACTTATTGCAGAGCTGTGGCTCACAGGACAGATGGTCTTCCAGCAAAACAAAGCCTTGGAGGAGTCAGTGATTTCTAACTTCAGTTAGCCACACTGACAATTCCGGACAAGGAAATTAGACATTCTGAGTTATTTCCAAATTGGCTGAATTAAAATGTAATTGCAAAGCAAAGTCACAAAATCCCAGGCATTTAACAGTAGCTACTTAATGACAAGCCCCATTGTTTTTGACAGATGGTAAATATGAGATCTTGGGATAGAAACAGTGGCATCAAGCAGCAGGTCCTTAACATTCAGAGTACTTCCTGGATGCTGGCGCTCTCCTAGGTGCTGGGGACACAATGGTGAGCAGATGACATTCCTATCCTCAAGAAGTTAACCATCCATTGACAAGAGAGAGAGAGAGAGAGAGAGAGAGAGAGAGAGAGAGACCAAGAGAAGAGGCAATTACATGAAATCTACCATTCAGCACTGGGTGATCCTTCCAAGACCATGAGCAAGATGTGATGGAGAGTGTCCCCAGCTTCTTCCCCTGGGATGGTAAGAAACAGCTTCTCTGAGAAACATCAATGTCTCCTCTCAAGACAGCAGATAGAGTCTATCTATCTATCTATCTATCTATCTATCTATCTATCTATCTATCTATCTATCTAATCTATCATCTACTCATCTATTCTGGATACAGGGCTCTTGTTATCCTAGGCTGCCCTTGAAATTGCTTCTATTTCCACCTTCCGAATGCTGAGATTACAAGTATGGGCCCCCATGCCCTGTCAAAAATTGAACCCAAACTTCATGCACACTAGGCAAGAACTATACTGACAGAGGTACAATTTGTTCATATAGGGAATTCATTACAGAAAGCAGGAAGAACCAGGTTGTATAATTGTGGCTCTCCCAGAGATCAGCTATAACAGCAGGCCACTCCTGCTCCAGAGAGGAGACAGCAGGAAGTGGTAGGTTCCAGAGCCCAGGTGGGGCAAAATAGGGGCAGGACTGTTTAGCAAAATCTGGAACTGCAAAGGTTGGCAAAACAGCATGGGGATGGGGTCTAGGAAACACCTGGCCTTGTCTCTTCTTCCACTCGCTAATCCATCACCAGCATCTCCCACTCTTAACCAGAAACCAAAGGACAAGATGCATTTCCAAAATGCAAACCTTAGCATTTGGACAGAGGCATGGCTGGGGAGGAAACAAGGTAGATTTTGTTTTGTTTTGTTTTGTTTTTTTCAAGACAGAGTTTCTCTGTGTAGCTTTGGAGCATGTCCTGGAACTTACTCTATAGCCCAAACTGGCTTCAAACTCTGCCTCTGCCTCCCGAGTGCTAGGATTAAAGGCATGCCAGGCGCAAGGTAGATCTTAAGGCAACAGATAAATGGCCAGAACAAGAGATGATGGGTCAAGACCCAAGATAAAAACAGGGAGTCATGCAAACAACTAGAGGGAGAGGCTCAACAAAGTAATAGAACTGGCAAGGTGGAGACAGGTCAGAGCCATCTCAGAGTCTGAGCTTGCTCCCGGCTGTGTCACCTGACCATCCCCTTTTGCACAGATTTCCTACTTCCCATTGAGTTGTTTCTTGTACTTCAAACATCCAGCCAAGTTCTGTCTTTCAGCAGGATGGGGGAAGGTGAGGGAGGAGGCAGCTGCTGAGGATTAGAGGCAGGTCTCCTTGCAGTGTCCGAGCTTGATCTGTGACGTCATGGCTTCCAGGGCTAGGAGCCACACCAGCATAAGAGGCTAGCACCTGCCAGGTGAGGAAGGCATTGTTCTCCATACTTGGCAGACAAGCAAAGTGGGGCTCAGGTTGATTAACTGGCAGGCTGAAAGGCACACTGCAAGAAGAAGGGCCTAGAAGTCCTCTCACTCACTCAACCTGACGATAATGGTCTCTAGGGACCAGAATGACATTTGAAAGGAACATAAGATACAGGCTTCAGGGAACACAGATGACCATACTAGTGGCAACATTTAATGAAAACTATCTATTCCAATAAAAAAAAACCTGAGCCATGCACATTGCTTCATGTGTATGATTCAACAAGTTCTTGGGAAGCAAGAGCAGGATTGCTAAGAGTTGGAGGCCAGACTCCACTACATTAGTGTGACCCGATTCCAAACTAAACCAAATGTTTGAAAACCCAGAATCCTGTTCACATGTTTCTCAATTGTTCCAAAATTTTATTGATGTTGATTAACAATGGGGTTGTTGATATATTCGTTCATAGACCAAAATTTTTTCATATCTTGGTCACGAGAAATGTGTCAGTCTATGAATGTGGAATTCTCTGAATCTTATGTTTTCCTCTGTCCTCTATCCTAGCTTCAGGTACCAACACAAACCGAGAGTCACCTAGGAACACGGAACCTCCACTTAAGAATTGCCCATATCAGGGGCTGGAGAGATGGCTCAGGGGTTAAGAGCATTGCCTGCTCTTCCAAAGGTCCTGAGTTCAATTCCCGGCAACCACATGGTGGCTCACAACCATCTGTAATGAGGTCTGGTGCCCTCTTCTGGCCTGCACAGACAGAATATTGTACACATAATAAATATTAAAAAAAAAAAAAAAGAATTGCCCAGCACTTGGGAGGTAGAGGCAAGCAGATCTCTGCATTCCAGGCCAGCCCACTGCATAAAGCAAGTTGCAGGACAGCCAGGACAACACAGGAAACCCTGTCTCAAAAGAGCCAAATGATAATAATTAATAATAATAATGATATAAAATGTAAAAAGTGCCCATATCAGATTGGCCTATGGGCATGTTTGCAGGGTCATTTTCTTAACTGTCGATTGATATAGAAGGACCCAGCCCACTGTGGGTGGTGTTACCCATGGTCACATGGTCTTGACTTACACAAGAAAGCAAGCTGAGAAAACCAACACACATGCCTTCTTTACGGCCTCTGCTTCAGTTCCTGCCTCCAGGTTCCTATCTGGAGTTCCTATTTTGATTTTCTTTAACAATGAACTGTGACTGGAAGAGGAAGATGAAATAAATCCTATGCTCCCTAAATCCTGTGGTGATGGTGTTTATTATACCAGGATGCTGTTGCAAGTGTTCTGAGGGCTTCTGTTGACTTTGAACTGCACGTGCATATCGGTGCAAAGTCCCTTAGTTGAAAATTAGTAAAACTCTCAAACCTAAACCAAACAGAAGGCTCTTGTGAACCCAGAGTCCTCTGTTCACCTATCAGGCTGGCTAGGCTTGTGTGTCCGGATTGGGATTGTGTCTGGGAAGAGATGAGAGAGCATTCCATGTCCATCCTTGATTGGCAGGTGTTGGATTGTCAAGGACGGTAAGGATTAAAGCAAGCTATTACTAACACTATCATTTGGTTAAACCGCTCCTTGCGATTTGTAAAACGTAAGTTTCAGATACCTTTTGCATTTCCATTTGTTCTGGGCAGTGGGGAGATGTGACTTCTGTTGAAATTTCAGTCCGAGGCAATCTATTTAAAGTGACAGCCCGAGCTTTGCAGCAGACAAATGGTGCGTCCAGTGTGGAGGCTTACCAAGCAGGGTGTAAAGAAAAATCTCAGTTCGGATGCAGCTGTCTTTGGTTAGCACATACCATCCTTGTAGAGAAACCTCTGGGGGTTGTGAAGTAAGTGGTTTTTTGCTTCTGGGGTTTTGTTCTGAAACCCAGCAAGGAATAAATAGCATCACTGTGAAAACATTCCTGCCTAAGACGTTTGATCTCGGCCTGGCAGCTGCTGCAGGGTGTGCCTGCCCATTCACCCCTTGTGGGCAGTCACTCCGGGGTTGCTCACAGCCTTCAGGACCGGAGTAGCCATGAAATTAACCATTTCAACTCTAGAAGATGCCCAGAGAGGATGAGTACTGTGACTAAGGGAACACAGCAAAACCAGGTGTAGTGCTCCTTAGTCTCCCTCCCACACTCTCTGCAGGCTGCCCTCCCAACTGAAGTGTCACCCCCTTTTATCTTGGTGAAGCAATGGCACGGAGGGGGGGTCACTAGAGGGTTCCTTAATCTCTTTATATTAGAGAAAGGCTCATATGAAGCCACTGAAGAGGGGGAGGAAGGGTGGGGAACAGTAGAACTGCAGAGTGTAGACTACTGTGAACACTCCTTCAGCACGGCTGGGCAGGATCTTGTGAGAACTCCCGTCCCATCTCTGTCTGGGTCTCAAAGCTGCTTCCTGTCCATCCCAACTCGGCCCCATTCACGCAGCTGCTGGAGTGCTCAGTGACCTGGTTCAGACTGCCCCCTCAGCTCTTGGGTCTCTAGACCCACCTAGCTCTCAGAGCCTGCCTCACGTATCCTTGCCAACATCCCTCTCTGAAGAACACGTGCAGTGATGACAACCCTCTCCTTCATGCTTCATCCAGAGCCTGGCCCAGCATGGGTGATTCAAACGCATTGTCCTTTTTAAGCTAAGACATCCCCACAGTCCTCATTCATAGGGTCTCTGGGCCTCCATAGGACAGCAAATGAACCATTTGCAGACTGGAGCACCCCAGTTTTCTCTTCTAGCTCTAAACTGGGAAACCTCAAGACTTCATGAGTGGCACAGGAATCCCATCCTCACCCTTCTTCCCAGTGGGCCTCCTTCTGTGCTTGTCCTTTCTTGAGGGTGATGGCCGAGAGCTAGCCCAGTTGTCCCAATCATGCCCAGGAGACAACAGATACGTTTCTGTGTGTGTATGCACGCACCTTTGTGTTTGAGACTTCTAAGACCATATGAGACTGGGGGAACGATTCCACCTGTAACATACTTGCCTTCCTTATTAGCATGAGGACCTGAGTGTGATCCCAGAACCCACGAGAAATATCGAGTGTGGCCACATGCTCTTACAATCCCAGCACCAGGGAGGCAGAAATAGGTGGATCCTTAGGACTTTCTGGCTTGCTAATCTAATCAGTGATCTCAGGCCGATGAGAAAGTCCATCTCAAAGGAGGTGGACAGCTTATGAGGATGAGAGCCAAGAGTGTCCTCTGACCACCACACATGTGTATACACACACATGCACCTGCACACACATGAAGAGACACATATACCGACACTGGCTGGGTTCCCTGCACCTACAGAGTGGCTCCCAACCATCTACAACTCCAGTTCAAGGGGTTACAGCTCCCTCCTCTGGCTTCCATAGGTACTTTATCCACATGCACACATGCAAACAGACACTCACACACAAGAAAGAAAAATAAATCCTTGAAAGCTTAAATGTGTGCTTCTCTACAGGTCTGTAGGTCTTTGTGTGAATTTTGTGGGTGTCTTTGGGGGTGGGGGGGTGACAGCATGAGTAGGTGTGTTTGCTCTTCTGAGAATGAGAACACGTAACGTATGTGTACACAGCTGTGTGTGCACTCCAGGACTATCTGTGCAGTGTGGTGCTAATGTGTCACACAGGGCCTATTGCCCAGAGCATACTGGGCAACCAGCAGCTACCACTGCATCTCATGCTAACCTGTGACTTGGGCCTGTTCAGTCATGCACATGTCAAATGTCCCTTTCCTGTAGGGGAGGGTGTTGTTGATTGGTGCCTTGAAAGGTCTTTTTCTGGAATTCGCTGCCAGCAGGAACGCCTGGGAGTGCATGACCCACAGTTCCATTCAAAGAACCCAAACAGTTCAGGGGACATGGTGGACACACTCTGTTTAGCACTGTGAAAACAGTTCTATTTTTAAGATAAGAAGCGGAAATTGTGTCTTCCCACTGCACAGTGAGGGAAGAAATAAAGATCTCGTAACTTGGGTCAGGTCAGTGGTGAGCCCCAGACCACCACAACCATGTCACACATTTCCCCCACTGCATTCCCAGGACACCAAAGGGCAAGCAGGGGAACTCGTCTGTCACACACAGAAAGCTCAGAGACAGAAGGACAACTCAAGGCCACACAGAGCCCAGGCCGTCAGAAGTGGAACCTGGTCTGCAGACTCCAGGACCCCAGAGGCCACGGTGACACTTCCTGTGCATACTACTCAGCAATGAAAACATCGTCAGCTGCCAGCTGTGCAAGTGAGAGCATTTGCAGCCTGCTGCCAAGAGACGCCACCAAATCACTCAATTGGGCAATTAGCACTGTGGTTTGTGAAATGAGGAACAGGATATGCCTGACCCCTTGAACTCCTTCCCCACTGAACTGTCAGATCCAGCTGAGCTTCAGTTTGACCAAGTGAGGGTAGAGAGCGTGGGAGGACAGGGCCTTAAACCAAAGGCTCGGGCAACGCTTCCTGCCTAAACTGTCTCTACCTAGAAGGGAGAGGTCTCAAGACCCAACGCCAAAGCTAAGAGCCAGAAGACTGGGAAGCCGGGAAACTGAAAGAAGTAGGTGGAGGCCCCAGAAGCACAAAGGTAGAAGTGGCTTGAATCTAAATTGCCCCCACAGGCTCATGGGTTAGTCACTCAGCTAGCAGTGCTGCTTTGGGGCCTAGTCAGAGGAGGTCAGCACCAAGGAGCATATGACTTTGAAGGTAATATCTCGTCTTTAGTTCTGTCACCAGGGTTGTTAGAATCAGAGCCCGGGTCCTGGCAGCCCCAACAAGTGAGGTTGAGCCATTCATCCTTGATAAGCCGTCAAAGCAACAAGGAATAGTGAAAATTAGGGAAAGAAGATTTATTCAGTGCAGCTGCCTCGGGGAGAGGAACAAATAAAGAGAGCCAGGAATGTCCCCAAGCCCTGCTGCCACACAAAAGACTCACACCAACAAGAGTGGGTATTCTTGATGTGTCCTATGCTTTCTTTGGGCAAAGAAATCTCAAATCTGGGAGCAGAAGGAATCATTACATATTCACCTAGATACTCAAATCTGGGAGCAGGAGGAATCATTACATATTCACCTAGATACTGCTCCTGGGGCTCTGAACACATTTGAAAACAACAAACACTGTGGTTCGGGCTCTTGTTTCTTCACAGAATGTGGTTTGTCGTGTTTCTGGAACCCTGGTTGGGTCTAGTTTCTACAAAGAGTAAACTTCTTAGCTTGTTACGAAAGATTTTAGAGTCAAGTCTGGGCTCTGACAGCCCCCCAAGTCAGGCTGCTTCACCTGTCCTCATTTAAAGAGGAAAAGCAGAAGAGAGAGATGGAGTCACTGTGGCCACATTAGGAAGAAGAACAAATAAGAGGTCCAGCGACCCTTAAGTCTGTCTTCTGGGTCCTGATGTGAGGTTTAGGCTTAAGTGGGGGGCAAGAGATACACAAGTAAGCGCCCTGGCCCGGGTGTGGTCCCACACACACTGATGCCACAATTGCTTGTGTGAAATTTCTTCCTGGAGACAAGCTCCTTCAGGCTGGCACTCAACTTATGCCTTTTTCTTTCCCCAGCATGAGATTTCTGGGGAAATTCAAGTTCTTTGAAGGCCAGTGTCTCATTAACCCAAAAGTTAGAGGGAGAGCTGCAGGTATCTCTAGGATGTCTTTATTCTGGTTACAATCCTCTCTCTCTCTCCCTCTCTCTCTCTCTCTCTCCATGTATGTATGTATGTATGTATGTGTGTGTGTATATATATATATATACATGTATATATGGTTACAGTCCATATACATATGACTTAGAAAGAGGATTGTAAAATATATATATATACACACATACACTTTTTTTGAGACAGGGTTTTGCTGTAGCTTTGGAACCTGTCCTGGAACTCACTCTGTAGACCAGGCTGGCCTTGAACTCACAGAGATCTGCTTGCCAAGTGCTGGGATTAAAGGTGTGCGCCACCACTGGCTATATATCTGCTTTCTGTCCTCCACAAGGCGAGCAGCTTGTGCCATGTGCTTCTTCCATCCCGATGCTCTGCCTCATCATGGGGCCTAAGTCAATGAAGCCAAGGACCACAGACTGGAAGGTTGAAACCATGAGCCTATACCCCAAAACAACTACATATATACATACATACCTCTTCCTGTGGTTTCTTCATGTCAAGTGCGCTGCCACAATGACAGGTGGGCAGGAAGCCTATCATTATCCTTAAAACACAATGAGAACTTCTGAGTGAACAAACAGCGTGTTGTGGGTAGAGGCTGTACATAAGGCAACCCACAAGAGACAGACAAAAGTGGTCAGAAAGACTGGAAGAAAGTGTTCATCAAGGAAATGCGTAGAAGCCATTGATTTCTGCTCAGGGCCTGCACTGAACTCCCAGACCAAACTGGAGTCACTCATGCTGTAATCTCCACACTACACCAAAGCCAAGGTGACTACTGGACCTTCTGTGGAAGCAGGAAAGAGAGGCTAGCAATCTACCGACAGGCCACTCTTCGCTGCTAAAAGTCCCTTCTGCTGTCATTCTGTCAAGAAAGGGGCTAGAGAGAAAGGCTCAGCAGTTAAGAGCACTGGCTACTCTTCCAGAGAACCTGAGTTCAATTGCCAGCGCACACATGGCGGCTCACAACTGTCTGCACCTCCAGTTGCAGGGGATCTGACACCCTGACACCGAATATATACACTGGTGTACATTAAATAAATACTTTGTTTTTGTTTTTCTAGATAGAGTTTCTCTGTGTAACAGTCCTAGTTGTCCTAGAACTTGCTTTGTAGACCAGGCTGGCCTTGAACAACACCCTCCCCTGCAGGAAATGAAAATTTGACATGTGTGTGGCTGAACCATTCCAAGTCACAGGTTAGCATGGGATGCAGTGGTGGCTGCTGGTTGCCCAACATGCTCTGGGCAGTAGGCCCTGTGTGACACATTAGCACCACACTGCACAGATAGTCCTGTGTTGCCACACTGCCCTCTCTGGAGTACACACACAGCTGTGTACACATACGTTACGTGTTCTCATTCTCAGAAGAGCAAACACACCTACTCCTGAGTGCTGGGATTAAAGGCATGTGCCACCACTGCCCAGCTAAATAAATCTTAAAGAACAAAAGAAAATAGCTTCAAAATAACTGACCCACTGTTACCTGGTTCTGCCTTTTATAGCCCTTCCCTGCCTAGGAAGCCCCCTCCTCTGCCCAAGCATGGTGGCTCACTGCATGTATTAGTCTCATCTGCCCTAGTATCTTGGACTGGTTCTTCAGGCTTGGTGCTGCTGACTGGGGTTATTGCTGGGCTCCATCCAACTGATAACGATAGCACTTTCCTCTTTGTGAGGACCAAAAACTGTCTCCAGGCATTGCCAGGTGCCCAGTGTGGGGGCACAGGGGTGGCAAAGGAGATCAGCCCAGTTGAGACCCACTGCCCCCGAGAAGTACCATCTTCCAGGGTGCTCTGGTGTTTGTGCAGTGTCTGCTGGGTCTTTTGAAACTGGGATTCAGCGGGACATGCTTAGGAAAGACTGATCCAAGCCACATTCATCTTATCCTTGAGGAAACTCCCAGGAAATGGGATAGAATCCACATACAAAAACAAAGTGTGTCCATAGACAGACCTCCAGCTCAAACCTACATCCTCCACCCAAGTCTTCACAGAAATGAGATACTCCAGAGGGACAGGGTGATGGCTTAGTGGGTAAAGATTTTGCCAAGCAAGCATAAGGACCCAAGTTCAAATCTTCATCATCCATGGAAAAAGCCAGATGTGGTGATGCCATATCATGTACTTATAACGCCAGGGCTGAGGAGATGGAGACAAGAGGGTGCCTGGAGCCCACTAGCCAGCCAGGCTAATGATTTCAGCAGATCCAGGTTTGTTGAGGAACCCTGTCTCAAAAAATAAAGTGGAGAATGATTAAGGAAAACACTCAACATGGGCTTCTGGCTGCCACATGCCTGTATGTACACACCCAGAGAGAGACAGAGACAGAGAGAGAAAGACAGAGAGAAAGGATAGAACCCATGTGGTGGACCCAGGGAAGAATGACCATTGGCTAATATCGACCAATGTGAACAGAGCTCTACCCAGCTTTGCCACTCCCACTTTCCTCCAACCAACCCTATGCCTACTTCCAGGATGGAGGTGAACTTGTCTGTCGAGGGGTCTTAAAACCTTCTCAGGATCGAGGTGACTCTGACTTTTTCTGCCTCCAGCCCTGTGCCCTAAGACACTTAGGGAGATTCTCTCGGCTGCTTTTCTGAATCCACCAGGAGAGAGGAGCACAGTGGCCCTCAGTCCCTTCACTCAGAAGACTAAACTTGAAGAAAAGGAAGAGGGACTGAAGACTGTGAGCATCCTGAGCAGACCATCCCACACCATTATCTTCTGCTTTAGTCCCGTAGAGTGTCATCTGTCCTGTGAACAGTGGAATTATTAGTGTATTCCCACACACCTTCAGGGGCAGAGGGGAAATTCCCACTTGAGGTGCTGTCATTTTTAACAGGATTTGGAAACAACTCAGGGACAAGCCACTGGGCACACCTGTGAGCGATTTTCTCAATCAGGTTGCATGAAGCAGGAAGCCCAACCTTAAACGTGGGCAGAAACTTCCCAGGGGCAGCCTGGGAAAAGGAGGTCAGAGAGCAGTTTTTTGTTTTTGGCCTAATTGCCTTCCTATCACGCTGGCAAGTTCATTGTTTGCACCTTGCTGTCAAGTTTATCCCCCTAGCTGTTGCTGCTATTGCCATTCTTCCTGACTCCAGAATCCAGCCTCTTCAGGCTTCCAGCATGTACTGAAGACCAGTGGTCCTTCTGCAGTGCAAAACTGCTCATTCGTTTCCTGGTAACCCAGACCTGAATAATCACACAGAAACTATATTACTTACAACACTGCTTGACCAATGACTCAGGGGTCTTTCTAGCTAGCTCTTACATCTTAAATTAACCCATTTCTATT
>JAQHUG010000016.1:1751266-1801795 GCA_028555095.1 Dicrostonyx torquatus | reverse complement strand
GATAAATCTCCTTTCTTTGCTTTTCACTATCACTTTCTCTGTAAATGGCATTTTAAATATAAATAGCTGAGCCTACTTTTTTTTTTTTTTTTTTGGTGCTACCAGAGCCCAGATTTTGACCTGGAAATTTCCAGTATCAACCTAATTGAGAAGTTTGACTTTTCATGAAAACTAGACCCAACCAGGGTTCCAGAAACTCAACAAACCACCCTCTATGATAAAGCATGAGCCCAAACTACAGCGTTTGTTATTTTTAAACTTGTGTTTGAAGTCAGAGGCAGCAGTAGCTAAAAGGTGGATGTGTGGGGACTCCTCTTGGACTGGAAGTCAAACTTTATTTGCCAGTCTCACAGGACAAAGCAAGACTGTTCAGTCTTTCAATTGGTGTGATTCTTCTGTGAAGAAGCAACACAATGTGTTGTCCATGAAGGGGACACAATGGCAACAGGGTGGGTGCTGTCCCTGACCTTAGCAAACACATGCTCTGAGAATAAAGCGAATGGATCTGAGCCAGAAGAATGGGGAGGGTCGGAAGGCCTGGGAGCGCCTCCAGGAGGGACTCCTGCTCTTCAGTAGAGCCAGACACAGCTGAGGATGACCACACTGGACAGTGAGGGGCAAATAGGAGGAAATGCCAGGGAGGAAGACTAAGAGGAAGCAAAATGGGTGCACTCAATGAGCAGCAGCTCAGAGAGGGGACAGTGAGGAGACCAGCTTACTCAGGGAGCTGGCAGAAATTGAGGAGGAGGGACCCGAGGGTGGAGGGTCTTTCTTGAGGAGCTAAATGAACTTGAACAGACACCTCTAACTCAAGCGTGATGAGCCCTGACTTCTACCCGGTCTCCCAAACAGCAAGTGGGGAAACTCCTCTATATCTTACTAAATATGGTCCCCCTCATTGCTTCCCCCAACCCTAAAAAACCTTGCAAGCGTCCCCTCAACACCATGGAGTCTGACTGGAATTCTTGGGTGTTCTATAAGTTAGATGGACCTCGGAGCAAGGAGGCCCAACCACACATCTCATTCAGCCCTCATAACAAACCTGTAAAGTGGATACTGTCAAGCCTCACAGTCGGGACAGAGGCTCAGAGTGGTTGGAAAATGACTATGGACTTTGGAAGCTTGAGTTAGAGCCCCGAGGAGACATCCCAGCCACAGGAGACCCTCTCAGGAAGACAGCTCTTCAGAACTTCCCCTGTGCTCATCTCAACATTCCAGGAGCTTCCACCTGTAGCCAATGCCTGAGAGCACAATGTGGTAGCCATCTTGAAAACTGGCACCTGTCTTTCAGGGCTCAAGACTGAAACTCTCCCCTACCCTCTTATCGTCAATCTTAGGGACATCAAAAGCTGCTAGAAAGTATACCAACCCCTTCGCCTTGTGCTTCCTGAAAAAGCAAAGGTCCTGGGCTTTCCACCTGTGGTCAGTGGCCAAGGAGAAGGCACGGCAGTTATTTTGAGAAGCAGTAGCCATCTTTGAGGAACAGGCTTAAACTTGCTTCCTACCAATTGGTGAGGAGAGTCCCAGGCCACTGTGATGTTTTTCTGCCCAGAAGCCTTTTGTTTCACTATAGACTTTAATTTGGGGAAAGAGTCCTCCATGTTATGGGCAGTAAAGTGGCCCAAGCCAGGTCACCGGAAAGCTTTCTTCACGTATCTGTGAGTTTAGATCCCACTATCCACCACTGAGCTTTTCCTTGTGATGTGGACTGATTGAGTTTTCCCAGCATGCTCTTCACCTGCTCACATCAGTTAGAGGTTCTGTTGTCATAGCTGAGGAAAGCTGACAGGCCATACGGGGCACCTAGAAGCCTGGTAATGACTTGCACACTGTGGTACCTTTACCCACCTGCCGCTCTCATCCCTCATCATTGAGAGTGTGAGTCCACCCCTTGCAGGTTTATCAATCAAACCACAGGAGGCAAGGGTGGGAGGGGGTGATGGAAGGGCAGGTGATGAGGGTAGAAATGAGAATCCCATTCTATGCCAACCTCTAGACAGGACCACCCATGTCTGGTCACCTTAAGTTCAATATCATTATCCCCAGAGAGGAACATTTGAGTTGTTGCTTGGTCCAAGGTGGAGCCACATTTTAGCCTGATCATCCCCTATGCTCAGCACTCTCCCAAACCACTAGCCCCCACAGAAGGGCCCCTGACTGTGACCTCAGTTAGTTCAAAGTGGTTCAGATCTACACATACTCTCAAGCTCACAGAGATGAGTTCAGCCCTGTGGCTAGAAGAAGCAGTGAACCAACTTCTTTTTTTAAAGAAAGATTTATTTATTTTATGTGTCTGCGTGCTCTGTCGGCTTGTGTGACTTTATGCCACAAGAGGGCATCTGATCCCACTGTGGACGGTTGTGAGCCACCATGTGGTCGCTGGGAATTGAACTCAGGACTTCTGCAAGAGCAGTCAATGCTCTTAACTCTCCAACCCCAAGGGCCAGCTTCCACTGCTTTAGTACTGTGGGGATTCTCTAAGCAGCCTAAAAGAGAAGAATTCCTGTCCTCATTGTCAGCAGAGGATAGAGTAATTTGTTTACGGCCACCCAGCAGAGAGGTGGCAGCGTTAGGACTCGACTCCAAAGTGTCTTCTCATTGCCAGCTCTCCTCCAGTGTGAATCAGAGAATGCAGGCCCCTGTCAGGGAGTGCTAAGCATTGTGGGTGCAGAGGAAGGGCCATTTCAGAGAAGGCACTGAGAGAGTAGGGAGACATTCAACAGCTGCACACAGGCTGTGTCTGGGTGTTCCAACACAGAAGAGAGGCTGGGTATGGCCAGCCCTGTATATGTGGCAACCAGAGGAGGGACATCCAACTACAACAGCGGTTCTCAACCTATGAGTCACAACCCCTTAGGGGTTACATATCAGATATTTGCATTACGATTTATAACAGTAGCAAAATTACAGTTCTGAAATAGCAATGAAATAATTTTATGGTTGGGGTCACACAACATGGGAACTGTATTAAAGGGTTGCAGCATTAGGAAGGCTGAGAACCACTGAATTACAAGAACTAGGAAGAAAGGAGGGGCAGGGCACCACCAGGCTGGGCGATTGAGCAGGGGATTCACTTCGGGGAACTGATGAAGAAGAGTAGACTGTGTGTGTGAAGTGTTCACACATGCTTACATGACTGCGCATGTGTACATACAGACCTACACATTCATTCTCACATACATGCTCTCATGTACACATATACAGGCACACAAATCCATGTGCGCAAACATAAACATGCTTAACATACACAAAAATCTCAGGTCGGGCACCTTTTCCCAGAGAGACAGCAGGAAACCTCTGTCAAGTCAGAGGCGACTATTGTAGGCAGAAACGTCCCCAAAGCCAACCCAAGCAGCAGCCAGTCCAGGTCCTACCCAGATGAGCCACAGACCCACAGTGCGTGTGGAATGCACACGCTCCCTCTGGACACCCAGTCATGGCATCTGGGTCTTAACTCCTACCATCTCCCCTTAAGTTTTCCGTTTGGAGGAGCCTGTTACTATCTCCTGCCTCCAGGGTCAGGTAGGGACAGGTCAGTGGGGAGGGTGAGCACAACTACCTGGTCCCTGCAGCACAAGGTCCTTGAGCTTCTCAGGGCCTCCTACGTGGACACAGACCCCAGAAGCTAAGATGCTGTGCCAGGCCTTCCACTCCGGCACTGTCACCTCTGCCCTGGTCTCTTCTTCTCAAACTCGGGCCTATCTGGGCAGGGTAGTCCCTGCACAACCTTCCCATTGGAACAGGCCTCGTTTGTTTCCTGTGGTATTTTTTAAACATGGGTTAAACCTCCAGTGTCTCACCGAGCCGTCTACAGTCTTGACGGTGGGAAATGTGGGTGACAGTTTTGTTTCTGATGGGGAAGAAGGAAGCCAAAACCAGGACTTGACACCATCCCTGGATGAGGAGCTGAATCCCAGACGCCCACTGGGTAGATGTGGAATGGCATTCTAACCTGGGGGTGACGGCTAGAGTTGACTGTCAGTTTGATAGGATCTGGGATTACCTAAGAGGCCAGCCTCTAGCACACCTATGAGAGGTTATTTAGATGAGGTTAGCCTCTGGGCATGCCTGTGAGAAATGTCTTGTTGGTTAATTGAGGTAGGAAACCCACCCTAAAGGAGGGCAGCACTTTCCCCTGGGCTTGGGTCCTGAACTGCGTAAAGAAGAGGAAGCTGGTTGACCCTGCAGATGTGATGTAACCAGCTGCTTCCTGCTCCTGCCGCCATGTCTTCCTTGCCTGCTGTCGTGTGGTCCCCATGACGATGGAATGATCTTCAATGGTAAGCCAAAATAAACTCTTTCTCTCTTGATTTGCTTCTTGGCCTGTATTTTATCATGGCAATCTGACAAACATACCCTGTCTTCCTCACAGCTCCCAGGAGGCCACTCGTACCTGTTTTGTTGGAAGTGAGAGGGACCCACTTTACAGCAGCTAGAGAAGACCTATATGGTTAAAAGCCAGCCTGCCTGCCCCACCCTCATTCACTCAGGCCTTCAAATAGAGTCTCTTCCAGGCCAAAATGCTGACCTTTTAACTCAGTTTCCTGCCTTGGCCAGCCCTGCTCTCCATTCTTCTTGAACTAAAGTGTCCATTCTTGCTACCTGTGTGTGGTTAGCTATGCTCCGTCTGGACTCAGTTGCAGATGGGCACCCATATGAAGAGCAGTGGCAACCAGGACACTCGGGGACAGAATGACGACTGGCTGAGATCCTGTAGTCAGTGTTCAGGGTTGCCATTTATTGAGTGCCCTCCCCTCTGAGATGACAAGACTTCCCTTAGTACTTGGGGGTTCATTAAACTTTTCCTGCCAGCCCAAGGGGCGTGGGCCTACTCCAGATACCCTGGCTACAGCCACAACCACAGCCACAGACCCAGTACTCCCAACCTAGACTTGCTAATTCAAAGCCAACACACAGACCACCCAGGCTAACCCTCCAGAGACAGTGTCCCATTCTCCCACCCAGGGACCTGGGCCACAGAAGGGAGGGCCTACCCGCACTTGAGACACGTTCTCAAATACTGATGGAGCTGCATTTTCTTCTCAGCCCAAGAAAAATTATAGACCTTTCACGACATTGCTGTTGGGAACGCTATTTCTAAAAATAGAGCTGGGCTCCCATTTATAGCTCCCACATTATATGTCTCAGTGGTGCCCTGCACTGTTTTATATGCAAGGCATGAGAGAGGGCTTGCCTGGGTGTTGCCCTCCCCACAAGAGAAGCGGAGCCTCTGTAGAGGCCACCCATAGCCCACGGGGCACGTCTGCAAGTTGAAGAAAATGCTGTGCACATCCCCTGCACTGCAGCAGCCCAGACTGGCTGGGTTCTGATGAGACAGAACCACCTGCATGGTCCACAGGGACAAGGTGGGAAATCTCTTCCTGATAATGGCTGGTGGGAGTTCTTCAGTTAGATCCGAACAGAGCTGGCAAAATATTTAGCCGACACAACACTAATGGCAGGAATCAAAAGAAAAAGAGAGCATTGCTCAGTGTGCAGCGGAGGCAAGACACAGGTCCAGCCCTGCTGAGAATGATCCAATGGGGTGTGCTCACAATCCCTGTCCTGCCAGTGAGGAGGGGCGAGGCTGCAGGGAAGAGATTAGTCACCTCTGCTGTGGAGCTTGCAAAGGCTGAGTGGCTCCAAAGCCACCTGGTTCCCAGTGCGGAAGACACGAAACTCCATACCTTCTTCTTTCCCCATTCCAGCACACATCAGCCCACAGGGAGCCTCAGCCATGGGCACCCAGCCCCATTCCACATTTCTGTGTCCATTGCTTCCTCATGCTCAAACCTTCTTGGCATCAAGGGTTTTTACATGAGTGGCAGAATTCTCTGTGTCTGCAGTTAGCCAGGGCTGGGATTTCTCCAAATTCAAATCTTGGTCCTGCCTAGACTGCTTTGTGACTCTGTGGGAGGCGCATCCTGGGGCAGATGGAGCTTAAGAGGGAGCAATTCCTGGGATCCTCTCCATCTTTCCTGGGACTCCGATATTGTTGCCCCTTCTGGATTTCTGATCCCACTGGACACTCCCGAAGCTGAGATGTCACAAGAGTGACCTATAGATTCTTTTCAGACACCCATCCTGGACCTGAAATCTATAGACAGTATGTCTAATTTTCTCCTCTAAGGCTGGGAAACCCTGTCAGGGACATGCTATGGAAATGAAGCCCACCATTACACAAGCCTGGGAGGTAACTCGATAGTTCATGAATGCTTTTTCTTTTTAAGGAGAAAATACAATTGGGTAGATTTTGATTACATACAAGAGTCTAAAATGCTCCAGAAGTGCTTCTTCCCCTTTTTAATATATAAGCAAATGAGGTCCCCATGCATCTGGCATAGAGCAGGGAGATTCTCTAGATTCTTAATCCAGCCCTTGAAGGTCAATACTGAGACAGTCTGAAGATTGGGATTCTGATGGCGTCAACCAGCTGCTTTCCAAATTTCAGAAGGAAATCAACCTTGTCTTAGACTCAAGGAAGTTGCAGAAAAAAGGTGCCACTCACTGGGCAGATTTCCTTTTTAAAAGGCTGCAACCAGGTAGTGGTTTAATCCCAGCACTCAGGAGGCAGAGGCAGGCCGATCTCTATGAGTTCCAGGCCAGCCTGGTATGTAGAGCAAGTTCCAGGACAGCCAGGGCTGTTACACGGAGAAACCCTGTCTTGAAAAATTAGAGAGAGAGAGAGAGAGAGAGAGAGAGAGAGAGAGAGAGAGAGAAAATAATAAATAAATAGAAGGCTGCTTTGTGGGCAAGAGATGTATCTTTGCCTGTCTATCCTGAATAACGCTCTGGACTCTATCCTCAACACAACTGTGGTATTTTGAATGAGAATGGCCACCATAAGCTCACATATTTGAATGCTTGGTCACCAGGGAGTGGCACTGTTTGAAAAGGTTAGGAGGTGTGGTCCTGTTGGAGGAAGTGTGTCACTGGGAGTGGGCTTTGAGATTTTCAAAGCCTTGTCCAGAGTCTCTCTGTGTGTATCTATGGATCAGGCTGTAGCTCTCAGCTATCGCTCCAGCACCTGCCTGCACGCTGCCATCCTTTCTGCTATGATAATGGACTAAGCCTTTGAAACTATAAGCAAGACCTCCAATTAAATTCTCCCTCCTATAATAGTTGTCGTGGGTCATGGTATCTCTTCACAGCAATAGAACAGTTAGTAAGAAAATGCCTGCCATACTCTGAGATGTGATAGCGCAACACTCATTTATAATCTCAGCATTCATGAAGTGAAGGCAGCAGAATCAGAAGTTCAAGGTCATTCTTAGCCATATAGGGAGTTCGAAGCCATCTTGGGCTACATAAAAACTTGTCTCAAAACAAAACAAAAACAATACAAACAAAAAAGGCTACTTTTGACTTAGTTTGAGAACCAAGAGGTACTTACTTTACACAGAAAGACTTGAAAACATGCTTGATTTCTTTCTCCATTCAGCTTCTACTTCCACAAAGACTCAAAGAAATTAAATAACCACCAGCCACTCTTCCAGCCTGTCCCCAGCTCTTGAAATCAAGGCCAGCTTAGTGCCAAATGCTGGAGTGTGAGCTTGCTCAGGATACAGTTGCTCTGGACCTAGGCTTCAGGAGTGATGGTAGCTACTCTTGCAATGCATTGCTATGGCTGACTCCTTCCCTCCGGCCACCCAGAGAATGCATTGCAGAGGACTCCAGACAGGAGTGACAGGGAATTCCCGCAGCCAGGAAGCCTGCCAGGAGCAGATGTCAAGTCCTTGGTTGCAAGGCTCTACCCTTTGTGCCACACCACACAAGCTCACAACAAGATGCAGAAAGAAAAGACTGCAGCCAACAAGAGATTAGAGAAGTGGCAGAATGTCCAACATTGTGACTTAAGCACAGACAGCTAAGACAAGGGTATATCAACCTTGGTCTCCAAAGATCCGCTTAGCTGAACCCAATAAGTCCTTGGGGACCATGCTCACCAGAATGTCTCCTCCAAAGGATGCAGTAAGAAGACTATGCCCTTAACTCTCCAAGAAACGATGGTTACTTGGGAGCCAGGTGCTCCCAGAGGACATTCTGGATGAGCAATTATACATCTTTGGAATTTGTACAGCAAGCTCTGCCCCACACCCCTTGCTCCTCACTAGAGTATGAAGGGGTATTGACATCCACTTTGGGGATGAGGAAACTCCAGTGTACAAGGGACACACTAGCTTCTTCCAACATGGGATGCTTTGTGTGCTATGGCATGCCAAACAGGCCTTTGGACTAAAGTCATCTCCAGTCCCATTTCTGTTGGCATAAGATGATCTATAGTTTCCAGAACGTATTTTAATGTTTACAAGACTGGTTGATTTAAACTCTCTGGAAGCCAGTTCCAAACATCAGAAACAACATTTTCATAACATAGGAAGAGGGGAGGAGCATAGAGGGATCAGCTTACATTTTAAAGGATTTTGTTTTTATTTTTTTTTTTTGGTGTGGTTTCTTTTTTCCTGCAACCAAGCATAGACAGTTGAAGGAATCTGTTAACATATTGATTGCTTTGAGCACTATTTTAAATTAGCTTTCCGTTCCCCTCCATATGCTTTTCCATTAAATTTAAATAAATTAAAGTTCATTTCTCCGGAAGAGACGTGCTGGGACACCCTTAGGATCTGAGATGAATTTATCATGCTGGTCTACACTGTCAAAAATGCAACAGCAACACATGCTATAGGGCAGGGAGTGGCAGGAACGACAGCGCACCACCTTGTCTTCCCCGCCTGAACCCCGGGCCTGTGACAGCCAAACAAACCATCAACCTTCTGAACACACAGTGAAAAGCAGCTCCTCTCCTGACTCATCGTGCTGTGTGTGGGAAACAAACCCAGCTTGGAAAATCTTTATGAAATCTGTCTTTGCTAAGACCGGGGTGAGCTGGCTTCCAGCTGGGTGATTGCTGATTCGTTCAGATCATCCGCCCCATGGCTCCATTGCTTCCCAGTGAGAACTACATATGTTTTCCCAACTGGCTTACCAACGGGACACCTATCGGGCAAGAAGGAGCCAAAAGGCCACTCTGCCCTAGTGTCCTGTGTTCCCTGAACAGAAGGGACCCTCATCTTTCACAGAATACTCTGGAGCATAGAAGCAAACTCTAGGTGACCTCAGCTGAATCATTTGGAGGCCAGAATTTAGGAAGCAAGAACTGAGAGTCAACTGACACTTCTGCAGGCCTCTGTGGGAGGCTCTGAGGAGCCAAGCCCCTGGAAAGGGTCTGACAAGGACGAAAGACTTTAGAGCCCTGAGAGAAAAGCATCAGAATAGAAAAAACTGACAGACAGCTCCAGTGACATGGTGACCCAGGAAGACCAAAATAGAGCAAAGCCCTCTTAAAGACAGCCTGGCCCTCTCTTCTCTGCCTCCCCTCCCCCAAGTAGCCCCAGCCCCAGCTCTGAAACAGTAGGAGACAACACCCCACCACTACCCAGGAATCTCTCCCTCCCACCAAACCGCCAAGGGTAGAGTGAAGAACTGAGCCTTGCAGCAGCCAAGCTGGACTCCAGAGACCCAGACTGGGCAGAAGTCAGCTCTCCGAAGGGCCTGACTGCGGCCTAGGAACACACCCCACTGGCAGTGGTCAGCAGCAAGGCAGGAAACACAGCACAGGGAGCAGGGAACCCCCAGCCATGGTTACCCATGGAAACTCCACCCCCACTGCGGCAGCCCCTAGAAGGAATGAATGGCTAGAAAGATCCAAGGAACACAAGCTCTCCTGTTAGACCAGGATGCAGATGCCCAGGGTGTTGAGATTTGCGGTTTTGCTGAAAATATGATGCATTTTCACCAGGAGGGGAATTTTTTTTTCTCCAGATATACCTAAAATAGTACTTGGGTTCATTGGCAGTGTAGCTGTAGCTAATATGTGCAAGCAAGTTTCCTAAAGATGTAGGTTGTACTTCTAATGTTTCATTCTTTGGATTCCTACCTAATGGAGGAGTATGTTTGGAAAATGAAAGAAGATCCCCACTCCTCCAGTCCCTCAAGCTCCTGCCCACCTCTAGTCTTGCTGAATAGGGGTATTGTGGGAAATCCAGAGTCTATGGGCTCTGTGTGTATGTTGTATTGTTGTTGGGCTGGAAGGAGGGAAGGGAGAAGTAAAAAATAAAGAGAGAAGAAAGAGAGCAGGGAAGAGGAAGGGAGAAAGAGGGACAGTAGAAAAAGAAAGGGAGAAAAAGGAGAGGAAGAAGAGAGGGAAGAGGAAGGGAGGGAGGGAGGGAGGGAGGGAGGCTGAAATTCCAGACAAGGTTTTCCCTGGGCTGGGGAGATGGCTCAGTGGGTAAAGCAGCTTCGGCCTAAGTATTAGGACCTGAGTTCCAATCCCCAGCAACCACATGAAAGCTTGGCATGGAGGTGTGTATCTGTAACTCCAGCACGGGGAGCAGAGGAACATATGAATACCTGGGGCCAGTCAGTCTAGTGGAAATGGTAAGCTCTCATCTGCCTCAAGAATAAGGTGGAGTAGCTAGGCAGCAGCGGCACAGACCTTTAATCTTAGTACTTGGGAGGCAGAGGCAGGAGAATCTCCGTGAGTTCGAGGCCACTGGTCCACAGAACGAATTTTAGAAAAGCCAGTGCTGTTACACAGAGAAACCCTGTCTCAAAAAAAGAAAAAAAGAAAGAAAGAAAAAGGGGAGGGGCATGATTGAAGAAAACACACAAGATTGACCTGACCTCTGGCCTCTACATAGGCACACAAAGGTGAATACCCCTCACACACATGTATATGTACACACACACAGATTCCCCTCTCCAAGTTACTTAAACCTTAGCCCCAACACAGCAACTAATACTAATCTTCTCTGTGTAGTTTACCGGCTGAATATAGTGCACTGTGCAGAGAAGCTACCCTGTAACTACTGTATCTTCTTTTCTTTGAACATTTGGGTCAGGTCTTTTTCTCTGTGTTCTGTTCTACTATGAAACACACTATTCTAATGTTAATGAAGATTTTTGCAGATGTGGATTTTGCCCCCATTTGATGAATCTTCTTAGCACCAGTTTCATGTGGGGAAAGAAGGAATCAGTTAGGCCAGATGAATCTTTGTGCGTCTTGCTCTGTATCATTATCACACAGCATCCCTGGTGATAATGCCGCTGGCTTTGGTGAGTGTGTCCTACCCACTCTAATCTCAGTGCTCCAAGGTCAAGTGGCACAGTGGCACAAAGTAATAGGTTCTCTGGTAGTACAGAATGATAATCCAAGCTTAATTGCTCTAACTACTAGCCATTTGTTCTTCTCTAATGATTGACTTTTACCATATCTTTACTTTGCTACCATTGTGGTTTTAGTGCTTAAAAGCGCTGAAACTCTTTAGCTATCGTGGATACTCATTATTCCGCTGCGGTGTAAACATTCCCCCCCGGCATGCCCTCTGTTACATTCTCCTGGTGTTACCGTCGTTATCTGGGAATCTGAAGACTTTCCACACTCAACCCAGCCACTCTTGCTGTCACTTCCATTACTTGTGAGTTGAATAATTCCCACACAGATCTGATGGATTGTTCTGGTTTCCATTCCACCAGTTTATCTAAAGCTTACGTTTTCGTATTTCATGTTTTAATCCGTCTGGAGTTTATTGGGCATGTGATGTTGTGCAGATCCAATTCGATCTTTTTAAAGGTTGGTTTCTTTTTATTTATGTGCCTGTATCCGTGTTAGTCTGTGTGCACCGTGTGAGCACAGTTGCTCACAGAGGCCAGCAGATAGATAGGGTTGGGTACCCTGGAACTGGAGTTACAAGTGGTAATGAGTCACATGATGTGGGTGCTAAGAGCCAAACCCAGGTCCCCCGAAAGAGCAGTAGGCATCCTTAACTACTGAAGCACCTCTCCAGCCTCCTAACCTGATCTTTTGTTCTGAATGCTTCTTCTACCAACCAAACACAGCTTTAGAACACATCTTCCTTCATTCTGCTTGAGAAGTAGAGCCAGTCACTGCAGGCCTGCTTGGGGCTATGCCCTTCCGCCCCTCTCTGTGAGGAGCCGGTGCCCAGGTTTCAACAGCTTTGTTCTACAGTGCGCCTTCGGGTTGATTTCGTTCCCCACCATCCTCTCTCCCTATTATTCCTCGTCTTGTAGCTCTTGGTTCTCAGAACATTCTTTGAAATTCTTGCCAAGTCCTTTTTTCACAGGAGACTTCAAAGTGTATTGATTTTAAAACATCTTTTGATTGGAATTGTATTTAATCTATGCATTAACTTGGGGGAGAATAGACAGCTATTTAATATTTTATCTCGCTGACTAAGAAAGGAGCTTATCTGTCAGCAGTCTGATACCTGCCCCCCTCTGTAAACCAGCCACGTGACTCAGTGTGAAGGCCTGTGTTCTCATAACAACTCCTCTGCTGTCTGGTGGGAGAATTTTAGGCAATCCTGCTGACCAGGAGAGGACTGAAGTTGGGGAAATAAGAAGGCGCTGGTCTTTCTCAGACCACGCTCCTCAGCAGTGCCTGCAGCTTGGCTTCCTTCCCACCCTACAGGGATAGTTTTTATATCGCTGTCCCTGTCCACCACTCTACCACCCACCCCTGGCTGTCTTAGTATGAACTCTGCTCACCTGTCACAGTGGTCACATTCCATCTGCTACCATCTACCTGCACCCTATTATGATCTGGAGGTTGTATATCACTCAGGGTGGCAGGATTGCTGTGGGGAAGCCCTTGGGAGGAAGGGCTTCTGGGAGGTCCTTGGGTAATGAGGCACTTCTCAGAAAG
Source organism: Dicrostonyx torquatus (assembly GCA_028555095.1). Taxonomy (NCBI): domain Eukaryota; kingdom Metazoa; phylum Chordata; class Mammalia; order Rodentia; family Cricetidae; genus Dicrostonyx; species Dicrostonyx torquatus. The sequence goes on along the minus strand of JAQHUG010000016.1, from coordinate 1,789,071 downwards.
TGGAACCCTAAGCTCTCTGGCTTCCTGTTTTTCAGCGTGAATCCTTGTACTCTTGGCATCGTGATGTCATCTACCATGATATCCTCAGAAGAGCAAATACTACATCACTTTCAACAACTGGTACTCGTGTGGGCAACCCACATGGATGGCCTGGCACGTACTTCCTTACCGCTATTATCTCTGGCCTTTAATCTCTAATTGACCTCAGGAGCCAACTCTCATCTCCAGCCTGAAACCACATCCCCTCCAACACAAGTTCACATGTCCTCCGATCTTTTCAGCCCACTGGTTTACCTGACCTGTCTGCAGCTCCTCTATGCCTATGTGGACCCCTAGAAGTTTTGGCCCCGCCACTGCCTCACTATCTGACGGCTCCCCTCATGTTCACTGTCCTCTCTACCCACATTGTATTTCCCCAGCATCATTTCTCTCTATCAAATGTTGCTTCTGCTACAGTGGCAACCTCTTGTCCCTTCCATGTCAATACCTATTGATTCCTGTGGTCAGGACCCCCAACCGGGGCTATGATAAGATAATGTTGGACCCTTTGCTTCGTGTAGATGAAAGTGTCTTTCCTCAGATGTCCTGGGCTGCAGCTGTAGTCCATAGTGTGGTTATAATTAGAGCTATGACTTTAAGAGATAATCCAGGTTTGATAAGATTGTGAGAGTGGAGTCCTAATTTGATAGGATTGGTGGATTTGTGAGAAAGAAAAATAAAAGAAACAGTGAGAAGAATGCCCCCGCCCCACGGGAATGCTCCTGAAAGACAACGTGAGGATGCAGAAATTCAATGATGGTTTTCTGCAAGTCAGAGAGTCCCCACCAGGAACCGAGTTACCCAATACCTTGATACTAGTCTTCCAGTCCCAGAATTACAACAAATAAATTTCTGCTGTTTAAACTTTCTGGTCTGTGGAATGTTGTTCTGGAAGCCCAACCTGATGGAAGGCACACCACAGTGAAAACATATTTAGGAGATATTTTATGATGACATTATTGTAAACATAAGTGTATTAACTTTACATATTAAAGCTTTATCTTCAACTTGAAAGTCATTAATTTTCCAAAAAATAGATAAAAGTGTATTCATTGACCCTAAAAAACACCTCTTGTCCCTGGGCAGTGCACCTGTCGAGACTGATGAATACTTGCTGCAGCCAATGCTCAGCTTGAGAACTTGCTCAGGCTGCCCTGGGAATCCTGCATTAGCAGCCTTTGCTCCCATGACAACACTCAACCGAGGGTGCATGGGAACCGCTGAATGATTGCTCCAGCTTCCCCATCCTGTAAATAGGACGACTGCCACACGCGCAGTATTAGCTTCCTAAAGTCCCAGCCTGCCTACGCTCCAGATGCCAAGATTGGCAGCTACTGGGAGCATACCTTAGGCTGGCTTCTTCACATCCTGTCCGCCCCACCCAAGTTTTTTGATCAATAAAACTGCCTATATTCAAGTCCTTGTCTTTATCTCTACCTATTTTCTTTTGTTTTGTTTGTTTGGTTTGGTTTGATTTTTTGAGACAGGGCTTCTTTGTTGTCCAAGGTTGTCCTGGAACTCACTTTGTAGACAGGCTGGCCTCAAACTCACAGAGATCTGCCTGTCTCTGTCTCTAGAGTGCTGGGATTAAAGGGGTGTGCCATCACCGCCTGGTATCTCTGCTTCTTGTTAAATGCAGACAAAGGGTAATACTTCCCTCAAAGACTTCTGTAGAGGTTCTCTTTGCTAGTTTCCACCTCACAGAGGTGGCTGGAGTACCTAGAAAGCCAACTCTCTCCCTCTTCACAGACTGGCTTCTCTGATTGAGCCAGTGTATGCATGCCGTCTGCAAGGCTCTGTGCCCTGTCCACGTCTACTCCCATTTATTCAATGTCACATGTATTCAAAATCCCATGTGATAGCCCAAACCTGTTTATGCCAGCTTTGTGTGTAATTGTAATTGTGCGACTTCATTATATACAATTCAAACCAAGGAAAGAGTTGTGTGCAGAGGGAGTCGTTGCTTCTAGGAAAACCAAGTTAACATCCCTGGGAAAGACAAATTGTTGCAAATACTATTCATCAAATCAGCGTGGGTTGCCATCTGTAATAGATTGGAAAATGGTTAAAACCTGAGCCATGTCACTTCACAAGTATTTTAATCATCTTTCTCCTGAAAGGTAAGGTGGAATTGGAAGTGGCAGATTGTGCACTGGGGATTTGGGCAAGCACAGACCTCCTCTCATTTCAAATCCCTTGCCCCTCCCTGAGATCTGGGTCATCTGGTTCCAGGGAGGGTGCCCCTCACACTTGTGCCACTGTCTAGCTCTAATCCCATCCACTCTTCTCCAGCTTGAAGAATTAGCAACTCCTTCCTAGTGAAAAACCAACTGGACAAGCAATCATCAAAATGTCTCATTAGGCCGTGACTGTAGTGTTTATTCTCTCTAGTGGATCACCACTGTCTCTGCAAGCAGGGGAGAGATGGGATGGAGGAGACTGTCTCAGTGCAGCCACACATTCATAGCAAAGTACCTTAGGTTACATGGCTAAAATGCAACAAAATTGATCCCTTATGGGGGTCAGAGACGCAGTGGGGTCAGGTTCTAGTGAGGGATCCTTTCCAGGCTGTAGACAGCTGACTCCTCCCATGGGAAGAGGAGGAGGAGAGTACTCTGAAGTCCCTTATATAAGGGACACTGATTCCCACCTATGAGGGTCTATCTTTGAGAGACAAACACTTGTCCATGACACCAGGTTACAGACAGCGTTCTGCCCCACCTAGACGCCACCCCATCCTCACCGGGACCTCCTCTACCTCCCCTCTACATGTAACGCCCACTGCACTGCACTGCCTCTGCTCTTCCTTCTGGTCCTTGACAGCACAGCACATGCTCCCCATGCAGCATTCACAGTTTAGCTTCCCATGGTGCCAGCATCCAGATGGCAAGCTCAAGAGTGCACACAGCACATGCTGCGAGAGTATCTCTGGACCAGCCAGCAGACGAGTAAAGGGAACTCCTTCAGGCTCACGATATACATGGCCCTCTGATCCTTTTTTGTTTGTTTATTGAGACAGGGTTTCTCTGAATAACAGTCCTAGCTGCCCTGGAGCTAGCTCTTGTAGACCAGGATGGCTTCAGACTCACAGAGATCCACCTACCTCTGCCTCCCAAGTACTGGGATTAAACCTGTGTGCCACCACCTCCCAGTTTGGCCCTGTGATCTTAATGGACTTTGTTTCAGGGATTGGCCTTTTCCCTGAGGCTCCTCATAAGAGTCTCACTGTGAGCCTTAAGCCAAGACTACTTGGAAGCCTTGTGATCTATGGATATCAGGAAGAAGACGATAAGGAAGTGGTTCCCAGCTCTCAACATCCCTGTGTGATCTGCCTACTATCCCTGGGGTGATACCCAATCCTTCCTGAAGAGGGATGACAAGAATATGAGATGTAAGGGCTAACAGTGAACTTGGCCCTGAGCGGGGTGGGGGAGGGACATGCTAAAATAGGCCTGTGGGTCACGGCCTCAAATCCAAGCCAAGATGTGTTTTGCTCTGGAAGAAGGGGATGGAAGGAGGACTTCACAATCTGAGGCCAACCCCAACTTCAGAGACAGTCAAGGGACCAACCTGGGATTCATAGTCATCTTTGGCAAGGCTGTGCTGAGCTGGTCCCACTCCTGGAACCTGATAGCTGGGAGGCATCATTCCCATGGCAGTTGGAAGTATCCACCTGTAGTGGCCAGTACCTCCTCCCCAACCCTCTCCCTCAGCCCCAGTGAGGTCCCAAATGCTCTCTCCTGCCACCTGCTGACTGTTCCTGTGGGTTCCTTCATTGCCTCTCAGTTTCTTTGAGAGCTGAGATCCTCAAGGGCAAAGCCTGCCATGTTGAGGACTGGCTATCACCTTGAGAGTAAGGATATTTGAGGACTGCCCAGTATTCCTTCCTTATTTTTCATGTGACAACACTAAGAGATGATCAGGTCCTGAAGGTGGGGCTCTCTGAAGTAAAACAAGCGCCTTTATCAAAGGACCGCCACAGTGCTCACCCACCTTTCCCAGACCAGGAGCCCTGTAGGATGACTCAGCAGTCTGACTTTACCTTGCTAGCTCCTGGCTTTGGACTCTAGGTCTCAGGAACTATGAGAAGCATATTGTGGCACTTATAAATGTTAACAGCTTATTGTAAGCCCCTCAGGGTCCCGGGGGTAAGCCCTGCCCACAGACTACTGTTTCCAGCCCATAGAGATGCAGATGGCTAAACTCTACCCTACAAAGAGGGAAAAAAGTTCAAAATTAGGTCACAGAATTCCACCAATCCCTGAGCTTGCCCTATGATCAGGCTATAACATCCCACTAATTCCAGGCCACCCTGGGAAGCTCCACTCCCCCACCCCCGAAGAAACCCTATATAAAACCTGCCTCCTGCTCAGTTCTTGGCTGCTTCTCTTTTGAGCAGAGGCAGCCACTGTCTCGTGTCTTTCCCAATAAATCACTGAGGTTTGTTTCCCAATAAATGTATGAGTTTTGTTGTGTGGTATGACTCTGTGGTATTCCTTGACTCCCAATGGCCAGGATACCTTTCCCCTCAGAGCTGTAACACCTGTGCTCATGGCCCCCTATTACGACAGCCAAATGGGCTACAGCATCACATTGCCTGTTTCAGTCTTCCCTAGAGCCCAGAACCTTCATGCCTGGCAATAAGGTGGCGCTCCAGCAGCATGTGGCTCAAAGACTCATGAGCTCCACAACAGCCCAAGTCCTAGTGCTTTGTACGATGGCTCCTCCCTCAGGCCAGAGAAACCTGCTTCTTACTTCCCCTTTGAGCCTTGTAGTGGCCCATCTGGAAGCCTTGAGTTTTTCATCAGATGCACAGCACATTTGGAGTCTGCCTTTGAAAATTTCCCAATCCTGTCATAAAATATTAAAAATTTATCCAATGAGGAAAAAAAAAAAGGCAAGAGTAACTAACAGAGGAAGTTTGGCTCCATTATACTAAGGCGATGAGGAACAGCCTAATGGGCTGCTGTAATATGCTCCCATGGCATGTTCCCAAAGGGTGCTCCCGCAGGGTGCTCCCGTAGGGTGCTCCCACAGTGCCAGTATGGGAGAAAGTAAACTTGCCTACTCAAGCCTCATGCCTGAAACTCATTGGGCTTGTTTCTGGTCTTTTGGGTAATGGTTCAGGAGGCACTCTCAGCGTTTTTTTCTAACCGAAGGAGATGCTTTCAGTGAAGTTTGCCTGGGGAGCAGCCCCACAACTCTCCTTTTCATCTTAGCTTTGCCTTTGTCCCCAAATGCAACATGGCCTCCATGGCCAAAACCACTTAGACAGTGATATCTCCTTGGCTGAGCTATTCCCATTTTCTTCTCTAGCTGGTAAAGGAGAAAGCATTACAGACCATGAAGGCAGTGAGGATGCAAATTAGCTTCGTGTGGCTTTAAATTTCCATGTCATAGTGGATATCAGAAGGGTACACTAAATTCACACAGTAGCAATGATCCTGCAGCCTGGGTATTTTTCTCTTTTAGTTGTTACCCATCATCTTACTTAAGCAGTTTTATGTTTCTATGCGTTCATCATTGAAGGAAGTTCTGAATGTACACACTGTGACCCATGAGCATCTACATGCAAACCCAGAATTCGCATATTACTTGAAGCCTTGCTGATAGCAACAGAACAACACTGGCCATGGTTCCCCTTCACTAGAATGGTGTCGTGCTGAGAATAGTATTCTCCTTTGACTGTATTGTTATTTTTTCCTGATTGCTTTGCTGAAGGAAGCAACATAAGGGAGGAAGAACCTCTTTCTGTTGCTGCGATAAAATGCCATGGCCCAAAGCAACTTAAATCTAAGTTTGTTCTGGCTTATGGGTCCAGAGGAAGAGTCTATTATGGCAGAGAGGGCATGAAATGGCAACAGGAAGCTGGCTAATCACATTTCCACCCATAAACAGGAAGCAGAGGAAGTGAACAGGAAGCAGGCCAAGGCTATATAAATTAGCAATGTTGGCCCGCAGTGCCAACAAGTCCTCCAGCAAGACTTCACCTCCTAAACGCCTCATAACCTCCCCAGATAGTGCCACCAGCTGGAGATCAAGTATTGAAATACACAAACCCATGGGGGATATTTCTGATTCAAACTATAGAAGGTCTATCGATAGTCTATCACAATTTAAGGATTCTGTTCATTGTCATGGAGAAGGTCGCAGTGGCAGGGGTATCTTTCAGCTATGGTGGCAGGAACACAAGACTGCTTGCTCAGCAAAATCAGGAAGCAGATAAAGGAAAATGCCAACACTGAGGTGACTTTCTCTTTTCTCCTTTCTATTCAGTCTGGGACTCCAGCCTATGGGATGATGCCACCCACACTCAGAGCAGGTCATAACCCGTTAGATAATCTTCTCTGGGAATTCTGTCATAGACACACTGAGGATGTGTCTTACTAATGTGTTACACATGTGATTGATGTGGGACTCCCCTTTGTATGCTGTGAATGTGTTTTGTTACCATTGGTTAATGAATAAAACTGCTTTGGCCTATGGCAGGGCAGAATACAGCGAGACGGGTGTTCCAAGCAGATAGAGGAGAAAAAGAAGGCGAAGTCAGAGAGACTCCATGTATCTGCCAAAGGAGAAAGATGCCTACCAGTAGGCCACAGCCTTGTGGTGATACATAGATTAATAGGAATGGATTAATTGAAGATATAAGAGTTAACCAGGAATGTGTCTACGTCATTGGCCAAGCAGTGTTGTAATTAATATAGTTTCTGTGTGATTATTTCAGGTCTGGGCATCCAGGAAACAAAAGAGCAGTCTCCTCCTACATGTGCTAATTTGATCAGGATGACAGTCAAAATTAATTCTCACAGGCCCAGCTCTTGTGAAATCAACCCTCGAAAATCTTCAGTTTAATCCATAAGCTTCTACCCCTGCTCCCCAAAGTCTTGTGTTTATCTCATAATGCAAAGCACTTTTCGTATCTCCAAGAGTCCCCAGAGTTGTAACAATTCTGAAATTGCTCAAAAGCCCCACAGTCCAGTCTCCTCTTGTGGGTCAAAGCAATCTCTTAACTGTGACTCCTATAAAAAAATCTTAAGGTACATATTTCTAATGGCACCTCGTAAACATTTTCATTCTAAAAGGAAGGAATCGGGGGCACAGAATGGAAAGATGAGACCAGAGCCCAGCAGAGAAATCACAGATCCTACAGCTCCATGACTGCCCTCTGATGCTCTTGGTTATACCCTCTGGGCTCCAGCGGCTTTGGTCAGCCTCATCCCTCCAGCTCTGTGTCCTGTGTAACCCGTAGTCTCTCCATTGGACCAGTTTTCCTTGGGGTACCTGTACAGCCCATATTTCCAGCTTTTCCAGTGTTCTCAGGTCTCCATTACAACTCAGGTGTTATCTTCAGAGCCTCACACAATGGCTGCTACTATGGGCGGAATCAGACCCTGCTTCACAGGACTGGCCTTGGCGGCTCTCTGAAACCTTGGTGCAAACCTCTATGACCTTACTCTTACACATTGCATGTCCACAAAACCAGACCCATGTAGTTGACACCAAGTTCAGCTGCCAGTTCAAGATGTAGCCTGGCTCACTTGTACCACACCAAGAGCAATGTCTGCCTGCCTTCTTAGAGGAACAAGAGAAAACACTTCTCTAGGCAGTTGTTTTAGTGTGGGAAATTCTTATGGCCGGGGATAGTCTTCATTTTACAAGCTGGAGCCGTCTGTGAGTGGGGTCTTGCCCTCAAGGCACCTGTCCTGTTGCTCTTTGTAGAAATTCTTTTCCATTAGTGGTTTCAGACTCTTTAAGGACAGTCCCTTTGTCAAAACCTGATCAATTTTTTTTTTGAGACAGTATCTCTGTGTAGCCCTGGTTGTCTTGAACTCATAGATCAGACTGGCCTTGAACTCATTGCCTGGAATTAAGGATGTGTGCCATTCTGCAGCCTGATGTTGTGCTGTCTTGAAATTGCCCCCACCAAACAAATGGGTTCCTGATAGAGTTATGACCCATTAAAACTGTAGGTGCATTTTAATCCAATCAAGCTGACAACCCAAGTTCACCACCACACTGATCCTTGAGCCTGGTATTCTCAGAACAGGAAAGCACAGAGCCTGAGCTGTGCTAGAATAGTGCCTGCTTCCTAGCTCTCAGAAGAGAGACAAACTGAGATACCCATAACTGGCACCAGTTCCTGTGGCAGCAGTCCAAGGAGCATGATGTATGAGTGAACCAGATCACTCCCGGCAGCCTGGTCCCTGAATCAAAGAGCCAGGAACACCTAAGCTAGCTCTGCTGGGTGAAGCTGTCTCTAAAGACCGTTTCAAGTTATGGAGATTTGAAGTGGTTCGTTATGCAGCATTATTATGGCTCTAGCTAGCTGATACAACCTCTACAGTCATACAAAGCCCATGCATGCACACACCCAGATCACATACAGCCCTCATCGGACATTCACACTCTTGAAACTCTCATAAACATAAGCAATCCACTCCATCAGAGAAACTCACGGGTGGACCACCAACCTGTTTCTCTCCACCCCCATCCATACATTTACCAGCCCTCTGCACCCCCCAGTACACATGCATACACCTGTGTCATGAGCTCATCTCACATCGGAAGTCACGGTTGTCCCACACCAGCCTGTGCTCATGTGTCTTGAGATGATGTTAGAGCCACATTCTGGACATTGTCGGTCTTCATTCCAAATCACAGTGCAGCTCGGGCCTTCATACCTTTTATCTCATCAAGTTGTTACTGCATCCTTTTTGCCAAGAAAGTGCTGCTTTTGAAGTCCCAGCAGCTTGTTATTTTTTCTCTTTCTACCTCAGTTATTGAACGCCTGTCAGACTCGTTACTTCCCATTCTCCCGAGGGGAGAAATTACAGCTGGGATGTATGCAAACGGATTCTCAGGATGCGAATCTTTCGCATCTTTGCTGTTAGTGGGCCCCTCTAATGGCCCTGCTTCTGACTGTCAGCACACTGCTCTGGCAAAGAGCTGGAGACTGATCTGTCCTTTTAACTGAGGAGAATAGGTGGCCCCCTCAGGTGTCAGGCAGTGAAGGAAATAAACTGTGTGGCAAAACACCTGGCCTGCCCTTGTTTCAGAGCCTTGGGAGGAAGTTAGGGGCCTCTATAAACTGCTGTCCATGAGTGAGCCCCCAGAACTTATGACCCTACAGCTCAGGCTGCAGGAAGCAGTGGCTTGAAAAAGCCCTCTAGCCCTCCCCATCCTCCTCTAAGAAGGATTTTATGCTGTTTGTGCAGTGGCTTCATTTGGGTTCTTTTCTAGGAAGGGACACATAGGAGGAAATAGACCATGACCATCTGTGTAATGAGGGCTGTCACCTGTGCAACATCTAGAGACAGCACAGGCATGTAGGCATATGTCCTCATCCCAGAAAGTGTGTTAGTCTGTGTGTGTATGCGGGGGAGGGGTGTCTGTGGCAGATAATCTTTAACTTGAATCCCAAGGGAGAGTACAGATTTCCAGGTGAAGGAAAGAAGAGACGCTGAGGACAGGGAATGTCACATTCAAACAACATGGGTAATGTGAGAGGTTGAAGTGTTTAGAGACCTCCAAGAGCTTCACGGAGCCCTGAGCCAGGATAGCCAGGGGAAGGTAACAGGATAGGTAGAGGAAGGCTCTAGGATAGCTAGGGAAAGGTATCAGAATAGCTTGGGGGTGGGGGGCTTCAGGATAGCTAAGGGATCTCCAGCATAGTTAGGGGAAGGTACCAGAATAGCTGGGATTAGGGGCTCCAGGGTAGCTAGGGGAGGGCTCCAGGATCTCTAGGAGAAGGTTCCAGAAGAGCTAGGGGAAGGTACCAGGATAACTAGGGGAGTCAGACTAAGAGGTCTAGGTGTTTGCATTGGCAATAGGGAGCTATGACAAGATTGCAGCCAGGGAGAAGCAGAAGCAGGCTTGTTTTCTTATTGGGTCCCTCTAGTTGCAGGGGAGGCAGTCAGGACAGCAGCAAGGCCCAGGGAATGGCTAGCCAAGGCTGGACCTGGCCAGGAAGCCCCCGTCATGAAAGGACCAGGTGGCAGCAGGTTCTCTCCCTGCCTCTGTGTGCCTTGGTTTATTTGTCTCAGCATCTGTGAAGGTAAACAGATGGCTGCTGCTTGCTGACTGGTTGCTCTTGTCTGTTTCTCCTTCATCCTCCCCACCACTAGTGCTACACCCTGAGCTCTGTGATGTCCACACCTTGTGAATTTGTCCTCTTAGAACCTCTCAGAACTGATAGAAGAATACATATGATGTGTGTGTGTGTGGGGGGGTGTTCGACTGGCTTACAGCACATGGTCGGGGTACTCCAACAATGGCTGTCTCAGAACAAAGAGGTTGAGATCCCACTAAAAGCTCAGCTCACAAGGCTGGGTGCCTTAACAGTCTCAGTCTGGTACCAAAGGCCTGGAGGATTTCTGAGGAGCTGCTGGTCTTAAGTCCGTGGTGAAAGTCTGAAGAAGCTTGCTCTGCTCTCAGGGAATGAATCGGCAGTAGCCACAGGGTCAATAAATTCCCAGCTGTAGGAAGCCTGGAGGTCCTGTGCTCACAGATAAGCACTTGGGGACCAGGAATGTTACACACACAGGGCTGTCTCTTCAAAGGGAGAGTTGTATAACCTGTTTGCTGCCCAGGAGGCTGGGAACCGACATGGTTAATAGCCTGGTGACCTTTGCAGAGACTACAAGAACCTTATCATGAGCATTGTTTACCTTGAGCCTGTGTCCTCCATTAATCTATAGAACCTATCTTTGTGGAAGATGTCACTTGTACTTTCCAAGAGTCCCCATGCAGTCACATCTTAAGCTTTGTTGTGCTCATGGGATTGAATTAATTATCACCAGGAAACCTTTTCTTTTACAAATTGTACTGTACTTAAAGACGCCTAAAATAAACTACTTGGAGGTCAGACTCTCAAAGTCTGAACCAACACCAGCTACTGAATCGTATGGAACTAAACTGCCTTCTTATCTCTCATAGATTGACACTCTGCTAGCCTTGGTGGTCTCAGAGATGCTCCCAACCTCCAACCCCCTGCAATCATCAAGACTAAAGGCCAAAGAAGCAAAAAGCAAATCTTTCCTTCTTCCATGTCTAGGGTCTACCAGAAGATGCCACCACTTTTAGGCTGGGGGTCTTCCATATCAAATCAGGCAATCAAGACAACATCTCACAGACCTGCCCTCATGCCAACCCAGTGCAGACAATCCTTCACTGGGCATCTCGTCCCAGATGATTCTAGGTTGCATCAAGTCAGTTAAAGCTAATCACACCCTCCTTTGGTCAAGCCCTCTATCCAGACACTTGTCAGCTCAAGCTGCTCCTAACTGGTAACTGGACCACAGCCCGGGCCCCTCTCTACCCTCATACTCTTGCCACATGCTTTTCCCTCTGCTCAGAAAATATTTGGGGTATACACCGCACCCAAGGCACTTGCAAGCTGCTGTCCTGTGAGAAGAAAGAGCACAGAAGGTGTTTCAGGTGTTTTAGAAGCATGGTCCTATGGGGAGGTTCAGTTGTACAATTAGCACTGCCCCTGCTCCAGCAGGCCCAAAGGGCTATCCTGAGTGTGGATGCTCCAGCTGAGACATGGGACCAATGTGGGGTCCAGGCTTGACAAGAGGCAGCATACAGAGGTTTGGGGCTGTGGAAGGACTTAAGGAATGTAGCCATGGTAGTGGACGCAGATGGTGAGTCATGGGTTGATGCATTAATGATAAGCTCAGAGGGGACACCAAAATGAATCAGTGCCATACAAGGAATGAAGACAGAAACTTCCTCTTGATTTAGCTTGACCAAGAATGAGCCCAAATTTGAATTCTCCCCTTCTCTCCATGTGTCTTCCATCTCTCTGTTGTCTGTCATGTATGTGTGTGACCTGTCTGTCCTTGTAGCCGATCTGATGTGCCTGTGTCTGTCTGTGTGTCTGTCCCTGACCTTGCTCTGCATTTATTGGACAGCACAGAAAGCATGATGTGAGGACGGAATGAGGAATTCTTACAGAGATTGTTCACAGAATCTTACCAATGAAGAAGTGACGTCACTGACCCCAGATGGTTCATATAACACTCAAACCCATGCATGATGTCATTCGCCTCCATCCTCATGCTGATTCTAACAATTATGGGGTGTTTCTTTTGTTTAAGGTTGCTTTCAAACTTTTGTCTGCTTTCAATAAGTGATTATCACAACACCCCACCACCACCACCACCATACACACACGCATACTAGTCTGGTCAGGAGCACTGAAGAATACATACTTTAAGATTAAAGCTGTGCATTTTATGTAGGTTATATAAGCTGATTGTGTAGGAAATCCAAGACATAGTAAGATTGGTCACATTATTCTCTCAAAGGAAAATTAAACTTAAACAGGCCTAACACACAGTAGGTCAGCAGGTTGAAACAGAGTCATAAATTATCTCAAACCATATTATTAATTTGGATGTAAGGATTGGAAAGAGTTCATTCTCTCTGAAGCCAAGTGATATTTTCAGAAACATGTGTCACCGTGGGTGAGAGGCTCCCAGGGTTGGAATGAAGCCACGGACAGCAAATGAGGATTGACTGTCCTGTGAGCAAGAAACATTCCTATCAAGGCTTAAACTCCTGGGTGGACCTGAGATTGTTAAAGCACACATGCACATGTTCACCCATGTGTTTGCTTATGATCGTCACCCAGCCTGCCCTCAGAGAGCTGAGAGGGCACTTCGGTCTGGAGAAAGAGCCGGCATTTCTGCCCGAGGGTCAGTGTGGAAGGGTGTGCCTGAGGAAGACAGGAGGCGCCAGGTAAGCTGGGTAGGTATATCCTACCAACTAGGACCCCGTGCAGGACAGCCCCTGGGTGGGGAGAGAAAGAAGAGATAGTAACCTTGGAGGAAGCAGTAGTGAGACCTGTGGCTCTCCACATAGGAAAGCCCAGAACGACGTCTGCCACCAGAAACAGGACGTGGGTAAGAAGCTCTCTCATAGGACCCCCCTCCGCAGGCATTCAGATGATACCATCCGCCATGCAGTGGAGCCAGAAGCCTGTTCCCCTTCCCCATGACAGTCCCATCATCAGCCTGAGGTCCAGACCCCATCAGGAAAGGGATTCAGGAGGAGCCCAAGAGTCCCAGGGCCTCCTAGGACAAGACTAGAAATCCTTCAGCCTTAATTTCCCCATCTGTGAAATAGGTATGAGAGGGTGGCCCTGTTGCTTCTAGCCCACTGCCCATTCCTCCTTCATTTTCCCTCTGTGTGACCCGGATTCCTTCCCCTCTGTCGCCAGCTCCTTTTTAATGGCCCTTCTGGCTGTCGACCACAGACTAGTGATCCTTAGAGTCTATTGCGTTTCAGAACCAGAAAGTGTTGTACTCAACAGAGTAATCATTTTTCTAAAAAATAAAAACAAACCACAAATGTGTGGCTGCAGGCACATATTTCACCCCACCCCTCATTTCCTGAAAGGCCTTGGCTCTCCCTCCGGCCAAAAATAGATGCTGGAGGCGCATTAGTTAAGGTGTGAGGAAATGTGGGGGACAGGGTCCCCTGTGAGGAGGGCAGTCACCCTGTCCCACGGCTAAAGGAGGAGTCAGGAAAAAGTCCACCCCTGTGAACTGCTTATGGACCACTTGAGGCAAGCAGTGGGGTGGGACAGCACTGCAGGCAGACAGCTGTAGGTGCTGACATGCTGCCCGGGGCAGGACCTGCACAGTGCCCATCTGCAGCCATCACTTAGGATCGCGTCCCAACGTCACCTTTGTTTCTCTTCCCCTGAAAAATCAGTCTAACCCCCCCAAAGTAGCCCCTGTCCCTCCACCAGCCCCAAACAGATACTGGGGCTGTGTGGTGGTTTGAAAGAAAATGGTCCCCAAAGAGAGTGGCACTATTAGGAAGTGTGGCTTTGTTGGAGTGGGCATGGCCTTTTTGGAGGAAATGTGTTGCTGTGGGGGCTTTGAGTTTCCTATGCTCAAGATACTGTCCAGTGTCTCAGTCGACTTCCTCTTGCCTGAAAGATAAAGGAGTCTCAGCTACTCCTCCAGCATCATGCCTGCCTGCATGCCACCATACTCCCCATCATGAGGATAATGGACTGAACCTCTGAAACTATAAGGGAGCCACCCCAATTAAATGTTTTCCTGATAAGCATTGCCATGGTCATGGTGTCTTCACAGCAATAGAACCCTGGCTGAATGGGCTTCTCTGCTTTTCTCCTCCTGCTGAGGATCCTCCAGGAGTCAGTCTCCAGGCCAACAATGGATGCCTATGTCTCTGCTCTGATAGTCTATTGCTCCAGGCTCTGATAGCCCCAATCTAAGAGAAAAGTCCTCTTTCTTCCTACTACTGCACTCAATCTTAGAGTGTCCCAGAGCCACCTGCAAGGCTTGGATGGATCATTCCCGTGACAGGGCTTTGGATGCTGAGGGATATTAGCAAGAGCATCCTCCAGGGTGATCCGAGGAGGTGTGGCCTCATTTTCCCATAGCCCCTGTGACCACAGGTACTCCCATCCAGGCCACAGCCTCCTACAGCTAGCTTCCCCTCTCCCATCAGGATTTTCTGCCCTAAGTTTTTGCTCTCCCCTCACCACGCCAGCCCAGGGACTCTGCTTAGCTTGTCTGTGCCCCAGCTTCCTCCTACCTTGGCATCCCACACACCTAGAATGTTCTTCCAGTCACCCATGCTCTGCCTTCAGTGACAATAGTGACCCATCTGCAGAACCCACTTCCTGTGCACACAGGCCCAGCTGACCATTTTGTCCTTGGGTCTCTCCTGTGCCCATATGTGCCGTCAGCTAACTACAGGGCCATGGCTGTCCATCCTGTGGGCACCTGCTATGGACCAAGTATAGCTGGGGGTCCTTTCCATGCTTCATTTATATCCTCCCAGAAACCCTGGGGTAGATGAGTTTATTATCCCCATTCTACAGACAAGGAAATCGAGGCCAGAGAGGTCGCTTCACTTACAAAGCAATCAGCTACTAAGTAGTGGTGTTGGGATGCAAGTCCATCTGGCTGTACGACTCACCAGCATGCTCTGCCACCTCCCAGAGAGCCTCCCCAAAAGGGAGTGTCATGAGTGGGTACCGATGTACCTGCGTCTCAATGGAGGATGGGTTCTCATGGATGACACCAGAACATCCATTTATGCCTCATTATGTCCTCCATAGGACAGGAAACAGTTCATTTTAGGGCAACTTGCCAGAGGCAGGCAGAGAAACACACACACACACACACACAGAGAGAGAGAGAGAGAGAGAGAGAGAGAGAGAGAGAGAGAGAGAGAGAGAGCCAAAGGTGTCCAAATGACAGCTTCTATGTTCATAACAAGGCCAGTGGGTCTGCTCTCTCTGCCTTCTTGACAATCACCATGGCAATCAGGTTCTCTGCTGACCATGGTTCCAAACCCAGTGTTCAAAGAACCAAAGCAACTCGCTTGCCGCAGCCACAGAATCAGAGCCCAGCATGCTAACCCTCAGGCACCTCATGGTCGCTTGCTCAAATGAGGGTTGACTCGAGGCTTCCTGTCAATCACTTAGTGTGCAGTGACTGACAGGGGAAACAAAACAGGTGTGTTCTCACGGAGAATGTGCCTTCCCCACGATGTGTAACTAGGCTGCTGTTTAGGGTCTAAGAAGCATAAATCTCAGGTATTACGTTTTCCACTTCGGTCCATGAACTACAATCTCATTGGAGCTGTAATGCCCATGAGGCTCACAAACCTCTGTAATTCTAAGTCTACCCCAGGGCGAGAGGGCAGGAGCCAGACAAAACCCGGGAAACTGCTTCCCTGCAGGACTGCTTGGTCACAGGGTACAACTGGAGGCCAGAAAGCACATCAGTGACAGTCAAGGTGGACCCACAAGGTGACCCTGCCTGCTCGGGTGATGCCATCTACTTATGACTAACTTCTTGCCCTACTCCGTCCACTAACATCTCCATGGCAACTGCTGTGTAGGTAGATAACTGAGCACCTACTGTGTGCTCAGAGCCGACTGCACCCTGTCATTTACTCCTCATGATGCTTATGTTTTACAGATAACAAAGTTGAAGTACCCCCAAAGCCTGGGGTGTCCCCAGCAATGCTGTAGGCTGGAAGTGCGTTCAGCCGCAGGTCCATTGTTTAATTCCTTCCCTGGGAGAGACACACACAGTACCTACCCTCCTTCCTAAAGTCCCCACAATAAACCACAATTTCCCCAAAGTTTACTCTCAGGACTTACAAAGCAACGGGTGGCGGTTGTAGGCAGGAGCATTGTGACATTAAAGAAGCCACACTGGAAGCTCTGTACCCAACAGGGACGATGGCTTCCCCGTGGCTGTGTAAACGGAGCCCCCTGCCCTCATTCTTTGTTGTCTGTATCTTACAGCCCCTCCCCCAGGCCCCAAGGTCATGTGCAGTTAAGGCATAATTGCACACAACTGATTAAGAGGATGACTGGGTGGATGCTCAGCTGGGGGACCCACATCCTCCCCACCCCTCCGTCTAGTGAACAGGCACATCTAGAACATCTTTGTGAGTAGGCCCAGAACTCGAAGAGGGCAGACGTTTGACTTGGAGAATAGTCTTGAACTGCAAAATCTTAAGAAAACTTTACAAACAGCAGTTTCAAAAATAGGCACGGGTGAGTCTCCAGCAAATATGGATCCCGCCAGAGGGGTGCGCAGGGAAGGATGGAGCAGGCTAGAGTGCCGAGCCGCAGGAGGGTGCTTCTGCTTCTAAGTCCAGGCTGCTCCTTTTATTACTTGCCGTGACTATTTATCTGACAAAAGCAATGGAAGGAAGTAAGGGTTCGTCCGACCCACAGTTTCAGGGGACAGGGTCTATCATGGCGGGGAAGGCAGCAGGAGCATGAGGGACGGCTGTAACACTGTAACAGCCATCAGGAAGCAGGGAGCAATAACACCCGGGCTCACTTCCTCCTTTCTAGGCAGGCTGGGCCCCAAGATTATGGAATGATAGGGCCCAGATTTAGGGTGGCTCTTCCCTTCTCGGGTAACTTAATCTATAAGATCCTTCACAGGCCTCTCTCCTGAGTGACTAGACCCTGCCAAGCTCACACTCAGTATTAGCCATCCCACTCTGGAAAGAAAGACTCTCTGCCCAGGACTTAAGTAAAGGTAGGCTGCTCCCCAAGGTATTGGAGCCTAGGAGGGCTCAATTACACCATTGAGGCAGAACCAGAAGGGGCAATTATTGCAAACAGGAAGGTTCTCCCCGATGTCTGCCTTGGAACATGGTTCCCACAGCTAGTCCTGAGTCCACACACACCTACTGGTCAAAACCACTTGACCCCCGGTTGCCACGGTGCTTAGTTCAGTCACAAACTTCATCCCCAGATGCTCTCCTACTCCAGGGAGAAGGGGTATGGACCTGTGAATACAGTATTTCGTCTAGAAGGCTGCCTCCCGTTCAGAGTTCCAGAAAACCAAACATGAAGTCCCATCCTTGCTGCATGCCTGGGGCTTGACAAAGAGGGCTCCCATTCTCACCAGAGAGACAGCAGAAATGTCTAACTCACCATGCTGCCCTACAAGGTGGCTCTAGGTCATCAAGTTCATATCTTTGCATTTCTGTAGAAAGACTACACTTGTAACACATGATTACTTTTGAAATGTTCAGCATACTTGAACAAGTGGCCTCATAGATACATTTCTGAACACATCAACTTCTCATTCTCAGGTAAATTCCTAGAAGTGCTGGGCTAGAAGATAAATAACACTATAGCATCTTAGCCTTTGGGCCAAGATTAAGCATGCAATACGTATCACTAGAAAAAGACAACACCTTTGTATATATATGGGCACAGTTTTCCGGTCTTTGCTGTCATACACACACAGGGGTTTTGTAGAATAAATTTCTATCTTAGTTAAGGTTTTATTTCTGTGAAGAGACACCATGACCATGGTAACTCTTATAGAGGAAAACATTTAATTGGGGCTAGCTTACAGTTTCAGGAGTTCAGTCCATTCTTGTCACGGCAGGAAGCATGAAGGCACGCAGGCAGACATGATGCTAGAGAAGGAGCTATGGTTCTATATCTTATCTGCAGGCAGAAAGCAGGAAGACATTTTGAGCCTCTAGGCCTGGCCTGAGCTTTTGAGACCTCAAAACCTACCCCCTAGGAACACACCTCCTTCATCAGGCCACACCTCCTAATAGTAGCACTCTCTGTGGCCAAACATTCACATGCATGGCATGAGTCTCTAGGGGCCAACCACCACAAAATGGAAATCTAAAAGTCACTTGAGATGAGAGTGACGGCACAATGCCTTTAAATCCAGCAGTCAGGAGGATGAGGCAGGAGAATCTCAGGTCTAAGGCCAGCCTGGGCTACAGGGAGAAACACTGTCTCAATACCACCACCACCAAAAACCAGAAGCCTGAAATGCACCCTGATCACCTTTTCTGGGCTGTGTTTCTAGAGTCTGGGGACCCTACTGCTCATGCTCCGCAACTTGATAGTGTACTTCCCATTACTAGCTTCCACCCTTCTCTCTTTAAATGTCTCCCTACTACACAGCATACTTGAACAAGTGGCCTCATAGATACATTTCTGAACACATCAACTTCTCATTCTCAGGTAAATTCCTAGAAGTGCTGGGCTAGAGGATAAGTGCATTTTAAAGGCTTCAGTGAGTGTTGCCAAATGGCCCTCCGCCCTCCAGGAAGATTAGAAAGGCTTCTCCTAATGGCCACAGATGACTGGGGAGGCCACCTATTTAAGCATTAGCTATCTTCTTGGGGCTTTCTTATCTGAAAAAAAAAATAAGAATGCTCCTAGGAACCCTAGAAGATTAATGAATATATTAATTTTTTGTGTAAACTGCTGGCTAATGGGGTATTATTTAGAATACAATCATATGATTGTGACGGGGCCCAGTTAACAAGAAGTCATGCAGGCCAAGCACAAGTTTTTTTCCACAGACCTGGCTAATATGTGGGAGTGGACTGCAATTGTTCAGGGGAATTGTGCCACTTTGGGGGCCCCAAAGAGATCTGTCAGGTTTTTACAAGTTTGCTTACATTTTCACCCAACTCTCAGAGGCCTATTCCTACTCTGCCAAGGGGCAGTAGAATCCAGCTTCAGAGCTTCAGTAAGGGGGCATCTGGACATGACAAACTGATTGTCCTTAGGTCTGTGGGGTTCCAGGCAGATACTGCCTGGGTTCTGATCACAAAGCAATCACCCAAAATTGGTAGGTGACTGACTATCAAATCATTCTGCTAGAAGGAAAGGAAGGGAAGGGAAGAAAAAGGAAGGGAAGAGAGGGGAAGGGAAGGGAAGGGAAGGGAAAGGAAAGGAAGGAAGAAAGAAAGGAAGGAAGGAAATGCTGTCTATGTTGGAGCATGGTTCTAATCCTATTAATTTCCAAGATCAGAGAAAGCAATTAAGAGTCCTTGGGGTTGAAGGAAGGGTATGCATAGGGGGAAGTGGAAGTCAGGATGAAATCAAACACCTTTCATCAGAATTACCATCACTTTCCTTTTGTGACCTCTTGTTGATTACAAAATATAGAAAGGTTCCCAAATGGGATTAGAGGTGTTCAGAGCAGAACTGTCCGTTAAAGGATTCCCTCAGTGCTCTTGAATTTGTAATAATAGGATGTCTTAATGTTGACAGAGATTTCTGTCCTGCCCAGTCCTGCAGCTGTTCAGTCCCAAAGAAACACACAGAGAGCTACATTAATTATAAACTGGCTGGTCTATTATCTCAGACTTCTTATTAACTCTTATAAATTGCATTAACCCATAATTCTTGTCTGTGTTAGTCATGTGGCTTGGTACCTTTTATCAGTGAGGCATTCTCACTTTGCTTTTTCTTGGTCTGGGTGATGATTGCAAACTGACCCTTTCCTCTTCCCAGAATTCTCCTGTTCTGGTCGCCCCACCTATACTTCCTGCCTGGCTACTGTCCAGTCAGCATTTTATTAAACCAGTACAACTGACAAACTTTTGCAGGGTATAAGACCATCGTCCCACAGCATCTTAAGCCCTGCCACAGTTAGAGAGACATACCTTTAGTTAGATGAAGACTGAAATTCTTCCATAGGACTAAGCCATTAGACAACTGGTCTACCCAATGAGAAATGACCCTTCCATGATCTACTGACTCAAATCTAATAAACCATGGAATATGAAACTAGAAAGGTTGAGAGGGTATAAAATATCCATACTATATAGTCTATCCTATCTATCTACCTCAATTTATGGATGAGAAAATTTTGTCTTTGTCCCTTCTTGGATTTTCCTCATCTATAGTTCATTACTAGGCTCTGACTTCCTGCCTTGGTCATAGGCCCCATGTGGTTCAGGCCAGGCAGTCTTCTGCAGGTATTCATAATAACTCACGAAGACATCTGATCCTGCTACTGGAGCATTCAGAAACTTAAGTTAGTGACTGAGGCTCAGGGAGGCTGCCCAAGTTGTCCAAGGCTGCACAGTTATCATCACTGCAGTTGGATGTGAGCTTTGTGTCAAGGTCCTCATTACTCCGAACACACAAAACTCAGGGCTCAGGCTGCATGGACTGCAGACCTGGCACAGTGGTTACTAGGCAGTCAGTCATTTCTGTGGGACTGGCAATATCACCCTGTATCCAATCAAAATCTCTCCCAGAATAAGAGAAATCCACCTCCCTAAGGGCTTTTCATTGGCACTGATGCCATCTAAGTAAACAACATGGGCTTAGGGTGCAATACACAACTTCAACCTTTAATGTGTTGCTTCTTTGTGCATTTATGCTATTCAGACTGGCCTAGAACCTTCCAGTGATCAATCTCCAGTGCATGCTTCAAGGACTCCATTCCACATGCCTGTAAGTGACACAGTAAGGGACCATAAGTCACCTATTTCATCTTCCCTCACCTAAAATCTGGGGACCTCTCCTCCCATTTTATAAGACAGCCACTCTATATGATCTCCCTTTCCCATCATGGTGACTTTTCTTATTTCTCCTTGCCCAGGTTCCTGCCTGGGCTTTGGATTAAGTGGCAAGCAGACCACCACTCTGCCAGGTATTAACTTTGGACACACAGGCAAGTGACTTGGCCTACCCAGGTTGAGTTTGTTTTTATGTCCACAAGAGGCTGGCATCATGGATAAATGAAATAGCATGTGTGACACTGTTTTTGCCCACAGCAGGCACCCAACTCATCGAGTTCTTGTTTCCTGTCATACATGTCTTAGAGGCATGCAGAAAGGATTAAGGGAATTTGTGGAGTGTCTCACACAGTTCCTGGCTCCAGCAGATACAGTAAACAGAGCTTCCCTCTCTGTCCCCATAGCCTCTTCTTTCATTTTAGTTTATATTCTAGAGGGATTTGGTGAAACTGTCTGCCAAGGAATGATAGCCAATCTTGGACAATAAGGATGGAGCAGGGGACAGGGCAGGTCAAGGCTAAGCCATGGGCTCTTCCTAGCTGGGTTTCTGTGCTTCTGGGTTCTTAATAGCTCTAAGACAGCCAGGCCCTAAGCATTTACAAACCCATTTTCCCCTCTGCCTGTCCCTCCCAAATGTAATTCCACTGCCACACTACTCTTTAACAGAGGTCCATGCAGTCGATTCAATAATCTTTACCCCTGCTAAAAATAAAACTCAGGCAGCACAAGCCCTGAGAAAAGGATCTGAGGGTTAGAAGTCAAGTTCTCCACTTTCTGGCATGGTGAAGGGCACTCAGCAAGAGCTGTAGGGTTGGGAGGACCCAAGAGATGTTCTAGGAAACCAATGGGGAGGCTTAGCTCTGTCCGAAGTCTTGCTTCTGTCTCCCTGCAGACAGCTTTGACAAAAGGCCTTTCTGGTTTTATCCAGCTCCCTCACAACATCAAACCATTGACTGATACCAAAATGGTCACCTCATTTGGGCTGTCATCATTTTTCAATTTTTTTTTTTCGAGACAGGGTTTCTCTGTGGCTTTGGAGCCTGTGCTGGAACTAGCTCTTGTAGACCAGGCTGGTCTCGAACTCACAAAGATCCGCCTGCCTCTGCCTCCCGAGTGCTGGGATTAAAGGCGTGCGCCATCACTGCCCGGCTTCATTTTTCAATTTTCCGAATGACTGCCTCTAGCGTGGTACATTACACAGGAAGACAGTTGCTGCATCTGCCCTGCTGTCTGTCTAAACAGCCCGTGAGCCCCAGGGTTATCATCATCCAGTTACAGGCACTCACAGTGAGAACTGTGTTATGGTTATCAGCCTTCTTCTGGGAGGAGCTAACTGAAGCTCCTGAGGACATGGGGCTGGGAACGCAAGGGCATGGGGTCTGAATCATGCTCTGGTATGCAGCTGTGGCATCTGCGATGCCTTCTCTCTCTGATTGTATTTGTATCTTGTTATCTTATTTCATTATAGTTGCATTAATATAGTATAGTCTGTGTAGACACATACAGGCCACAGTACTTGCGTGGAAGTCAGAGTAAAACTTTTAGGATTCCATTATCTCCTTCCCAAGTTGAGAGCTGGGGATTGAACTCAGATTGTCAAGGCCTTCACACCAAGCCCTGTCACCCACTAAGCTATCTCACATGCCTTCTAACTACATTTTGTCACCTGTAAAGTAGGGATTATAAATCAGGGGCCTGTGAAGCCCAGTCCAATGGGAGCAGCAGTCTGCTTGGCATCGATTATCCCAGACTTCCCATAGTACAGTATAGAGTGGCCTTGGAGAGATCCACACAGTGAGGTCATGGCTTGGGCACCCAGCTCCTGTCCTCTGTCTCTCACCCACTCCACAGGACTTATATTTTCTAGGAATGGAGAAAAGGTGGTAGGTGCCAGAGAGCTTAGTGCGTAAAGGAAGCATGAGCAGGTACTTGAATAGAGCCACCTGTGATGTCTGTGGAGTTACTAATGGGAACCTAGTGATGGGGACCCAAGGCAATTCCCAAGGCAAGCCAGGCCAGAGGACAGGCAGGGAAAATTTCATGCAATAGCATAGGCGGAGTCGGGGAAGGAGCTTGAAGGAGGGAAAGGCCACAGAAGCAGATGTAGCCTAAAGAAGACTAAGACGTGTGTTCCTATGCAGGAAGGTGCAGGGTGGTAGGTAGGGGGTATCTGGCTTAGAGCCAGATGCAGAAACAGACAGCCTGGGCCAAACCTTATCTTTACCACCTACTCCTTAGGTTAGGAGCCTCCAACCCAAGCCTCCACTACTGCTCTGTAAAAGGAAGGTAATAACAGTGTGTGTCCCAGGGTTACCCAAAGACAGAATTTAATGAGCACATCCATGCAGAGCACTTAGCCCAGCATCAGGCATGTTAGTACATGGGGCTATTGGCAAAGGCAAGTGACAATTAAGCCACTTTTATCTCTGAAATCACCTGTTGCTGCAACCCCAGGCTGTCCTTCCCCGGCCTTTTCTGCCCTCGCTGTGACACCCTACCCTATTCTACCCACACTGTTATGTATTCTCCATCCTTCTAGAATCTTCACGTTTGACCAGCCGGGCTATCAAAGTATATACTATAATACACTATAATAATGCATAAACCTCAACAGGGACTAAGTAGTATTGGTATAACTATAGTAACAGCAAACTCCTTACCTTCCAGGGCAATGTGTGGAACCTATGGAGAGCTATCAAAGGTTCCCACACTCAAAATTCTGCCCCTGGTTGAAACTGGTCCAGCCCAACTTGTCAGCTTCATGCTGGGCATTTTTCCCAACAGCAGTCGGGATCAACACAGATCTGTCTTCAATCTTGTTCGCAGTCCAGGATTGGTGGGGGACAGCCCAAAGCAAAGCAGATGCTCAGACTGCAATGAGACTCAGCAGGGTAGGAGGCTACATCACTCACAGCTGGTGTTAGCAGATTAGAAGAAATTTCTTCCTCGCATTAGAAGGTAGAGGAATAACCCTCAGCAGAGGGAAGCAGAGAGAGAGAGAAAAAAATCCTAGGACTGAGGAGCCTGACTTATTTGGGAACAGAAAAAAAAATGGCCATCTAAGAAGCAAGCTGAGTTGAATAGGCCACGTCATCCTAGGAAGCCCGGTAGACTTTGAGTCCCAGGCAGGTGTCTGTGAGAGAGCTGGCAGGCAACAGGCAGAATCCTAGGGTGTCTGGAGAGAACACTGGCTATCAGGTGCAAGAGTTACAGGGTAGACGCTGAGCCTCTGCTGTACTAGGACAAGAACCCAGGGGAGGTGAGCAGTGTGGGAGACAAATGGTACACCCAAGGGAGGGGAAGTACCCAAGTCTGACTGGCCCACACCATGAGGAGCAAAGTGAATTATTGCAAGACAGACAAGCCTTGGCCCCGCCACCATCAGTGCTTCCCCACGGGGATGGGGGGAGCCACTTCACTATTTAGACACAGTCCCTCCCAACAGGCAGGTCTGGATGTTGACAGCGGCAGAACAGAGACTCCAACCCAGACAAAGGACCTTCTCCTGGGCCTTCCAGGTCACAGGAGGCAGTGCTAACCAGAGGATTAATATCACACCTGTGGCTTGCAATGCATAAGCTGCTCTTGGTGGTGTTGGTTTTGCATTCTGAAGCCTTGTGGGAAAGGAGCAGGAAGAAGAAGGCCCATTGATTAACAGATTCTTACCATAGTTTGCAGGACACCCATCTTTCTCCTCCTGGAACACTGCTCCCCCCACAAACTGAGTCCTAATTCCAGCCAGGGCTGGGTTAGGAGGGAGACAGACCTTGCTGTGACTCTACTGTCCTCTCTGAACCTGTTCTCTCCTCTGAGAAATAGACCTCAAGCTCCTGTCTGGGGTGAATACCCCATACTTTCACCTCCCCCAAAGCAGAAGGGTTCCTGGACCCACATCCCTGTTCCCTGCTGGGAACCACCAGCAGTTTCAAGGTCCAGAGGGGCTGTAAGGCAAAAGCCAACTGCTCCCAACTGCAGTTGCTCCAGAGTCCAGGTTCCTCCTTTGCTCTTCCCAGCAGGATCTGTACCTCTGGGAACTGGGAGTGAAGCTCACAGAATGCCGCGGCTCCAGCTCTGCGGCCACACTCACACATCCAGGAAATGGACCATGATACATGGAATATTACATTTTAATGGTCTACAGCATCAGAGGCAGAATGAAGAATCATTTCTATGGTGTCCATGAATTAACTCCTTCTCATCTGGTCCCTGACAGAGCCTTCTGACCAAATGAATTGGGAATGTAGAGTTCAGGGCTTGAGGGAGGCAGACGGTTGTTGAGAGAGTGGGGGACTGACATCTGTGGCTGGGATTTTGTCAGTGCACAGGAATGACCCAGCCTTTTTCTCAATCCCAACTCATTTCCTTCCTAAGCTCCCTAAACTGCCAGGAAGTCATCCTCACACCCGTTCACTGCAGCACCTGGCACAGTAGCTAAGATGTGGAATCAGCCTATGTGGCCATCAACAGATGAATGAAGAAACATGTTTATAAACACACAGAGTATTACTTGAACATCAAAAGAATGAGGTTTTGTCATTTGCCATAAAATGGAAGGAACTGGAGATAATTGTGTTGGGCAAGATAATTCAGACACAGGGAGATGAGTCCTTCGTGTACTCTCTCACATATAGAAGTTAAAAAATACTCCTTGAAAGTAGAATTGTGGTTAGAGAACAGGACGGCCCCATATGCCCGGGTGGCATCTCCAGGAGACAGTGAGCCAAAACAATGCAAGTACATCCCTAAATCCTTCATGCCCTCTTTGTCCCAGTCTTAGCTGTCCTCCTTTGCCACTTTTGTAGTCCCTAGTATATCCTATCCAGTGTGGGAGGGGACTATAGTTAATACTGGGAGACTATGTCATTCTAAAGAAAGGTACCTCTGTGTCCTATTCTCAAGTACCCCTAGAAAGGAGTCTCAGTCAGGGTTCATGTTCCCTGGGAAGAGTGGACTACGACCATCAGTTGACTAAGGACCACGTGACAGACTGCCAGATGTAGAAATCTAGGCATGGAGTTTGAGGACTGAATCTTGGTAGACACCTGAATCCTGGAGTTGGGCACTGGCTTAGACTGGCTGTAGGAAGAGGAAGTCTATAAGTTTATACCCAGGCTAAGGAGAGAGCTCTTCCTTCTATACCGGACTATTGCCCACTCATGGTTGAGCTACTAGGTTCCTAAGTCTATACCCAGGCTAAGGAGAGAGCTCTTCCTTCTATACCGGACTATTGCCCACTCACAGTTGAGCTGCTAGGTTCCAGTGCGGTGAACATTTCCTAGATGTGCCCAGACTGAACAAGGTTATCACATGGACACTGAGTTGCTGCTATACTGCCTCATGAGAACTGGTCATCATAGATTAGGGAATTTTGCAAGATGCTTGCTAAACAAAGCCCTTATTTATTGTTTTATATTTGTTTTATCAACATATGTTAGTGATGTCCAGTGTGTGGACTTGATACATGCATATAGTATGCACTAATCGAATCCGATCACTTTTCAGCATCCCCATCCTTCCTGATGAATAACTGAGGTTTCCTGCCAAAGCTACCGCTGATTCGCCAGCTATGTGGGTGAGCTCCCTGGGAAGAGGATCCACTAGTAGCATCCATTCAGTGCCCAGCTCTGAGCAGAGATTGTCTGGGAAAGTGGAGATGAAAGAAGTCAGACTTGACCCCTGATGTCAAGGTAATGTCTACTCAGGGCACTGTCAACTGGGGTCAGTCTAACTGGCGGCCTAAAGTTAATTACATAAACAAGGTACACCTTTATGTTTAAATAAATGTATTGAGTCCAGAGATAAACAATTTCTCACTATCTTTTAATATCTTCTATTTATTATTTGACAATTTCATACATACCTGCATCATCTTGATCCTATCAGCCCCCACACCTCCCAACACATCCTATTCCCACCTTCATTTCTTGCTCTCCCTCCCCTTCTCCCCTCTCTCCCTCTCTTAACTCTTTGATTCCAGTTGTTGTGTCTTCTGGAGTATTGACTGATGTGCAAGCTTTCTGCGGGTGACTCTAACTGCAGTAAGTCTGAGTGTGAAGGCAATGCACATCTGGAACACAGCATCTTGCAGCACTCCTCCCCATCCTCTGGCTCTAACATCCTTTCTGCCCCCTCTTACCTGATGCTCCCTGTCCCTTGGAAGGAGGATGGCATAGATGTGTCCTGTTGAGGGCTGAGTCCTCAATAGTCACTTGTTCTCCAGAATCTCCACACTAACTGCCGCCCCTACAAGAAACTTCTCTGGCTAAGACTGGGAGTAGCACAGAGCTGTTAGTATAAACATTAATGTTTAGAGGGCAATTTAACAACATGTCCACTTACCAAAACAACCACAGTAGATTCTCTAAGACCTATGACTGCCAGAGACATGCCTGCAGTGCTAGGCATGAATTGTCTGTTGTGGAGCAGGCCTCAAATCCAATCGGAAAAGCAGTTGGTTATCCCCATAACCTTCATGCCACTATTGCAACAGTAGTGCTTCTTACCTAGCAGGTGATTATTTCAGCATTTCGTGTTCACTGCTACGTAACACCTTGACAATATCACTCTCAGCAGTCTCCTTAGAACCTTCTGGAATGTGGAAGCTATCTATCCAGGAAGGAGTTTTCAGCTCAGCTCTGCCTTCATTTCTCTATGTTCTCCAGCCAAAGTATGAGGTATCTTCAACAATAGTCTCTAGTTATGACGGGCAACCAAGAGCAAGTGTGAGATCCTGGGCTGTTTTAGGGGCCTCTATGTCCTCAGTCTAGATCTCTTATGTCACTTCACTAGCTCAGTGACACACACACACACACTTCTTCTATCTTCTTGTTCAATTGTTTTTAAAGTGACACTTCCACTTCCTAGTCCACAGTTGGCTGCTTGACTTCTAGCCAGAAGGAGATGAGAAGGAATAAATGGGGACACATCCTCCTCCATTATGACCATTCTCAGGGCTGCTCCTGCCCCTTCTGCTTCTACCCCACTTACTCTTGCTTAGAACTTAGTCATTCAACCTGATTTTATTTTGCTTATTTGCTCATAACGTGATGGGGATAAAACCTAGAGGCTCACACATGCGAGGAAAGAACTCTACCACTGGGCTATATCCTAAGACCATTTTCAGTTCCTTTGAGAGACAGGGCCTCACTATCCTAAGTCCCCTAGACTGACCTTGAACTCATTCTATTGCCCAGACAGACTTTGAACTTACAGCCTACTGCTGAGCCTCCAGAGTAGCTAGGATTACAAGGGTGAGCCACCAAGCTTGGCACCAACCTGATTTCATTCATGGCAGTCTTGAGCTGAAGCAAGACTTGGGTTCCAGTATATATCTACAGAAAGGTAAACATTTGTATGGAACTAAATGTCATCCCCAAGGCCCACTGGAGTCCTCACAATTGCTCAGACCAGAGATACAGCCAGCGGGTCTCTCTGCTGTGCCCAGCAGTTGGCCAAGGTGCCCAGTGAGCTCTTTCTATACATTTCACCTAGAGCATACTCCACTATTGTTCCCTAACCTGGCAGTTTATTGTTTTTGGTTGCATACGTCTTCATTCCCTGTCTCTCCCCTGGGCGTCTTCAAGAGATGAGACTTTGTCTAGCTGGTCTGTCTTTGAATTCACAACTCCTGAATATTTGCTGAGGAAGTGAAAGGACTAGCCAAGTATTGGCCCTTTGACTCTTCACTGTGGTCAATAATGAGTTCTCACACGTGCTCCTGATTAGAAAACCCTCTGTTAAAATGCGGACATGCCTAAGGCCTAAGCTGAGATCATCTGTAAACCCTTTACTCAAAGCTGTGCGCGAAAACTCAAGGTCTGTTTTAACACCTGCTTCTACGCAGCAATCAGTCAGGCTCATGAGGAATTGGGGCCATCTCATCAGCCACACAGGAAAATGGCAGATGCTCTAAAGAAGGAACCAGACAGGCACAGAAGAGGCAAGCGTTTCTTACAGTTCTTTGACCCTCCCCTGAGAGCCAGAATTTGCATCTTCTCATACCCACAACCCCAGAAGAGAGGGACATGCAATCAGTCATGGAATCAGTGTGACTGTCAGGCCACGTCCTGCTGCCTTCTGATCAAGATGCAGCACAGTGTCTGCCTGTACACCACCATGCTTCCTGCCATGATGAAAATGGACTGCATGCAGGCAGACATGGTGCTAGAGAAGGAGCTGAGAGTTCTACATCTCTTGATCCGCAGGCAGCAGCAGAAGACTGTCCCAAACTGGGTGTAGCTTGAGCATATGAGACCTGAAAGCCCACCCCCACAATGATATACTTCCTCCAACAAGGCCACACCTAATCCAACAAAGCCACACCTGCCAGTGTTTGAATGCTCCCGATAGGCCAAGCATTCAAACCCTTGAGACTATAAGGATCATACCTATTCAAATCACTTCAAGTATTCAAAGCAAGATCATAACCAACATAGAAATTGAGAGGACGTCAAAGATGGCTGGAGAGGAGACAGTAGTAGGGAAGGAAAGCGTGAATGTAGATTGGACCTCCTGCTGGAGGCCATGGGAGCATCTGAAGACTCTGGGTGGGAAAGGAGCAGATGCACGGTTGTGTCTTGGGAAATTCATTTGTGTTCTATAAAAACCAGAAGCAAAGAACAGCCTGGAAGCCAGGAAGCTGCACTGAAAGGTCACTGCCATCCATGGCCGGACATCACTGAGGCTTGGATGGAAGAGGCATTCTGAGGTGGCATGGCATCATTTGGTCACAGGCCCCGAGAGTTGCTAGAAACGTTGCCACCATTTTCAGCCTTAAGACTGGAAAAAGAGGTGGGGTGGACACCAAGACACAGCAGAGAGAGAAGGTCTGAGGGGAGATAAGAAACCAGGGTTCGCACAAGAGAGTGATCATCCATGTCTCCTCACAGGGTCCCCCCATTTCACCCTCTCACCCTGAGGGTTTTAGGCTCCTCCGTTCCATTCTCTCACACGGGAATGTCACATATTCAATCCATGGTGAAAACAAAGAATAGAGGAGGGACCACTTTTCCCTCCTTTCCCACCCCTCACCTCTACTGTTTCCTTCTGGTCATGACTTGAATTAATAAATGGTATCAAGGTCAAA
Source organism: Dicrostonyx torquatus (assembly GCA_028555095.1). Classification (NCBI taxonomy): domain Eukaryota; kingdom Metazoa; phylum Chordata; class Mammalia; order Rodentia; family Cricetidae; genus Dicrostonyx; species Dicrostonyx torquatus. The sequence goes on along the minus strand of JAQHUG010000016.1, from coordinate 1,759,124 downwards.
TATATTTCTCTCAGGAGCTTTGTTTCTGGTGAAGTTCCCCCTCTGAGCACCCCTCTCGCACTCCTTTTCCCATGGCTGCACTCACATCAGACCTTCTTCACGCCAAGCTCCCTCTTGAGTCCCCATGTTACCTGACATTGTCTACACAGGGTCATTGATCCTGAGCATCCCTAGCCGCTCTTTCCAATACTAGTTCCTTTCCAGAAATGTTGTTCTGTTTTTTGTTTTTTTTTAGGATGCTGGTAGGACTAATGCCATGGGGGGAGGGCTCCTGAAGCCAAGGTGGCCCCATGGGACCTGCATTCTTCTCAGACACTGTGAGGAGCCATACAATGCAGCTGCCAGACCTAATTGCCTGTGTTTCTCCTCACATAAAACACGGTGGTTTAATGTGATGTTCATTTCTCTGGAAGTCTTGTGTGGGCTGAGGAAGCAGCTGTACCGTGTGCAGACCTGCTGTGGAGAATAGCAATGAGGACCGGAGGCCCAGTGGAGGCTCCATTAGGCATGCGTCAGGGAACAAGCGTTCCACAGGTCAGTGCAGGTGGCTGCTATGGCCAGGCCTCACACAGGAGTCCTAGAGAGGCCGGGGGTACCCTGAAACGCAAGTATATTGCTTTGGGCCACTTTGGGTGATGAAAATTTATCCTTTTGGGCCACTTTGGGTGATGAAAATTTATCCTTAAAAAGGAAAACTGTTCTGAATGAGGCAACTCCTTCCCCCAGTTCTGAAGCTATTTGGTCCTGTTGAAATGGGTGGTGTTGGGGCTGCAAAATACATCAGCACATGAAAATAAATATGATTTCCTCTCGGAGCTCCTAAATAAAGTTCTTCTCGAGCTACCCTATAGATTGGAAGAAAGACTCCATTTGGAAGTACATCTTTTCCCTCCTGATAATGAATCTTGCACTCGCATAGGTGAAGTGGAAGAAAATGAGATGGTTGCGACAGAGAGGCAAGTTTCTGCTACCGAGAGGCCTTTCTTAGCACAAATGCAGGATGTCGGCCTGGAAACAACCAAGGAAGCTTGCTTAAAGGGATCTCTCCTCTCCATCTGCTGAGAGCTCCCCAGTGGCCTTAACAGGATCCACCACACACAGAGGGAGCTGCACAGTGACTCCCCCGACCCAGCCTGCAGGCCTAGCCAGGGAATGGCTTCTCTAGGATCCCACAGAGAAAATGGGAACAGGATGGGAACAGGTAAATCCCCTGCCTCACATCCGGTAGAATACTCTGAACCTGCAGGAACAGCTAGCTTTTCGTGCTTCTTTTTTTTTTAATTAAGAAACATTTCTACCATAGAGGACTGTAGAGGAAAATAATAAGACTGTCTACTTAAATTAATCTTTGGCCTTATTTGCTTCAGCTGATTTAAAACTGGGCCGAATCCGCCTTTCCCACTTCTTCCCTCTCCCCAGCTCTGACAGGGCTCACTCACGTCCTAGACATCAGCCTGTTTACTATAAACGTGTGATCTATAAGCTCTACAGATCACTGTGCTGTTGTAATTTTAAAAACTCATTTACATGACAGTCATTCTATATGAAGTCTCCTAAAACTAAATTTTTTCACTCAGAATTATATTTTGGAAGAAACAACATGCCATGATCTTAACTAAAGAGACTCCTCACCGTAAAGATGTCAATTCCACCTAACTTAATTTATAGATTGAATGCAGCTCCAGCTTTTAAAACACAACCAGGCTTTCTCCCCTGGAGCTAGGCAAAGCTGACTACGAAATTTACTTGAAAGAAAAATTAAGGCTAGGCAGTGGTGGCGCACACCTTTAATCCCAGCACTTGGGAGGCAGAGGCAGGTGAATCCCTGTGAGTTCAAGGCCAGCCTGGTCTACAAGAGCTAGTTCCAGGACAGCTAAAACTGTTACCAGAGAAACCCTGTCTCAAAAAACCAAAAAATAAAATGAAATGAAAAAGCAAAGCTAGTCAGGGGATACCCAAAGCAAAGAGCCATGGGGAGGAGGGGGCAGCACCACCGGAAGTCACACATACTGGAGAGCCTGTAATTAGAAGTTTGGTATTGGCACAGGAATAAAGAGATAGGCCAGGGGAACCAACAGAAAATCAAGAAATAGACCCATCTGCATCTGGAAAGCTATCGTATGAGAAAGGTGGCCTCACAAATCTGTGTGCAGAGATTAAAACAAACAAACAAATGGTGTTGAGATGATTGGATAGCCAGCCATATGGGAAGAGTCAACCCTGGAACTCACAGCACATATAGAATAAGATTCAAAATAGCTCAGACATTTACATGGGAAAACTAAAATCATATAGATACTAAAGAAAACCTGGGAAGAAAGCTTATATACCATGAGTATAGAAAAATTCTTCTTAAGCAGAAGCAATAAGGGAGAAGGCTATGACCTCCAAATACCTCAAAACAAAAACATTTCTGTGAGGCAAAAGCACTCCAGGCAAAGCACCAAGACAAACCACACCTGGGCAGAGACCTCCGGGTTTCAGTCCCAAGACACTATCACAGACAGCCTAGCCTATTCTTAACCAGGGCCCTGTCTTTTCTAGACAGAGGCCACTGTAGTTGTCTCTCTATGTGGGGTCCTTGGATTCCAGTTTCCCATGGTAGGAATCTGGTTCCAACTCTGCAGCCGTATTGGGAAAGTATTTAAACTCGACCTATCTCAGAGTTCTTATCTACAACGAAAAAAATGGCAATATCCACCTCTTATGTTGTAAGGAAAAATAATGAGTTCATCTGTCTAAAATGCTTAATATACACAAAGCCTAGACGATTCTAGCGCTTCAGTTAACAGCAATTCTTGGGGGATTTTTTGTGTTTGCTTTTCAAGAGACAGGATCTCAATATGTAACTCAAGAGAGGTCCTTCTGCCCCCTCTCCAGAGTTCTGGGACAAAAGGCACAGCTCACCACATCTCGATTCCTCCTACTTCTTGAGGTCCATGGCTTCCTATAAAAATCAAAGTCATGGCAGCAAACTGTCTGCTTCTAACTCTTCACTGTAAGTAGGAAGCCCACCCACTCGCTGGTTAAGAAGCAAATCTGATTTTGTTCCTCATCCCTTCCCATTGACTGACAAGAAACAAACTCACAACTTAATTGTTACTGTTACCAAAGTGAGCCTTAATGACACTTTGAAAGTAAGTTCTTACTGTTGTCTATTTTTCTTCTTTCTCTCTCTCTTTTTAATTTCTCCACCTTGCCATAATCTGTTCTATTAGTTTCTTCTTTTTTTAAAAAAATAACTATGTGTGTGTGTGTGTGTGTGTGTGTGTGTGTGTGTGTGTGTGTGTGAGAGAGAGAGAGAGAGAGAGAGAGAGAGAGAGAGAGTATGTGTCAGGTAAATACATGCCTGTTCATGGAGCCTAGAAGGTGTTGGATCCCCTGAAGCTGAAGTTACAGGCAGTTGGGAACCACCTGACACGGTTGTTGGAAACTGAGCTCAGATCCTCTGGGAAAGCAGCAACTGAGCCATTTCTCCATCCCTTGTTAGTTTTTAGTTAATAGAATCTCTTTTATTTATTTTTACCATATTCATACATAAAAATACATGGTTAAAATATTTTATTGCATTTACTTTTGTATTTAATGTGTGTGTGTGCACTGTGTGCGTATGCATGCTTGCCTGTGCATACAGACATTCTAGAGAACTCACGTGGAGGTCAGAGGATAACTTGCTGGAGTCGGTTCTCTCCTTCCACCATGTAGGTCTGTGGATGGAACTCGGATTGTCTGATTTGGCAAGAAGTATCTTTACTTGCTGAGACATCTTACTGGTTTAAACAATGTATCTTAATATATATTTTATTAGTTTTAATAATGAATCTGGTTTTGTCTATTATCCTTCTAATTACTTCTGCCCTTATAATTTTCCCCTACTTTTCTTTTCTTTTTTGGTTTTTTGAGACAGGGTTTTTCTGTGTTAATAGCCCTAGCTGCCTGGAACTTGCTTTGCAGACCAGGCTGGCCTTGACACAGAGATTGTCTGCCTCTGCTTTCTGAGTGCTGGGATTACAGGCATGCACCACCATGCCCGACATCCCCTACTTTTCTTGAAGTTGTTTTATTTTGTTATTATTTTGCCTTTTTGAGTTGTGTTGGTATTTCCTGTTTAGCTGGCTGGTAGATTGATTGTCTTTGAGAAAAGAAGGAAACTAAGTGATCTAAAGTCTAACTCATGAAGGTAAAGCCAGGCATGGTGACATGTGTTTGTGATCCCAAAACTGAGGGAAGAGCTCACTGCGTATTCCAGACTGTCCTCGAACTCAAGACCTTGCCTCAGTTTGGGATTGCAAACGTGTCGCTACACCTGGCTTTACCCTTCTGAGGTAAACTCGAGATGGCTCGTCTTCCTTCTTTTCTAGCCTTTACATTTAAGGCTGGACAACGTTCCAGTCTGTTCCTTTTAGCTGCATCCTACACATGCTGACGGATTATGGCAGCCAGAACTACCATTTACTGACGCCCACCGCTCTCCTACCCACAGGAACAATACATTTCTTCATTCCCATCCAGTCCGGCTTACTGGAAATGTGAGCAGAAGTGATAAATGGCGTTCTGCAGTGATTTGAGGCTCCCCACAGCTCTCCTTACCAGCTGCAGCGACTGGGGACTTTCCAGATTGGCGAGGCTCGGTCAGCCTTGCTCTCTAAATAAAGATGACACAAAGCTGAATGTCTCCCTGTTGGTGACAGATGTGTAACAGAAGGGGAGGACAGATAGTGTGGTGGGACACACCTGTAACTCAAGCACCACTCAAGACGCTTAGATAAAAGGGTTGTGAGTTAGAGAACAGGCCAGGCTAGATGATCAGACCTTGATCCAAAGAAGGAAGAGCAAGAGTAGGTGGAGAAGGAAGAAGAGGGAGAGCAGGTGGAGGAGGAGAAAGAGCAAGAACAGGAGAAAGAAGACAAGGGGGCAAAAACCCTTTGGTGAGTGGGTACACCACTAAGACTTGGGGGCTGTTTCTTCTCTCAAAATTTCCTAGTTTACTCTGGCTGACACATCTAACTGTTCTTATTTGTGTCAGGCTTCAGTGCTTTCTAATTTCTTTTGAGATATATGAATGATCTAGTAGTATTTATTTTTACAATTAATTGCAGGCTTGAAATGGCAGTGTTCTCTAATTGTCACCTCTGGCACCTGTCAGTTTTGTGATAACCTGGGTTAGCATGTGCACACTTCCTTGCATTAGTATTACTTTTTCTTTCTCTTGGTTGACCATGGCTGAAAGAAGCATGCCGCACTCTTCTGTGGGTTTCTCAGTTTTTCTTTGTGCTCTCAAGGCAGGCTTGCTATCTACCGAGTGCTCCTCTGGCTTCAAGTCTCAGTTCTCTAGGGAAGGGTAGGCATAGAGGATTAGTGGTGTAAATCTGCCTTTTCCAGTCTTGGGCTCTTTGACTGTTTTAAGAAAACTGGGAATTTTCTTCTTCTTTTCTTTAGGGGTGCGTGTGTGTGTGTGTGTGTGTGTGTGTGTGTGTGTGTGTATGCCTACCTTTGTTATTGTTAGTTTTATTTTTCTTGTTTTTCAAGATAGGGTGTCTCTATGTGGCCCTGGCTGTACTTGAATTCACTCTGTAGACTAGGATGGCCTTAAACTCAGAGATCCACCTGCCTCTGCCTCCTGAGTGCTGGGGATAAAGGTGTGCGCCACCATCGCTCCAGGCTAAGGGGTCTTCTCTTTTACATGTGGGTCATCCTTATTCCCTAAAATCATGACAGCCCACAATGAGTTTTGGTGACCTTCATTTTTGAGTAAAAAACAAAGAGTTCCTAGTCTGCTGTAGATATGAGACACAGAGAGAATGGAAGATACACTTTGAATTTGGACTGTGTGGTACCTCACTGTGTCCCTGACAGGCCAACACTGAGAATGGGAAGATGCCAAGAAGATTCTTGCCTGAGGACAGGAACAGTCTTCTTCCAGAGTCTGACAGGCTGGATGCTCATGCAGGGCTGAAGGACTGTTGTCATTGTCCTGAGAGAGATAGTGGCTATGACAACAATTGGCAACAGAAAAAGAAAGATAGAGTTAGGGATGGGCCCATGCAGAAAACTGTGTTTCCAAGACAGATTAGAGCCTGAAAGGGGGTTGGGGAAGCTTTAAATTCTATCCTGAGAAGGCTACACTTAGGCCTAAAAGAAATGGGGTGCTGTTAGAAGTTTTGGCAGAAGGGGGTTACAGTAAAAAATAAATCTGACGTACCCATAAGTTAAATGTGCCAAGAATTCGATATGGAGTGTTGGACACTTATGACTATCAAAAACAAAGGGACCAGACTCCCTGTCTCAGTGGCCTTGAGAATGGAGAAGGAAAACTACAAATACCAACCACGTGACAAGTGCCACAGCCAGGACCACAGTGCTGCCAGCTTCAGCATCCTGTGTATTGCTTACTAAGCACTTTCGTCTTGAAACTGTGTGCAGAGCACATTATTATTCATATTTTATAGATGAGAGAGCTGAGGCAGGAAGAATTTAGCATCGTTTCCTGCATTCAGCAAGTCAATAGGAGGCTAGTATCTGGGATAGAAAAGCCGTTTAGCAATCCCTTGCTGTGTGATCCTGGAAATCTTCTCCTCTGTACATATCCACTGGTGAAAGTCAAGTCGGAATAGTTCACGCAAGCACCAGGAATATAGGAAGCTCTTGATGATTGTTGTAACTGCCATTACTGCTGTTGCCGCTGTTCAGAGTATGTGTGCCGGAAATAATGGCACCCAAAGCCAAGGCCGGAACTCTAAGATCATACAGGTCTAAGGTCCTCTCCTCTGAGCCAACATCCTCCCAGTGAATGGACTCTAATCCTTCCTGCTTCACCTCAGTCACCAATGATGAAATTCAGAGGCCACTGGGTGCCAGGGGTCTTCTTTCTATTCTCCAGAGAAGAGCTTGTAAAACTAAATCCACCTTAATATTGAAATCCTGATTTGTCTTCAGCCAGAAGCACACAATTACTTCCACCCCAAGATGAAATCAGAAGCAAATCCTTCCACAGATTTCTTCTGGCCCTGCACAGGGAGTAAAATGGGTACCACTTAAATAGACACAGCACAGGCTCAGGATTGTGTTGGATGCCAGCTCTCATCCCTCATCAGAGCTCCCTTCTGTTTAAGCTGATGCAGAGTCCCTACTTTAAATAGAAATGATAAATTATTGACTATCATAGTGATTGATTTGCAGACTGTCTGCTGACCACCAAATTGCTCCAATTGTCTCCCAAAAGAAAATTCCATAAGTCATTAGCACACACCCCGCACCAACATCCGTCACCTTAACGATACCACAATTGCTCTTTGACACTAATTACCTTTTCTGACTAATTTTCAATGTGGTATTTTGCTAATGACTGAGACTCAATGCAAAAAGCCTCATTTTCCCTAAGCCTCCCATAGCCTATGGACTTTCACGCCCACGTGGTGGTTATGAATGGTGTGTCTAGTCCAGACTGATGGCTTTGTGTTGCCTCCCTTTGAACAGAGACTCTATTCCAGGCTCCTTGACATAACATCATTTTATCTGCAGAGTCCCCTAAACATGGAGAAACAGAGGTTGCACAGGTGAGTTTTGAACTTGGAGAGACAGTCATGAAAAGTGGTTTATGATGGCTGGGTTGACCGGTGTCAGCTTGGCTCTTACACATACCCGGCTGTGTGTCATCTTCACAGCATCCCTCCACCCCCGTAGTCCTCCAGGGTGGTTAGGGCCTCACCCATGCTAGACAAGCTTGCTATCTCTGAGCTATGTATCCACCCTTGGATTCTGGACCTCTCCCGTACCTGCCATTCCATACCTGCCATCTCACACCTGCAGTCCCACACCTGCCGTCCCACAGCTGCCATCTCACACCTGCAGTCCCACA
>JAQHUG010000016.1:1707547-1738786 GCA_028555095.1 Dicrostonyx torquatus | reverse complement strand
AAAAACCGAAAAACAAACAAAAAGGATTCATAGAAGCAGGGCTCACTTCTTCAGCGTTCTGTCTAAGGAACATGTGGCTGGGTGTCTATAATGCAGTGTTGGGCAAGGTAGTTCATGCTTCTAATCCTAGCACTTGGGCTACAGTGGCAAGAGATTGCTGCAAATTCAAGGCTAGCCTGGTCTACACAGTGAGTTCCAGACCAGTCTGAGCTATACAGTGAGGCCCTGTCTTAGAGGTATGGGGTGTGTGTGTGTGTGTGTGTGTGTGTGTGTGTGTGTGTGTGTGTGTGTTTCTGTGTGTGTGTGTGCATTGTGCACATATACATGTATGTGTGTCCATGAGGCAGTGTATCCATTTATCCTTCCAACCTACCTTTCTCAAAGACCCTGTGTGTTAGTGCCATGCTGGAGGTTTGGAGAAGGGGTAACAGACCCAGCTGTCCTCTGCCAATCACAACTCCAGTCAGAAACCTGAGCCCAGGTCCAGGATACCAAAAAAGCAGAGACTAGTAGATCTACTCTGAGTGGATGCAAGGGGAAGCCCCCCTAAGAGTTGGGGCACTCTCAGGAAGTATGTATGAGTTAGGCTGGCTTCACCAAGTATCCCAGGAGGTGACAGAAAACGGGAAAGAGTTCAGGCATTTAGATACTTTGGGTAGTCTAAGGCCAGAGGCAAGGTACCCCAGGATGCACTGGGGGCTCCCTCAGGACACCTCTAGAAAGGCCTGGAAGTTATCTTCCCTCCGTTGCTGGACACCCTGCTTAATCTCCACCTTGCATTCAGTGTTGAGATCCCCCACATTCCTCCTGGTAGGTAAACCATGCTTGTCACTTTTCTCAGAGTCCCAGCAACCAGGATTACGTTAATTGAGCTTTGCAACTACTAACGAATGGATGCTGAAGGCAGAACCAAGATTCAGAGCCGGGGAACATGTTATTTGAACCTGGATCCATGGTTCATCTGGTGCAGATGATCAGATTGAATACTACCTGCATGTTGTAGTTATCACATTGCATATTAAGATGGGAAGAAGATCTGGGCTCCCTAGCCAGTCTGGGGGTTTGGGAGAGCATGAGGAGAATGTCTTCCCCATGATTCCACAAGGACACAAGTGTCCATGAAGTTTCACCCTGATTGGTCAGAGAACTAGGGAATTCAGTGGGTTTTGTTGTTGTTCGTTTTGGTTTTTTATTTCTTCTACCTCCTAATTCACCCTTGTTTCCAATGCTTTATTTAAGTTCTCTACCAACACATGCATGTTCACATACACACACACCCATACACACATGTGCATATACACATGTAAAAGCACACTCCCTTCAAGAGGTCTGTCTCCCTAAATCACCTGAACGAGTGACTTCACACCTCCTTCCAGAGATCAGCCACATATTCCCCACCCCGGAACAAGACCCTACTAAGTGCTGTTGGCCTCTTCTCTGGGCTTCTTCATGAAGTGGAGGGCTGCTGAGCACTGACCTTGGCTGGCAGAGCGTGCCAGAGAATTTGTCCCAGCTCTGCTCTTTCCACGCTGCGCTGGACGCCTCGGTCCTCGTCTGTGTCTGCGATGCTGTCAGAGCAGTGAAGAATTTTAATGATTCAGCACCATGTGGCCTGGATCAGGCCATAGGTCTAACACAGCATGAGGACAGATGGCAGCAGCTCCCTTCTCTCTGCCGCCATCCCCCAGACTCTGCAGTTGGCTCATACAGAAGCTGACAGCGTGCCCCCGGGTCGGGGTGGGGGGAGCAGAAAATGTGTCCCCCAGAGTAGCCTGAGCATGGCCTCCTCCCAATGTCCCTGCAAGCTGTGGACAATGGCTGGACTCCAGCCTCCTGCATGTGTTGCTTATTTGGAAGAGGACAGCCTGTCTAAGGGTCAGATGCCATTAGAAGCACAACGTGTCCCCAGAATTTACAAGTCACTTGTACTCTTCCTTGGGCCATTGGCTCACTTGAGTGCAGGCTGAAGACATTTAATTTGTTCTGGAAAGTGCAGCACCCCTAACTACAGGCCCACACATTAGAAAATGGGTCAGATCCTGTACTGCCACCATACAGGCTTTTCTAGCATTTTCCCCTAAAAGCAAATTAGTGGTGTATGGAAGTGAGCTGAGAGAATTCATTACATTAATTTATCTAATTTTGGAAGCAAACCTGGAATAAACATCACCTTGCTCTCTAACACTTAACCCTCACAGTATTGATTTCTGAGTCACATTAACCCCGTGCAAGGGCCTTTTTATAGCCCCAAAGGGCTGCGATTGCCAGCCTCCTTGTGAATATAAATGTGCTACTTAGAGGCCCTGAGACATCATTCTCCAAGGTCATTTCAAGGGGTGGCAGGCACAGTGGGCTGCCCAAAGTTCACCCAGGAATCCGCAGGCCATACACGCTGGAACTCCATGCAGAGGCCATCGATTCTAACAAGATCAATGCTAAGAACCACAAGTAGTCCTATCAGAGGAAGAGGTGGGACTGGGTCATCTCAGGTTCCTGTCAGGATTTACAGTAATAGCCTATGGAATTAAGAGTCTGTCACCTTACTGTACCTCTTCACAACAGAGACAGTCCATGACAGGACTAAACCTACCTCAGAAGGAAACCTGGTGGCTCAGTAATAGATTTGCTTTCTCATGTATCTTATTGGGCCAAGGGAGCATCTTCAGAATGACACATTTCTGAAGGATGGGATGGGTCAGGGTGAAAAGCGCTTGCTGCTAAGTCTGATGCCCTGAGTTCAATACCCAGGATTTGTGTGGTGGAGGAAGAGAATCAGCTCCCTCGGGTTGTCTTCCGGTGTCTGTATACATGTATCACAGAGCATGACAGAGAGAAAGAACAAATAATAAAGAAGTCTATACTTTTTTTTAAAGAAGGAAGGGGAGGAAAAAGAGGATCCATTTGTCCAGCAAGACTCATGGTCCACCACCCCCACCCTGAGTTGGTGCCGGCCATTTTAGTGAACCTACTAAACGTACCAGAGGATGAATGTCACCAAGCCTAACAACCTTCCCAACAATTGTGCAATCCTGAAAGCAGTCGAGGAGGGACTGGGCCCTGGGAACACTCTCTTTCCCTAAGCTCTCTTTGCAGTTTCTGGGTACAGGGATCTTCTGCCCCCCACTTATGTCTCGAATCTACAGGCTAGATGTGAGGTAAACACAGAGCTCCGGGCAGAGTCACTCAACTCCCAGCTCAGTCCAGACATCCTTTATAAACTAGGACAGACCACCAACCCATCAATACCCCCCCCCGAGAGTAGACCATCAAAGTGGGCTGCAAAACCCATTTGAGCAGCTGGTGATGGCATAGTAGGGCATGCTGGAGAAAAATAAGAGGTATGGTTTCCCTTTCTAGAAAGAGCTAGGGCTCTGGGGCATCTTTGTTAAAGCTGCCAGAGACAGCCCTTAAAGAGAAGGGCTCAGGTGTGGATGTTCCCTCTGGCCATAGGTATCATTCACCCTTAAAGGTGGCAGTTGATTGGCTGGACCATCACTCATCATGTGTTCCCACTCTGTCCCGTGTTCATTCTGGTCAGGGTCCCATAACTTGCTCTGGCCAATGGAATTCAGGGATAACCACAGGGTGAAGACAGTTCTGGCTCTCAGTCTAGCTCTTAAAGGGCAAGGCCTACTTCCCTTACCCCTCGAGAAGCCCAGCCACTGTCCCATCTTCCTGGGTCCCAGATCAAAACTGACACATTGCCGTATCTCAATGCTCAGCGGGCACTGTCATCACCTGCAGGGGCCATTTGGACATTGAAGTCCTTCTGCACTGAGGCTGGGACACCTGGGGAAATGGCAAATGACCTTGACTGCTGTCCACACCCTCCTCCAAGGCTGCTAGGTCAGGGTCCCACTACTTGGCTGCACTCACTTTCCCAGTCATCTGGGTTCCTCCCTGAATCCTAGACCCAATGCCCTGCCCCCTTCTGCTTCTCTAAGTCCCAACCTGACACTTTGTGGCCTCATGATTCCCAGCCACTAACACCAGATACAGTATAGGCCCAGTTACAGTGCACAGATTATCAGGGAGGGTGGGAAGCCATGCGAGCCTGGGCACACAGAACACTTTCTCTCTTGAGTCTTGAAGTGGCAGGACCAGAATTGGAACCTGGATTCTTTCAATCCCATCATCCCAGTTCTTTACGCTGAAGCTGTGAGTTCCATAAAAGCAAGCCAATTTCACAGCTATTTGAGACCCTTGCTCAAGAGGGAAGGTGACTTCTCCCATCCAGTGCACCACAGAAAGGCCAGGTGGAATAGCCATTTTCATAGATCAAAACGGAGACTATCAGCCACTGTGAAGGCCCACCAGTGTTATGACTGGTTGAATAGCCAAGCTAAATTCTACCTTGGCTCATATATCTCTCCATGGCCCAGAAAGATTTCAAGAGAGGCTCTTGAAATGGCTGTGCAATAGAGATTGGCTACTGACTCATGCATTTCCTCCTGGGCAACCATAAAAACCACAATATGCAGCTAGCTTGAGGTCATAAGCCTGGGTCTTAGCCAAAGAGATGTTGGACAAAAGTGATGCATACCACTTTCAGGATTGCCCACAAAATCATGGACATGGTTGTCACGGCAACCCTAGAGACCATATGTTGTAAAAAAGTAACCCTGTAAGATGGAAGATCCTAGATGATGAGTCCCCTGCTCAACCCATGACAGAGTGAATGAGAATACAAACTTTATTGTGTTTATCTATTGTTACTTGGAGAATGTTTGTTATAGAGGCTAGCTAGCATAGGAATAATAGAGACTGAAATAGACTAGGAATGCTTTCAAATACATGTAATGGAAAAGTGAACAAGTATATTATAAACACACATTTGGCTATTTTTCCACATAACAAGAAGTCCAGGAATAAGCAGCCCCAGTACCCAGATTGAAGGACGTAATCCATATTTCTGCTCAGCCTTCCTTCGAGTATCGGCTCTTGTTCTCACACTATTCAAGACATAGTCACGGAGTGGCTACTAAACTGCTGGATTTCACCTGCAACTCAGGTAGGAGAAAAGCAAAGAACGAGGCAAAAGCTGAAGGCCAGCTGAGTCTGCTCAAGTCAGCCAACTCCAAGGTTTCATTGAGTGGGTCAGTAAATACCAGTGACTGACGAGTGGGATTGATGTGACTCTGCCCACCCAACACACTCACAATTGGTCTCCTGGGCTCGTGAGGCCAGCCTGCCTAAGACCAACAAATCTATAGAGGTTCCTGAGCAAGCGATGAATGATGTAGCCGCTGAGCAGTCCACAGCAGCCTCCCTCTGCACCGGGTAGCTCATGTCTGATTTCCCTTTCTAGTAGTCTTCAGTCAAGATTAGACAGTGCCTGGCTGGAGTCTTTGCCTTTCGGCCTCAGCTCTACCCCACCTCAGAGCCTCATTTCCTCACCTGCCCAGAGGCCGGGTTCTCAGGGACAGAATTGCTAACAGGCTGGTGATCCCCAGAGTAGCATGAGATGGCACAATGAAAAAATGGCGCTATTTCAGGACCCAGAATCTTAGCGCTACTCCTTTGTTAGTGAGAAGACTACTGACTGCTCTCGATAGGCCATTGGAAACAGCTGAGCTGTGTGAAAATGAGTCCCCTTGCTGTTTGTGAAGGTAGGGGAGGGGCTTGATTGGAAGGTAGACCGTGAACAAGCAAGCCATAAGGAGACCTCAGAAGGAACCAGTATGAGTACTGACAAAGCTTTATACACTGGCCACTCCTAGTAAGACGGTTTCTAGTGATGTAAAAACGAAACCTTTAGAAGCTGAGAAAATTGCCGACCTTTGAAGCAGATGTATATGTATTCTATGAAGTAGAGAAGTAGAGGTGAGATAGATGATGATGATGAAGACAGGCAGGCATTCGGACAGATGATGGATGCTTTAAACGGATGGGTGTGGGACAACAGATGGATTTCAGTCATCTGTGCTAAGAGAGCCGAGTTTAAACAACAGACACCCGTCTGCGGAAGAGGCTGGAATGCAACACTCCACAATGTAGCCCTAAGAAATGAAAGCATGAATGATGTTTGTCCCTTTTTTCTACATTATGCATTTAATTTTTTTTCATAAGCCCACACTGTTTTTAATAACAAAAGAGCTACTTAGAAAAACATGAATGTTACTAGGTAAGCATGGAAAACTGGATAGGGCTGAGGGACAATGTGTTCCACTGAGTTAGTGCTTAGAGAAGTCACTCTGCCTGTTCTGAGTGTCTGCTTTGGTGACCACAGTTCTCAGCCAAGTTCAAGGTCTCTCCCACAGAGTCAGTGACTCTGTGTAGCCCTGGTTTCTAAGCCCTTTCCCACAATCAGGCTGTAGTTGTGACACTCAGGGATCTTCTACAGGGACAACCAGCACGAGTCACCTTGAGTCACGGTCAGACCTTGACGTTCCTTCCTCTACATGCCCCTCCCCCCAGACAGAGACCAGTGCCACTACTCCATTGACCTTGAATTCCCTCCAAATGCTGGGACAATGTCCTAAAGTGTCCTACATACTGAGTAAAGAAGATCTAGGTTTTCTCTTACTTTAATCTAAAGTTAGATTGCTGTCATCCATCCTTATTTTTATGACCTAATTTTCTTCCATCTTACTGCTTTATAATTCACAGGGATAGGTAACGTTGACTGTCAACTTGACAGATCTAGACTTAACCGAAGAGACAAGGCTCAGGGCTTGTCTGTGAGGGATGGCTTAGATTCAATTAATTGAGGTGGGAAGATTCACCCTAAATATGGGTAACCCAGTTCTAGGGGCTGGGGTCCTGAACTCAGACAAACAAGCGAACAAAACCAAAGATAAAGTGAGGAGAAGCCAGCATTCATCTCTTTCTGCTTCCTACTGCAGATGCAATGTGACCAGCTGCCTCACACTCTGACTGTAGCATCTTCCCCCATGATGAATCGTGTCCCTTTGAACTTTGAGATAAAGCAAGCACTTCCTCCTTTAAGCTGCTTCTTGCCAGGTGTGTTATCATGCAAGGAGAACAGTAATGAACACACACTCCAATGTGTAAACACACCACACTGATTTGTAACTTCCCGACTTAAGCTATGCAGTAATTGGCTGTTTCTGACATTTTGATCTGAACAGCGGCCCCATTACGGAAGTCAACTAACTATGCAACGCCAAACCCCTTTCTAATTATTTGTATTTAAATAAATATAAAATTATAAATTATAAAATTTATTTAACAAAATATAAAATTTTATAAAAATTATTTTAAAATAAATTGTAATCTATTTTTTAAGAACAGACTCTCAGTTAACCCAGGCAGCCAAATGATCCTAAACTTCAGATCCTCCTGCCTCTTCCTTTCCAGTGCTGGACACATCTGTACCACAGCTTTATGCTGTGCTGGGAAGCCAACTCAGGGTTTGATGCATGCTAGGCAAGCACTCTCCCAATAACCCAAGTCCCCCAGCAATGCGACTGGAGAGAAAAAAATTCCAAAAAAGATTATATATACTCAATATTTTCTATGAATCTACTCTTTTCCCCTAAGTTTATTCTTAACAAATAAAATCTGTTTCCCTACCAAAGAAAACAGTTTACACAATAAAGCATCCTTTTTTAAACTAAAAATGATTCTAAATATTTGGATACAACACTGAGATGTGGCCAAATGAAAAGTAAGGGGATGACAAATGTGGGAATCTGACAGTTGGAGTTAGAGGAAGGGAGCTTCTCTCTGGATTCCTTGTAGAGGGGACTCACTGGCGCTTGTTACAGTGGTGGGCAGGGAAAGGGTCCCTGGGATAAACACTGGGCGAGCATCCTCCACAAGTGCTTCTCACAATCTAACACCATCCCTTATAGCAGGAGGGGAACAATCTGAAAGGCATCAACAGCGGCAGGTTAAGAAGGGGAAGTTTTCTAGTGAGCATCATGGCCACTAGGAGGTCCAAAGCTCCAAATGCCAGGAATGCCCATCACCCCAAGAATCTGTCTTTCAGCTTCAGGCAATCCAGAGCCTGGTTTAGACAAGCTCCTATGAGCTCTGCTCTCTCTCTCTCTCTCTCTCTCTCTCTCTCTCTCTCTCTCTCTCTCTCTCTCACACACACACACACACACACACACACTTCTCACCTGTAAAATGGGAAGATGGGGATTAAATTACACAGTGCTGTGCTCAGCCAAAGGGAGGGGCACCAGAGGAGAATCAGGCAGTAAGTGGCTGCCATTATTCATGTACTGCCTGCATGAGCTTGTACGGGCATGCATATGTGTACATGTGTGCGTGTATATGCATGTGTGTGTGTGTGTTGCATGCATATATCTAATTCCCAGGTCCTTGTCCTGGCACCCGCCCAGAACCCTGGGACTATTTCAGCTATCTGGCAGGAACATGGAGTCCTAGCTCTAAGTCCCACCCACCGTGTCTGAGACCTTGAGCCCTGCCCCTACCATACATCTCCAGAGTGACACACTCTTTTCATTAGGTCAATATCCCTGTCCTCAGTATCAGTCCTCAAGTTCCACGTCTTTCCTAACCTTACTCCACCTTGTCCGTCACCACCATTGCACTTGCGGCCCTGGATCTATCCACTGCAGGTATCTGGTCATCGGTACCCTGTCCAGAACCTGTATATACAACACAGATACCCCCATCTGTATGTAAAAGTCTATAGTGTTGAATCTGACACCCAAGTCCTGCCTGGTTCTCTCTGGTCTCATCCCTCACTGTGCACCCAAAGCCCAGTCCACCCTTCCCCCAGCACACATACCTCCCTTCTCCCCTACAGCTCAGAAGATGCTGTCCTTGGCGAAAGGTCCCTTTCTCCTTCTATTAACTCTGAGATTTGTCACCTCTAGGCTTACCTCCCCAGGACATTCCAAGTCCCTGCCCGACTTTGTCCCCACCTGTGCATGCACCAAAAACCTCTCCACAGCCTGCTTCCCATTTCCATCCCACAGGGTCGGTCCCCCCACTGCACCACACCCCAATGCCCAATCAGAAAGCAGTTATCGAGTAAATGGGCAATGTGTTCCCTTTAATGAGCAGAGGCATGGACTCCACACTCACCACAATTACGCTTTCCTTTCTCCAGTTCAAAACCGTGCCCTGTTGCAGGAAGGACACGCCAGTGGAACATCTGGCTGGAGAGCTGGACAGAAGATGAAAAGAAATCTGGTGTCTCTTGTTTACCATGAGGCTGAACTTGGAAAGTAAATATGCAGCCACAGCATACTGGTTGGGTGGAGACGGCGCCCCACCCCCACCCCATGCTGTCTGTGCTGCCCAGGCAACTGGGGGTTCTGACAGGCTAGAGGCTGCAGACCTTGGGGCCAGCTCCTGCTGGATCACTCTCTCAAAAGGGCTCTCTGTTACTGTTTCCTTTGAAGGAGTGGATGGAGACAGGGCACTTGGGGACAAGGTGTTCGTACTTGGGGTCTGTTGGTGTGTCCACCTTGTTATCCTCAGTGAGAGAAGCTGACTCCAACATTTCTGCCCGGAGCAACTGCAATCCTAAAAGGAAAACAGAAAGTTTATGGGATAGCCCTGCACCATCTTACCGAGACGGGAGTCAAGAAGGAAAAGCAAGGGGAAGAAGTTCCCTGGGTCTACAACCACCGTGGGTTGGTAAAACCAGAGAAGAATAGGCCAGCCACACTGTTCTCAGCTGTCAGTCACATACCCTTAAGTGGCAGCCCAATGCCCTCCAATCACCAGGCAATCTATCCACCAGGCATCTTGACAACCTTCTCCGAGCTCCAGCCAGCATGTCCCCAGAGTACACTGACATGTCCTTCCAGTACCCTATGAGCCTGTCCCTCCATTACCCTGACAATATGTCCCCTCGCACTCTAACCATCTAGTGCCCAGGCTACTTCAGGGTTCCAGAACTTCCTGCAGTCACAGCTCCAAAGAAGGCTGAGCTGGAGAGGACTTGTGCCATATGCAGGACAATCTTGCCATTTTGCAAGAGGGAAAACAGAGAAGGAAGGGACTAGTCTAAGACTGCACAGCGAGATAGAGCCAGTGGCAGTTTTCTCTGTTGTGCTTAGACTCAGAGGGGCTCTTTTCACAGCATGCTGAGAGCCAGAATCTTCCGTCTCATTGTCTGTGTGGCTAAAAACCTTAAGAGCTTCACACTAGTGAAAGGACATTAGTGGCGGTCACTCCCATTCATACAGACACTTCTGTGTCATTTCTGCCCTAAAGCCCTTGACCTGAAGATCCATACCAACCTTCAACTTGACTCTGAGAAAGAAGGAACAATTAATTATACCCATTTCACAGCTGAGAAAACTGTGACTTGAGGATGTTAGGTACCCTGCCTTTGTCCAGCTGGAAACGGGCTTGGTAACAGGCCTGATTGCTCAGCACCTGGACACTGATGGCCACTTATTCAGGAGGATGGTGGACCTAAGCTCCCAGCACCCTGCCCATTCCCCCAGGAACCCATCTTCTCTGCTCACATCATCACAGGTAAGCACTTGGAATGTGGAAATCAGTGCTCTTGAAACAAATGACACACATGGTCCAACTGTACACTTCCTGTTCAAACTGCCCAGCCTCCTCCTCTGTGGCTTCACTGAGTACAAGATGGATGGATCTGGGAGTGCATGGGCTTCTGCGGGAAGCGCAGGCTGAACTCAGGGCTGCATAACAAGGTCGATGCCTCATGGACCGGCATAGAACCCCTGACCCAAGCCAAACGTATGTGTAGGCCTAAGGTTAATGCCCAGGATGTTGTCCCTCTGCAGGACTGTAGGATGGATCTGGGCCAAACAGGATGTCCTTGGCCAAGCAGGACACCTTCCTGTGTTTGCTGACACAGAGTGTACACACTCATCCTGGTGACCCTGAAGAAATGTCATAACCTTTCCCTGATGGATAAAGAAAAATACAGACACACACACAACAGCAGACAAATCTCAGCCCTGTTGACCTGGGAATGACCTTGAAGCTTCCTGGCTTATGCACCATTTGACACAAAAGGCACTGGGTGGAGGCTGACACCAAACCTCCCAAAGACTTCCAGAAGCACCTGCTTGTGATTCTAGGGCCACGTGTGGTCTTGGGCTGAGGGACATGGCTGTGGAAACTGGAAACTCACTCTACCACCTGGCCAGTGCCCTCAGGCCTCAGCTTCCTTACCCATAAAGTAGTGCCTGAAGCAGAATCTTCCTCTCAGAGAACTATGGGAGTGTGAACATGAGCTGTGTCTGCTAAGGAAAGCCACAGTGCTGGACACTAGAGTCATATGTCATTAGGAAAGGCCTATATTTCTCCAGCAGTGGTCACTCTCCTGACTATCAGTTCTCTTAGTCCTCGTCGCAGCCTTGCTTTGGCCCTTTGGTGAGAGCCAGGTACCCGAGTTCACTGTGGCTGCTTTCTACAGACACCCCAATGTTCTATGAGGTCAACAGATGCTGAACCTTCTCCCATTCATGATCCTTGCCTATTCAGGCCCTGAAGGATGGGTGGGCCCTGTGACTCACTTCTTATGAGCAGAACACATCAGAAGCTCTGTGTGATAGAAGTGATGCATTAGGTTCTAAGAAGCCCGTGGCTTCCATCTTGTCATCTTCTGGACCATCACTAGTTAACTGGTAATCGTTATTGTGAATTAGTTATGTGAATCGGGTATGTGGCTGCTCACATATGTAGAGGCCAGAGAACAACCCTGAACTTTCTTTTGTAATGCCATCCACCTCCTTTGAGACAGGGCCTCTCATTGGCCTGGAGCTTACCAACTAGGCTAGGCTGGCTAATCGCCAAGCCCTGTGGAGCCACTGGGATCCACCTGCCTCTAACATCTGGGATTAACAAGTGTTTGACAGCAAACCCAATCATTTTATTGGGCTTCTAGGGCTTAAATTCTTTTGGGTTTAATTCATGCTGTGCGGTGGTGGCATGAGCCTTTAATCCCAGCACCCAGGAGGCAGAGGGAGGTAGATCTCTGAGTTCAAGCCCAGCCTGTTCTACAGAGTGAGTTTCAGGACAGCTAGGGCTACACAGAGAAACCCTGTCTCAAAAACAGTAAACAAGCAAGCAAACAGATAAACAAATGAAATAAACTCCAGTCATTGTACCTGTGAGGTAAAGACTTAACTGAGCCGTCCTCGGAGCCTGGAGGCCATTGATTTAATCATGAGGACCACACTTTGTAGAGGGATAACTAAAAAACCTTCCCCGGTGACATCTTGAGGTCGGTGAAGGTCAGAGCCACTCGGATGAATCTAGTGGGAAACTGTAAGGCAAACCTGCCCTCCTTAGGTGATCTGATCCCAAATTCCTGATCAGTCACACGGAAACTGTGAAACGGTAAACGCTTGTGAATAAAGCATCTTTAAGTGTGAGGGCAATGGTGGATATAGCTGTCCATTGTGACCCAGGAGATGTGCTCCAGCCTCCACAAAGCCTTTCGCAGTTCTGTGTACCTGTGTACCTTCCCTTGATCAACTTCCCACTCGACTCAAATTTCAGTTAACATGGAAGACCTGCTCCACCCATGCGACCATGGACCCCTGTAGTAGAGACAGGGCCTTAGTCACCCAGGTAGAGCCTGAGGTTAAGAGTCTGTCACTTGGCTGACTCACCATCACATTTATTCAATGAGTAAGTGACTTAAGCAACAACTGTCGCCCGCCTGGGCACTACCTTGCATGCCTTGCCCTCTGGCTCTTGAGAGACTGCTTGGCTTGCTCCATCCAGAGTCCACATGCTGGCCAACCTGGGCTTAAGGCCAGTTCCCTCATCTGCCCAAGAGGAGGTGACAATGCTTCCCAGCACTTGTTCTCCATGGGCACTGGCAAGTCTCCTCCACTAATGTGCCTTGGTCTCACAGTGGAGCATGATGGAGAAGGGACCAGCAGGCCGGTCCATTCACTCACGGCCTCACTGCATCCCACCCCCACCTCACTGAACCTCAAAGCTGCTACTTCCCAGATGAGCAGAGTAAGGCAGAGAGCTGTGTGGCAGCTTGCCTGAAGCCACACAGAGTGGCAGAGCTAGGGTGGCAAAATAGGTAAAATCTCCCTGGCAGAATAGGTTCCCAACACTAGGCCTGGGGATGGCTCACAGGTTCCTCGGACACCCTTGCTCTCTCGCGACACAGTTGGTTACTGGTGACTCTGTCCACATTCCAGAACCTACGAGTGGGCTCTTGTTAAGCAAAAGAGATCTTTGTCATTGTCATTTAAGGATTTTGTTTTGTTTTGTTTCTTTTTTTGTTTGTTTGGGGTTTTTTTGTTTGTTTGTTTTTTGAGACAGAGTTTCACTGTAGTTTTAAAGCCTGTCCTGGAACTAGCACTTGTAGACCAGGCTGGCCTCGAACTCACAGAGATCCACCTGCCTCTGCCTCCCAAGTGCTAGGATTAAAGACATGCACCACCACTGCCGGGCAAGGAGCATGTGTTTCTGCCCGGCTGTCATTTAAGGATTTTGAGACAAGATCATCCTGGGTGAGGGTAGAACCTAAATCCAGGCACAGAGGCCTTCATGAAAGACAAAAAAGAAGGGCTGATGGGTCAATGAGAAAAGCCCGTCCTGTGCAAGACTGACAACCTGCAACCAATCCCCACAACCCACATACACGTGAAAAGAACCAGTTCCACAAAGCTGCCCTCTGATCACACACAAGATATGGCACGCACAAAATAATCAATCCATCAGTTTATGACAGAAGACATGCATAGTAGAGAAAGCAATGTGAAGACAGATGCAGCCATAAGCCAAGCAAATCAGAGACTTGTAGCAGGCAGCAGCAGCTGGGAGAGGCAGGAATGACACCCCACTTCCTAGGTCCCCAAAGGGAGAGGGGCCAGCTGATACCTAGACTTTGAGTTTTTAGATTTTTTTCCTTTTTTTTTTTTCTTTTCTTTTTCTTTTTAGTTTTCAAGACAAGGTTTCACTGGTAGCCCTGGCTGTCCTGGAACTCACTGTGTAGATCAGGGTGGCCTCAAACTCACAGAGATCCACCTGCCTCTGCCTCCCCAGTGCTAGAATTAAAGATGTGTGCCCCCACTGCCTGGCTGGGCTTCCAGCTTTCTGATCAGGAGAAAATAATCTTCTATTGTTCTAAGCAACCAGTTTTGGGGTAATTCAGTTTGGCAGCCCCAGGAGAAGATGCAAAATCTTAAGAAGGATACCACTATTTTTGTATAATATTGAGTAAACCAAGGTTGCCTGTGGCTGAATGTTCCTGGTCTGGGAAAGACCAGACCTCCTCATCCCGCCTTCCCAGGAACTGGGAGGGAAGAGCCCCCATGAACCTCACTTGAGCAGCTACAACACAGGGTACCTCAGTGAGCACCTCGAAGCGCCAGCCCCATAATTTTAGTGGTCTATGGTACGAATGTGACATTGCACTGTATTGATGGCAATGTCCTCCATTTGTTTAAGTGTTTAGGGTTGTATTAGCCTTTCTTATTGCGGCAATAAGACCCGGTGTGACCGCTTAAGAAAGGAAGAGTATAATTTGGCTCATGGTGATTTGTCCCCATGCACTTGGACAAAGCAGTATGTTGGTAAGAACATGTGGCTAAGACTTCTACCTCATATGCATTGGGCTGGGGCGAGGGAGGAGAGAACAGATTGGGGAGTGGATATGAACCCAAGAATTAGGCATATCCTTCCAGAGCCTGCCCTGAGTGACCCACTTCACACCAGTAAGACCCTAGCTCCTTGGATTTTCACATCTTCCAAAAATAGGATGAGCAGCTGGGACCAAGTCATTCACATATTAGCTGGCGATAAATATTAATTATCCAAGGAGAACTAACTACAGGATCCCTCCATGTTCAGTGGGGTTGGGTTGTTTTAAAGTTTGACAGAGTTCTGCCATTATAGGCATAAAGGAGTCCCTTGTGACTGAGTGCTGTGTCTAGGGTGCTATGATTGAGTGTGGTGTCTTAGGTATCGTGTCTTGGTGCTGTGGTGGTTTGAATGAAAACCATAGTCTCACAGGGAGTGGCACTATTAGGAAGCGTGGCCTTGTTGGAGGAAGTGTGCCACTGGGGGGTAGGTTTCAAATGCTCGAGCCAGGCCCAGTGTCTTGCTCTCTGCCCGCTGCCTACAGATTCAGATGTAGAACTCTCAGCTCCTTCTCCAGCACCATGTCTGCATGCGTGCTGCCATGCTTCCTGCCATGACAATGACGGACTACACTTCTGAACCTGTACCCTAGGCCCAAGGCTCTCCCCACCAACGCTACATAGGCAGAACATGGATGGGGAAAGGATATGGCTTAGAGTGGAATACTGGATCTGGCAGAAGGGAGAAAATGGCAGAGAAATGTCTTCCTTGACTCCACTCTTTCCCCTGGGGACAGGTTCCCCCTCCCCGACATAGATGATGAGCATCCAGCAGGAAATGAGAAAATCCTTGAGACTGACATCAACCTGCCTGTGGCTGGTTGGTATTTAACACCGTACCAGCTCAGAAACTTGATGAATGCGGCCTGCATGGAGGTAATGGCTGTGCTTAGAGTCTAAGCCCACTCTGCCCAGAGCTGAAGATTAGGCTCACAAGACTGCAGGAAATCTCTAAGGAACTGTCCAGACTCAACAGTGGATGGATCTCAAACAAAAGTCAGCCTCCGAGACAAAGAAACCTGCCGGGGATGAACTCTTCTGACGGAAGAAATAAGGCAACCATGAAGAACATATCACTAGAACTTTCAACACTTTCTCCTCTGTTAAAAAACAGAGTAAATAAGTAAAAGCCTTGCTGTCTGCTGTCTTGAGGAACCCACCAAGAGGCCAAGTAGGCAAACACCGAAAGAAAGACACTCCTGACAGAATGTTCTAGAACTTTCTCCCATGTCACAAAGAGCACCTTCCTCTTTGTAAATCAATGTCCTCAAAGTCATGTGGACAGAACTGCAGGAAGAACAGGTTAATAGAGACAGCACCAACTTCTCAGTAAAAACCAGCCAGCTTTTAAGAGTCTAACCCTCTGGTGGGTGTCTCAGAACAAGAAGCCATGGGGGAGTGTTAATATTCAGTCAGAGCTTCCTTACTACCTAACTTTCTCTCATAACTGCCCAGCCTGCTCCTGGCTATCATAAGCCCCCTTGGTCCCTGTCATCAGCTCTCCATGAACTTCCAAAAGTCTCCCTTGGTCTGCCTCAGCTACTACTCACCTTATGCACTGTGGCCTCCCTCTGGATGACCAGGAAGCCCCTGAGTTTCAGTCAGAGCACAAAACTGGGGTACAATTAGAGTACTGTACTACCCCTGTAGTTCTTGTGGGACGGACACACAGGTTTCCTAGTCTCCCTTGCACTCCGCAACCTTTCCGCAGCCTTGTTATTCAAAGCATAGCAATGCAAACACCTCCACAAACCCCACTGCTGGCGCAACTGCCCGGGAAGGTGACCACTCTTCAGCCATGTGACACCTTGCAAGCCTGTCACAACCCATTCACAGAAGAAATGGCCAAAAGGCTGTTCATATCAGTGGTATACAATAGACTCATGTTCACACTACACACACAGTCAGCAAGTCTTGCCTCAGTGGCTCAGAGCTCAGCAGGAGGAGGACAAAGAATCACCCTGTGAATCTAGCTGTGAATCAAGGGACAGCAAGGCCTGGCCTTCAGAAAGATGCATGAGTCTTGAGACACTCACACAGTTCCTCACCACATATGTGGCCGGGAAAGCGAGAACCTGACCTCTCCTCTGAGAGCCGTTCTAACGGGCTAGCCCCGCACACATCAGTTCCCACTTGAGCTCCTGGCAAACTGTCCGGGAGTCTCTTAGGTAAGAGGGTCATGTGAGTCCCTGTTGGTAAAGGACTTCTGACATCCTCAGGGTCCAAAGACCACACAGGAAGTGGGCAGGGAGGCCAAGGCTCAGGCACGCTCTCCCCAGCAGCCTCCTCAGATGTGCTAGAGCCTGGAATTTTCCCTAAAGGTGACTCCACAGCCCATTTTATAAACTGGGGAGTAAGTAAGTGTGCAGGATGAGGCAACTGGGTGACCTGGAGGTAAGGGTCAAATCCAGGACTTAATTTCAATTCATTTTTATTTGTTTGTTTCCTATTGTTGTTGTTGTTGTTTTTCAAAACAGTGTCTCACTATGTAGCTCTATCCTGGAACTCATTACATAGACCAGGCTGGCCTCAAACTCACTGAAATCTGCCTGTCTCTACCAAGTGCTGTGATTAAAGGTGTTCACCACTACACCCGGATAATGTCAATTCTTTACAGCCCAATTAAAACTACTGTAGGGCTGGCAGGATGGCTCAGCAGATAAAGGTACTTGCTGTCAAGCCTGACAATCTGAGCTGATAATAGAGAACTTGCCTCATAAGTTGTCCTCTGACTTCCATATGTATACTATGTCATGTGTGCACCCATGCAGAGAGAGAGAGAGAGAGAGAGAGAGAGAGAGAGAGAGAGAGAGAGAGAGAGAGAGAGGAGAGAAATGATAGGTAGGTAGATAGACAGATAGACAAATTTTTGAGGCAGGCTCTCCTTATGTTTCCTTGCCCTCCACTTACAGGCAAAGCTGAAGGACAAGGGGAGGGCAGGATGGCAGGTCTGAGAGGAGGTGTAAGCCCTCAGGCTCTTGTAAGAGCTGCTCAGCTCAGATCTGAAGAGAGAGGGGTGGGGCATGCACACAACAAAACAACAAAAAAGTGTCATTGCTGAGGGAGATGCCAGACAGTAGGCAGAAAAGGTGTTCTCCACTTCAACAGAAAGATGCTGGTGCCAAGAATTCCAACAACTGTGATTAACTCATAAATTAGTTCCTAAAGTAGCACCTTGTGAGTGTCCAGGAACAAGAGGTCCATAAACTCCAATAATACAGACACTTAACAGCCATCTGTCCCCAAACCCAGCATAGCTCTAAAATGAGGAATAGGGGCTTCTTGTCAGCTGATGAGGAAGATGCTAGCCCAGGATAGACACTGACCCACTAGCCATATCCTTGACAATAGTGTGAAAGAGTCCTCTCTGGAAGCCCCTCGATCCCTGAGTCATAAAACAGTGTGTGTTGTCACAAAGCTGTCTTCCCTTCCAGACACTCTGCTTTGAGGTCATTAGTTACATGATGATACAAAACTTACAAATCCCTCAGGTAATTATCATGTGGGAACAAATTGCCAGGGACCTGAAATATGGCTGTGCCATAGGCCAGGAGAGATCTGCCTCTAGCACACACCCAGTCTTCTTCTCTCAGGGGTGCAGGATGGTGACATTAAAAATAGGAACTGTCCAGACTTCTCACTGTGGTAGAGACTCCCATCCGGCTGTCCAGCACACAGGCCCAGCAGAGGAAGGGACCGTCTGCAGGAGACTCTAGCTTTACCCCAAAGGGACCATTAGAGAAATAAAATAATCTGAACACGGATTGGCTCTGAGTCCACATAGGAAAAGACCCCCAGGCTCTAGAAAGGGGCTCATGGTCTCAGGGACAGAAAACTCAACATAAACAAAGGTTGCCTGTCTCTCAAGCCACTCAACTACCTTCACCAGCGTTTGCCTGAAGATCAAATTGGAGACAAGGGTTAAGTGTCCTGCAAACTTTAATGTGCCCTGCAAACTGTAAAATGTGCTGCAAACTTCAAAGTACTTACAAATAGATATGAAAGACTGTTGTTTCCAATTAAAAATAAAACAACAAAACAACCTTTGATCTATTCCAAAGCCACCAGCTGTCTGGGAGATGACAACATTGAAGCTAAAACAAAGTATAACATATTGAATGCAGAGAAAAACCCTCC
Source organism: Dicrostonyx torquatus (assembly GCA_028555095.1). Classification (NCBI taxonomy): domain Eukaryota; kingdom Metazoa; phylum Chordata; class Mammalia; order Rodentia; family Cricetidae; genus Dicrostonyx; species Dicrostonyx torquatus. Next base: position 1,720,106 of record JAQHUG010000016.1, on the reverse strand, counting down.
AGAATCCCAGTGGAACCAAATTTAGTTACTGGACTGATTCTGCAGCCAGCTTTGTGGCCTTGGGTGAGTCATCTTCCTCATGTGTTAAAAAAGGAAGTCAAACTGGAAAATCTCCGGGATCCTTTCTAAGCCAATTATTTGGGGGCTTTTGTATTGCATTTCCAAATTTTTAATTATGTGTGTGCATGTGTAAGCATATATAGTGCATTGTGTACACAGGTGTTCATATCATGTGCACTTATGTGCCAGAAAAGAGTTAAATGTCCCGTTCTCACCCTCCACCTTATTACCTTCCTTGGGACTGGGTCTCTCTGAACCTGGAGCTAGCTAGGCTGGCAGCCAAAAAGCCCAGCAATCATCCTGTCTTCCCAACCCTCAGGCCTGGGACCACACTCAGCTTTTTACGTGGATTTGGGGGATTTGAACTCATAGTTCATGCTTGAGCAGCAAGCATTCTTACTCTCTGAGCCATCTCCTCAGTCCCTGAAAGTTTTATGAACCTATATTTCGTGTTATTTGGCTAAGTTTCTAAGGATGTAGGAAGTAGGGTATTCCCTGACATTACCAAGAGAGAGCTAGCATCACCCTCAGATTTACCTTGCAAACCTGCTTTGTTCTTTGACTCTCTCTGCTGTTAGATTATTACCTACCATGGGCCTCAAGGATCAGTGCAATATAGCAAAGCTTAATTCATTGGTTCCCACTGGATTTTGTGTTCTGGTAGCAAAGAACATATCTGGATTCTTAAAAATAACTTGGTCCTAGAAAGCTGACTGGGGTGGCAAAGGAATAAAGGACAGGTACACATACAGAAAAGCTGGGGTCAGGTGGGATGTGTGCACCCTGATGAAGTGGCCCCAACAAGGAATCTCGGCATGTTATTAAGTACAGCCCAGGGTGGGGAAGTTAGTCTCTATATGGAGCAGGCTCAGGCTGCAAACATCTGGGAGGAGGAAGCTGCCGATGCTGGGTTTTGCACACACGTGTCAATTGTTTATAAACACTTGTTCTTGAACCTGAGGAAGGCTTTGCCAATTTCCCATGTGTCCAAGGTCTTGGTCCTTGACAGGCCCACTTGTGTCAAACTTCACACATTCTGCTCATGCCAAGCATCACACATTCACACAGAACTTTACTATCTCGGGGCCTCCCCCACTCCCTATAGCTTACTTGTCTGAAATGATTTCTATAAATTACAAAGAGCAAGGGTTTGGGGAAACGATGCCAGTAGGAAAGTGCCTGCCAGGTGCCTTAGTCCGTCTTCTATTGCTGTGGAGAGACACCATGACCGTGGCAACTCTTATAAAAGAAACCATTTAGTTGAGCCTGGCTTTTAGTTTCCGAGGTTAGTGCATTATCCTCAAGGTGGGGAGCATGGCAGCACACAGGCAGACATGGTAGCTGAGAGTTCTACATCCAGGTCTGCAGGCAACAGGAAGAGAGAACCACTGGCCTGGTTTGGGCTCTAGAAAAACTCAAAGCCCACCCCCAGTGACACATTTTCTCCAACAAGCCATATCCCCTAACCCTTTCAAATCATCACTTCCCTGCTGACCAAGCATTCAAATCTATGAGTCTATAGGGACCATTCTTGCTCAAACTACCACATCAGGCAAACATAAAGACCTGATTTCTCCATTACCCATATTAAAGCTGACATAATGATACACACTTGTAATCTCAGCACTGGGAAGGCAGAGACAGGCAGATCAATGGGACTCACTGGCCAGGTTTGACTACTTGGTGAGTCTCTGGCCATGAAAGACTGTGTCTCAAAAACCCAAGTGGACACCTCCTAAGGAAAGACACACAAGGATGACTTCTGGCCTCTACACACAGGATTGTACAAGTAAGACAACACACTAAACACAGGCACATCCCTGCACATATATGATTACACACATTCACACCAAGTAATTTCAAGGAACGGAAACTGTGTAAGCTATTCCCCACACCATGAGTTCCAACAAATAACAGGTTAGAATACTAAAAAGTCTTAACAGCCGGAAAGAGGGAAGGAAAGATAGACAAGTAGATAGATGGTGATAGATGACAGATAGATAAATAGATAAAGATTGATTGATTGGTTGATGATAAATAACTGATAGCTAGGTGATAGATACTTAGATAATTGACAGATGAACAGATATACAGATAATAAATAATAGATAAGTAGAAATATTGATAGATGACAAGTAGACACACGCATGTTACTACATATATACATACATACATATATAGATGATCTATTTGAAAACTAAAATATTACCTTACTTGGCTCAAGAGACAGATGTATGACTAGCATTTGTTACACACACTGTGGTCGTAAGAAATGACATTTTGGCTAGTAAGATACAAAGCGGTGCCGCCTCCTCTGGGACAGCAGCATGAGTAGCTCCAAGAGCTGCCCAGTAAAGAAGCAAAGCTGGCAAACTGTCCTGAGAAACAAGCCATGGCTAAAAGCCTCTGGGGACTACCTGAATGACACTTGTCTAGTGAAGGGGCCAAGAAAGTGGGCCAAGCCAGGCATCAGGGCACACGCCTGCAGCTCCTGAGCTTGGAAGCAGAGGCAGGAAGCATGCTGCAATGGTAAGGGTAGAGACTAGTCTATGGAGCAAGTGCCAGACTGGCCAAGGGCTACCTAGTGAGATTCTGTCTCAAAAGGATAAAGAGAAGGAGGGTAGCTGAAGAGAGAGCTCCAAGGACACAGGCAGAGAATGTGCAGAAGTCATTGTCCTGTGGCGGCGCTCATGCCCAAGGCTGCACCCTCAGGAATAATGAAAATAGTTAAAAATGGTCCCCGATGGGAGTGCAGCTCTGCACACACTAAAAACTCTCAATTAATATACCCTGGAATGAGCATATACCTGAGGCCAGGGGCTACAAAATGAGATTCAGGCCCAGTATCTCAACAAGGCTGGTGATAAAAATAATAATACTGAAATAAATGGCCTATGTATTTTTTTGCAATAGTATTTCAGGGAGCTCTGTCTTGAGACAATAAAAACAAAACTAAATGACCTACAGAAAACACAGAGGGATCTTCACTGAGCACCCACCAACCCTGTGTCTCTTTGTAGCAGTTCAGATCTCTAGAAAACACTTATCAGGAAATGTTCAAAGTCTTCATTCTAAAAACTTCCTCTGACTTTACCCCCACGCCTTTCAATGGGGAAGAAAATTCCCCCTAAATGATCCCAGAAGAACAACCCCCTCCTTAAAGGCCTTGCTGAGTCTCTCCCCTGAGTCACTCCTGTCTAATATCACAGGATACAACGGTGGCTCTGGTTTTTGTGGTCCACTCCCAGCTGCAGTCCTCACTCAGCTTCCTACATAGTAAGAAGAAGGCAGTGCTCAGCTGTGAAGATACTCTAGTTCCCCTAGACTCTTCTAACTGGCCACCACTCACTGCACTGTGATGCTCAAGAGGAACACTTGAATCTGTTCAGCAATGTCATTTATTACTGTCCTGTGCACAGGGTACTTGGTCTCTCTAACTCCCAGTTTCTTCTGTGCAATAGACAAACTGAATCCGAAATCCACTAAAAGGCACTCCAGAAAATAATTTTTCCTTGGTTGTTTAAACTGGGGAGACTTAGCCTAATTGTGATGCCCGTATAAAGGAGACGGAAGAAGAAAGCATTTTGCTTTTTGCCTGCTTGCGTTCACTCTTGCTGGGGAGTTCATCTACACTGATGCTGCCACATTCCTTCACTGATATTAGAACTCAGCTTTGGGCTTTCACCATGAGCAGAAGGCCAGTGGTTCTCCAGGATCTTCTGGGTCTTCCGTGCCAGAACGGAACTGCTGAGGAATCTCGTGAATGAACTGAGTTACTACCAGGTTTTCTATCTCTATGGACTGCATAGACCATATCATGTAAGCTAACCCCCTTTGCATGCACATGAATTCTAGTTGTTCTGTCCCTCTTGGGAACCCTGACTAATAAACACGATACTGTCATACATGAGCGTGCGTGGCACCAACTTTCTTTCTCAGCTGTCCTCTGTCCTCTCCCTCCACTCCTATCATTCCAGACACATAGGCTTCCATGGTGGGAGGGGGGAGTCTTGGTCAGGAGGAACCCAGGATGTCCAGACTATTGACAAAATAAACTTAAGTTGCACACAAGGTGAATGACCCAGAAAGTGATAGCTTTGCCAACCAGAGAGGACAAGGACCATCAGGACCCTGCCTCTTCCATCTGCTCTCTGGGAAGTAGGAACCAATACACTGCAGCAGAAGCTGAGCTAGGAGACAGTGATGGATCCCAGGCTGGCCTTGATGACATGCATCTGGCCACGAGTGTTTATAATCCAACAGCCAGGAATCTTCTTCGAAAGCCAAACTCTGGGACATTTCCCTCTCCCTGTTTTAATTTCTAATATGAATATTTTGAGATAGACTCATTAATCCATGTTCCAGCTAAAACAAGCAAACGGTTCCATTCATTCCTCTCCATGCCATGCCTGACTCTCATGAGACCAGAGCAGTAGGCCAGCAGTAAGTCAACCTGTGACACTCAGAGGCCTTAAGGTCCAACAAGAAGCCACCTCTACTACAGAGGCAGTTAATTCAGAGCAGGGCACAGGAACAAGGGTCACACTCTGTCCAGAGAAGGACCCAACTCCATAGGGGGTAATCCCCAGAGCTTACTCCATTTTCTTCCTTCCTTCCTTGGGCTAGATGGATGGGTTCTTAGCACCTCCACAGAGCATGAGTAACTCACTTCTGACGGCCTCTGGACCATCATTTCTTCCTCGGACCCCTGGGTGGATTGTAACATGTCCTCCGTAAATATGTTGAAGTCTCACCCCTGGGAGCTTACTAGGTAGGGGTCATTGCATATGCAAGTAGTGCTCCAAAACCCATGAGAGCTGTGACCCTATAAGAGGAGGGACTCAGAGCTAGGGAGATAGCTCAGTCTGTAAAATTCCTGGCACACAAGCACGGGGGCCACGTGAAGAAACCAGAAGCAGCAGCAAGCACTTGTAACTTCAGCACTGGGGACACAGACACAGGCAGATGCCTAGGGCTCGCTGGACAGCCAGCCTAGCTGAATCAGCAAGCTCCAGGCCAAGCTCCCTGCTTCACTAAACGAACAAATAAACAAGGCTGATGGCATCTGAGGACAACACATGAAGTTAACATCTGATACACACACATGCACACACATATGCACCCCACATCTACATATACATAACACACACAAACACATATCCATACACATATACAACATACATGTACATACGCACTCAGACCTTCATATACATATGTACAAAAAAAGAGGTACTTGAACACAGAAATGCATGGGGAGTATTTCTCTGTATGGCTGTGTTATGTCACAGTAGCAGACTACAGGCCATCAGCCAGCCTGGACCTCTAAAAAGCAAAGAAGCATCCTTGCCAGTGTCTGAGATGCAGTATGTCACTCTATAGATGAGTATGGCCTCAGACTTCTGACCTCCTGAACTCCTGTTATATGAAGAAGCTACCTAGTTTGTGGTACCCTGTTCTAGCTGTCACAAGAAGCTAATACTCTGAACCTCTATATCCCCACCCACCTCTGTCACTACCCACAGGGCAGAGATACAGCATAGCCCATGAACCCAAACTATAGGAGAAGGTTGATTTCCGGGTACCCATGAAAAAGTACAAAGGTCTTAGCATAGCAAGGCCTAGGGTGTTCAGGACAAAAAAGAAAAAGAAAAGCAGGTCCCTCTCCCAAGGCAGGGTCCTAGCTTGGGAAATACGGGGCAGGCTGGAAATGGGTGGGCTGGGGGAGGCTGAGATGTAACCAGCTATGATTTTTTTTTTTTTGGTTTTTCGAGACAGTGTTTCTCTGTGGCTTTGGAGCCTGTCCTGGAACTAGCTCTTGTAGACCAGGCTGGTCTCGAACTCACAAAGATCCGCCTGCCTCTGCCTCCCGAGTGCTGGGATTAAAGGCGTGCGCCACCACTGCCCAGCTCCAGCTATGATTCTTATAGACTTGGTCTAGACCTCCATAAAGGATTCTTTCAGTTTCCCAGAAAAACCTTGGTATTCCAGCCAGAAGAAGGGTAAAGGCCCCAGACACATCCATTTCTAATATCTACATACTTAATAACACCAGAATAACTCCCTCCAAACTACAATTGTTACTTCTTGCCTAGCTTGACGCCACCTCCTCAGGCCACTATGGCCCCAAATTCCTGAGACTTCCAGCTGTCCCTACATGAGCAGGAAAAAATAAAACAAAACAAAACAGCTCTGTCTGAAAAGCAGAGGGAAGATTAAGAAAGTGCCTCAGCCCCAGGCATCTTTTTTTTTTTTAACTACTAACTGGGTAATGAATAATTTATAGGCAAGAATGTTTGTGGGGGAATAAAATGTTGACAAGTCAAGAAAAGCTCTTAGCGGCTAACAGAGCAATCCATCTCTCCGAACAGGTTTCAAAGGCATGGTTTGTGAAGATCTGGCTGTGGTTGTTTTCGTTCTCTCTTCCTTTTTTTTTTTTTTTTTTTATCTATATGGAAATTGGTAGGTGCTGAAATATGTTTCCTGAGTGACCTCACAAGTGAGAATTCAATCATCGCTTCATGTTACAAGAAATAAACACCCAGGTGGGAAAGGATCCTGCGCCACTGTGCTAGAGAGAGGTTCTTGGTGCTCCAGGCAGGACTTGGGGCTCCGCGCAGACTCGCCAGAGCAGCAGGTAGCTCGTTCTCAGTGGACGATAATTCAGGAAGCCAAGGGGAAAGCTGGATGATTCCAGCTAAGCCCCCCTTAGCTTCAGGGAGCGATTTTTTTCCAAACAGAGCCAGGAACTGGACGAGGACTTGAAATGACAAGGTCTAGCTTGGAGGGAGCACCTGCTGTGCTCCAGGGCTGAGCTGCTGTGGAAATTTATTTTTCCACAGCGCATTATTGTGTTTTGGTGTTGTCATATGGCAGTTTCTTCTGAGACAGAAGCATTTCATCCATCAGGGAAGTTCCTAAAGACAGGTAATGACTCAAAAGAGCTTCAGGAAGTCCCTGAAACTGACCGAATTCATTAGGTCCTTTCCTTCCCAAGAGTAAGCAGTAAGGACTGCAGAGAGTCATTCTCAGAGGAGCCAAGCTGCAAAAGGAAGAAGCAGAGACCAGTTGAACAGCCTATAAGAGGCTTAGGCTAACTGAGGCACATGGAAAGGACACTTTCCAACCTGTTGAGCTGCCTACAAGCTGTGCTGTGTGTTCCAGGTTCCCAGGTTTTGTGAGCTGCCACCCATGCTTTGGTAGGTTTTTGTGCTGCAGCTGCCTTCGGGTCATTTCTGCTCCTGTAAGTAACCCCAATAATATTCATTAGTTCAACAAGTTGGACTTTGGTGGTACCCGTACTTTGGTCTGCTGTGGGCTCCCTCATATGAAATATCCCCAAAGGTTCATGTGTCTAAACAGTTGGGTCCCTGCTGGTGGTGCTATTTGGGAAGGTTGTGGAAATTTTGGGAGGCAGAGCCTTGCAGAAGTTGGAAGTAGGTCACTTGAGGCTCTATATCCTGGCCCCACTTCCTGTGCTTTCCAACTGTGGTGCAGTGTGACCTGCTGTCCCAGCCCCATCTCTATGCCTTGCTCCTGCCAAGGTGTCTTTCCCACCATGATGGACTGTATACACCAGAGATCAGAGCTATCAGCCAAACGAACCTCCTTAACCTTCCTGCTGTAGGCTCTCATGCTGGTACTAATCGCATTGCCTACTTAAGGAAGGCCACGTGGAAAATGGAGTTCGGGCATGTCTTGAGGAAACCCAAGGAAGAGATGGAAGAAGCTGGCCTTGAACCTGTCCCAGTGCTATGCTAAGCCACGGTGCCAAGACATCCTCCTAGAGAAGTACAGAGAATGACTTCATTTGCCAAGTGGCAGCAGGTATTAGGGTGTCTTAATCACTGTTCTGTTACTGTGAAGAGACCACCATGAGCACAACAACTCTTATAAAAGGAAACATTTATTTGGGTATTGGTTACAGTTTCAGAGGCTTAGTCCATTATTGACAAGGTGGGAAACATGGCAGTGTGCAGGCAGGCACAGTGTTGGAGGAGGAGCTGAGAGTTCTGCAACTGGATCTGCAAGCAGTGGGAAGAGTGACACTGGGCCTGGCTTGAGCCTCTGAAACCTCAAAGCCCACCTCCAGTGACATACTTCCAACAACAAGGTCACACGTACTCCAATAAGACCGCACTTCCTGATCCTTCACAAATAGTACCACTCTCTGATGACTAAGCATTCAAATATACAAGCCTATGGAGGTCATTCTTATTCATAGCACCATAGGGCATGTCGTCTCAGGTCTCAGTGGTTCCTTAACTTGTTCTGAGCCTCTGGATGGCCAAGGATGAGAAGAAACCTGCCAGTCCAGGTCCAGGAACTGACACCCCCATCCTTCTTCATCTACAGATCCTATCGACTTGGCCTGATTCCTACCTGGCTCCCTTTCTTCAACTGAGTCCACTGTAAACAATGCCCTTGGTGCTCTACCAAAGCCCAGCAAGGCTCTGGAAGCAAGGGTAGTCCTCCAGTCTGAACCAGGAGGACTGACTGGCTGGTGAATATTTCAAACTGAAGGAATTTGCAATGCTGAATGAGTAGGCTTGCCTTGCTGCTTCAGGGAGGTGCAGCCTCCGAACACACTGGTGTCAGGAAGGGCATGAAGACATCTAGCATGGAGCCTTGGTACCAGAGCAGTAAAGGATGCTCAGTCTCCTCCATCCAGGCCTGCCTTCTCTTCTATACCTGGATGGAAAGGCCTTTCATCTCAGTCACATAGTGAGTGAGTCCTAGCAGCAGAGGCCCCTCCATGTTAAAAAGGAGACAGTAGCTTGTCCCAAAGGTTATCCCTTACAAATAACAAAATGTACCAGAGCTGAGCCACAAAGGAGCCCAAGGTTTGAGAGCAAAAGGAGCCACAAAGAAGAGGGAGGGGGAACCTAAGTGGCTCCACTGGAGTAAAAGGACTCCTAAGGTAGCCATCAGGGTAGGCAGGAAGCACCGGGGCCCTGGGGCCCTCCTTCAGTGACTACTTCTTGGTCTTTCTGCACACCCTTCAGTTCGCTGAGGGACAACATGCCAGTACATAATTAGAGCTCTCAAGCTCTGGAGATTTGGGTGATTAAATTTTTATCCTAATCTCCCTCCAGCCATTCTGGAAAGAGCCATGGCGTATCAAGCCCAGCACGCGTCGCAGACTGAGCAGCACCAGTAACTAATGTTGAAGTGAGGCTTGTTCTGCTTTTCTGTTACATCCTTGCGTGAAAACATCATTTGTGCATTAAAGACTTTGTTGGTCAGCTTCGTCGTCCAACATGGTGCTTTTTGAAGTTCCACTCCTGGTCCCTGACATATCTGTAATTATTAGGGGGAATGGTCCCTGACATACCTTAGGTTTCCCATTTGTCAGAAAGGGGGATGGAGAAGGGGCAGTGCAGAAATGATTTCTAGAAGGAACCGTGACAATGACCTCTTCCCAAATGAAATTACATCAGTCCTATCTATTCGTTGCCTCTGATTTCACCTCACACATGATAGCTTCAGAGCCTAAGTGCAGTTTGTTGCTTTTACTCTTTGATGGGGGTGCCACACAGCTCACATTTCTTAGGAATGCCCAGCCTTAGCTCGACTTGTTTCTAGCCAGCTTTTCTTAAATTATCCCGTCTACCTTTTGCCTCTGAGTGTTTTACCTTCCTCTGTTTCTATAGCCTTTACCTCTTACTCTGTGCTTGTTGTGTAGCTGGGTGTCTAGGTCCCTGGAGTCTTCCTATTCTCCTCTTATTTGCTCCTTGATCTTTTCTTCCCAGATTTCTCCTACTACTTATTCTCTCTGCCTGCAAGCCCCGCCTATCCCTTCTCCTGCCTGGCTATTGGTCATTTAGCTCTTTATTAGACCAATCAGGTGTTTTCGACAGGCAAAGGAGCACAGCTTCACAGAGTTGAACAAATGCAGTGTAAAAGAATGCAACACACCTTTGCATCATTAAACAAATGTTCCACAGCTTAAACAAATGTCACGCATCTTCAACTAATATTCCACAGCACCTAAGGCATAAGTCAAGGAATGAGGCCTTAGTCTCTGTCAATCAAAGCAGAACACTGAGCTCAGAGGCCTGACAGTCCATTCTTGATAGTTCTGGTCATGGTGTACAGGGATAATCCTGCCCCCAAGGCCGACCTCCACTTGAGAACACAGGCTCTCTCTAGGTTCCTAAGCCTCAAACATCCATCCTCCAGGTAGCTTAGGCCCTGGCATATGGTAGGCACTCAGAACTGAAGCTCTACTGGAAGCCCCATAGCCACTCACTATCCCCCTGCTTATGCCATCGGGGACCTTTCCAGCTGCTGTGAGAAAATATCTGGTAAAGAAAATTGAGGTTTAAAGGGATTATTGTGACAGTTTGAGGATGCAGCCCATCATGTGGGGGAAGGCACAAGGCAGCCAGTCACATTGACCTGCAGTCAGGAAGTTGAGAGTCAGGAAATGATGCTGGTGCTCAGCCCACTTTCTCCTTTTCATATAGATCTCAGCTCACAGGATAGTGCCACCTACATCCAGGGCAGGTCTTCTGCCTCAACAAACACACTCTAGGAGCGTCCACACAGACATGCACAGAAACTAGTCTCTTCAATGATTCTGGAAGCTGTCAAAACTGACCGTCACCCCATGTTACAGGGCACTGCTTCACTCCCACCAATGCATGCAAATAAGAGCCCCTGGAAGTCTCTTGGAGCTGGCCTAGGTTGGCATTCTCTGCCCCTGTTCTCCTGGACACAGCTCCGAGCAAAGATTACCCGTACCCCAGCATCACTTCCAAATGCCCTCAGCTAGAAAATGCCACCCAACAGGACGATGACTAGGTTTATCAGTCAATGTTGTATTTACATACCGTGGCCTCTGAGCTTGTCCCAGTGAGGAGATAGCAATCTCTAGATCAGAGACGTATGAGTCCGGGTCATTAGATCCTACAATGGGCTCTTCTTCATAAGTTAAAGCTTGTGACCATCCATAAAAAAGAAAGTTCAATGGCAAAGTGAATGGCAGGGCAAACCCCAATTGAACTCACAGCTTGATCTCTATCTAAACTTCCTCAAAGTAGCTAAACTCCAAAGAAGCCAAGGATCTCCTCATTCCCCTTCATCCAAGAGCTCACAGCCCAATACAGCACCAAATACTCCCATCCATCCATCCATCCCAGCAAATGAACACTGAATACCAGCCTGCCCACTTGCCACTGACCCACCACAGAACCCTCTAGGCCAGTGGTTCTCAACCTATGGGTTATGACCCCTGTAAGGTCAAATGATCCTTTCACAGGAGTTGCCTAAGACCATCAGAAAGCATAGATATTTACGTTACAATTCATAATAGTAGCAAAATTACAGTTATGAAGTAACAATGACAATAATTTTATGGTTGATGGTCAGCACAACATGAGGAACTGTATTAAAGGGCTGCAGCATTAGGAAGGTTGAGGACCACTGCCCTAGGTGATTCCAAACTGAACCCTTTGCTACTTAGCGATCTGTTACCCAAAGTCTCTGCTTTCCTGAAAAGCTTTTGCTGTTGTCAGGGATCCAACCACAAGAGGACGCCTGACACAGACTGGCTGATGGAAAGCCTTAATCAACAAGATTTACCTCCTGCCAACCACCCCAGGACAGCTGCTTTACACACACCCCATCCCCATCCCCGCCCACCAGGCTGCTGGGCTTTACGCTTTCCTTAGAGTTTATCAAATGGAAGCCCCAGTTCTGAGGTGGAAAAGCCTCTCAGGAGGTTAATAGTGAGTAGATGGGGCAATAAAAGTAATGATTTAATTCTCCAAAGATGGCTAAACAGGCTGCTGTTTACCAATGTCTTAGCAGATAATTACCAACAGATAATTAGGAAACGCTGCCAGAATGCCGCTGCCCCAGAAATGGCCAGGGCCCCACATCCTCTTTGCCAAGCTAAGTAAATGAGTTGCTTCCCACCAAGAAGTTCCACTTGAGCCATTTTCAGGGAAAGCCAGCAGGCAGAAGTCTGTACTGCGTGTTCTTCTTGTTCCTTCCCTCACAGAGGCTGTTTCCCGAGCAGCTGGACGGCCTCCAGTATGTCACCTGCCTTCCAGAAATGTACCTCAGTCATTTTAACCTAGTTCCTCTAAGAGCCTATTTCCCCTGCTGGTCTAAAATTAGCAGAGCTGGGGCACTCAAACATCTATTACAGAAGCATGTTCTGGGTCAGGTTGTGATGGAAAGGCTCAGAGGTGGGAGAGTGGATACCAAGCATCCTGAGACTGGCAGGGAGACAGGCCTTCCAGAACCCTGGGTAACTGACCAGGAAATTAATCTCAGAGCCTAAGACAAGAAAGGATTAATGCATGGAATTCATGGTGTTTAGGCCTCTTCTGTATTTCTAACCAATGGTCTCTCTGCTCCAAATGCACCCCACCCTTAGGGAGAAGCCCAACTCCAAGATCCCCCCAGTCCTTGCCCATCTCCCTAGAACTGAAGGAAACAGAGTGTGGGCTCTGTTACCTGCTAGCCAGGGGGATGCCATGGTTTCTTACCC
>JAQHUG010000016.1:1676975-1689843 GCA_028555095.1 Dicrostonyx torquatus | reverse complement strand
GGGCCTGACCCAGATGGGATGAAGTGTCGGAGCCAGCCTTGAGCTCCCGCCCAGCAATCTGATGCCTGTAATTTCACCAACTGCACTGTCACCTGTTATGATTGATATTAATCACCAACTTGATTGTGTTTAGAATCACCATGGAAACACACCTCTGGATGTGTCTGCAAGGGTATTTCTAGAAAGGTTTAACTGAAGAGGGAAGACCCACCCTGAATGTGGGTGGTACCATCCCACAGCTAGAATTAGGGACCAGTGAAATGAGAAACCAGCTGGGCACCAGAGTTCATCACACTGTGATTCCTGATGGGGATGCTGTAACCAGCTGCCTCACGTTCCTGCCCGCATGCATTGCAACCCTTCTTAAACTGAGCCAAAATACTTTTTTAAAGATTATTTTTCAGATATTTTGTCATAATAACAGGAAAAGTAACAAATACCTGGCCCTACACTTGCAACGTACGGTTGCCTTCAACCCTGCCCAATCCTTCCAGTCTGTAACTGTCCTTTTTAATAGCCATAGGCTCCTACTAGAACCCCAGCCCTAACACAGGCACTGGAACATCAGGAACCTCTAGTGCACCTCCTCTCAGTTCCAAGCCAAAGAAGGTGAACATGCTCCAACTTCCAACAAAACCCAGACCTGTCACTGCCCCCAAGCACCCAAGGAACCTAGACAGCAGAAAAGGACATGCATTTCCACTTTGGCTATTATGACATCCAATCCTGCTGAGCAGGGAGCTGGACCCCTTCAGCCAGGAAATAGTCCTGTCTGATACAAAGAGAATCAGCATCACCCTCACAGGGACTCTGGCTGACCATGTTCTGCTGACCCTGGAAAGAAGCAAGGAATTTGCTGGATGATAGGCTGCTCATCCTCATGGCACAGCTTCTCAGAACTGTGGGTATCTCCCAAACTCCATATCAGTCAGCTACCCACCCATGGGGAGGCCCTGGATGAAAAGAACCACTTCAGAGGCTGAGTAGGCTCACTGCCAAGACATAAAATAACACTTTCAGGGCCACAGTTATGAAAACTATTCATAATTCCGCCTCTGTGGGAGAAAGTCCAGCTTGCTTTTCTAACACAGTTTCTCAAGAAGCGATATGACTTTCAGAATCCAAAGGCCCTTCTGAGGAATGTTCTAGGGCTGAAGCTCCCTGCCCAGGACAGGGAATGGGAGTGTCAGATTTCCAACTATCTGTTCCAGGAAGCTGTAATATTACCACTGTTAGACAACAGTCAGTGAACCAAGGAAGACATGTGGAGGCCATATGCCAGGCCGAGGGTGGAACCTACTATATGTCCCACTTGCCCTGGCCTGAAGCTGTCCAGTTCTCCAGCCTTCCACTTTGGAGACACAGCCTATGGTAGATAGCCCTAAGTTCCCCTCATTGTTCTCTAGGCCTGCCTCTAACTCAGGAGCATGCTCAGTGGCCAATGCCAGATGACTTCACTCTCACCTGATCAGACATTGTCAGCCTTACACATACATGTGTGTTCCCAGAAATATGGAGGCTCCTCTGGCCAAGCACCACAGTTACAGTACAGAAGTTAAGCCCAGAGGCAAACGTGCAGGTAACAGTATAGAAGCCAGTAGTGTGGTGGCATTTCTGTTCTTATCCCAGAAGCCAGTGACATCAAGTATGATGGCCACCACAGCACCTTTGACTATCCTTGTCTTGGTTTTCCTTCCTTCACAAATGTCTACTCTCCCTACTTCTTACTTGCTTCTTGCAATCAGCTCTGGTTCATCTCTCTATATCCTCTTATTCCCAGATCACAGTGTCCCCCGAAAACCAACTAGGAGAGCAAGTCCTGTATGTTAAAACAAAGAGCCTTTATTCAAGTTCGAACTTGGACTCTCCAGTGTGTCAACATATTGGTAAGACTGGAGAGCCCAGAGCTCAGTCGGGGTAGGGTTTTTTGATGTGGGTTGTCCTTCTGTATATGTGTTGCTTTTATTGGTTGATGAGTAAAGCTGTTTCAGACAATGGCTTAGCAGAGTAAAGCCAGGAAGGAAATCTGAAAAGAGATATTGAGAGAGAATAGGCAGAGTCAAAGAGATGCCATATAGCTGCTGAAGGAGAGGATTTGGGAAACTTACTTACTGGTAGGCCACAGCCTCATGGTGATAAACAGATTAATAGAATGGCTCAATTTAAAATGTAAGCGTTAGTTAATAAGAAGCCTGAGCTAATAGGCCAAACACTGTTGGAATTATTACATTTTCTGCATGATTGTCCAGGTCACTAAAAAGCAGTCTCTGTTTACAGTTTTTATAATAGCAAAGGTTGGGGTGAGGGATTTCTAAGGTTCAGGACCCCTGATTGAATGACATTTGTCTAGGGGTGTCCTGGTGAAAAGCAATGGGTGTGTGCTGGCAGGTGATCCTATCTACCATGGTTAGAAATTTAGGAATTTCCTTTGGATGATCTTTTCCCAGGTGGTACATGGGTAGTCTCAGTTTGTATTCTTTCTTGGAACCAAGTATTGCCTTAGGGTAAACTGCTGAGACTTAGGCCTCTGTTGAGATTGTCATGGCTGGGTCCTACATATTTAAGTCTCAAGTCTTGCCTCCCCAAGAATCTCAACTGAAACTTTGGTCTTCTATCCACCCCAGGGCCTTAAAAGAGTCCTAGTCCCATAAGGCTCTCCAGAAATTGTTGCAGGAACGTTGAGAAAGAGAGGGCTTTGTATGGTGAGTGGAGGTCCCTGGAGGGAGCCACAGGAAACAATTGCAAAAGGGTTTTGTAACTCAGTTTGCCTGCCTGAGGCCTCCCTACACAACCTGGGCTGCCTCTCCATGGAGCACAGTCAACTAAGTCAACCACACAGGGCCAGAAGGCCAGGGTTGGCAACTGTCTCTGGACCCATGAAACTCCTGTCACACTGACTACTACAGACAGACATGCTCCTGCCAGCCCACAAATGGCTTCCTTGGGAACATCAGAAGCAGGGCCAACTTTCAGTCAAAATCCAATAGGATCCTCAATGCAGCTCTTTTAAGACTGGAAAAGGGGGAAAGGTTGTTCTTGCGTCCCCAAAACACTAGACTCACACAGGTGTGCAGGGAACCCCAGGCCTCCCTCTCCCAACTCTTTTCAGAAGAGTCCCTACAAAGGAGAAGTAACATCTCCAGCCTCAGAGTTTGGACCAAAGGAGTGCATGAGTAGGAGGCAGAGGCGGTAAGGATCTCATCAGGGGCCCTCATCCCTGAGATCTCCTTTCAGCTCAAGCCATCCCTCTCTGTTCCCCAGGTCTCAGTTTACCCCAAAATGAAAGGAAGGCCTTCAGCAAGACATCCAGGGGGACAGCCCTGCTCTAACAATTGTTTCCTTAACCATGGAAGACAGAAGACATCCCACAGAAAGGATATTCATTGTTCTGGTACCTGAGGTGGGCCATGTGCACAGAGGGCCCTCTTGGAGAATGACTTGGCTCCACTAAAGGTCCTGTAGCAGAGAGATACTGGTTTAATACGTGAAACCAGTTTCCCTAACTATGTGATCCCCAGAGTCCTGTTCCAAGGATACCTGTTATTTCTAAATTTCCCTAGGATACAGGGCAGGAAGAATCAATCTTATAAAACAGAAATCCTACACAGAACAACAGGTGTGTTCCGACACTGGTCCAGGACAATATCCCAGGGGACAAAGGAAGGAAACATGAAAGGCCTTGGCCAGCTGCTGGCTTCCATCTGTGACTTCCCTGCAGGTGCTCAAAAGGAAGTGGCACTGGCCCAGCAGGCCTCAGTCAGAGCTTTGCTTCTCTCTCTGGGCCTCGGATTAACCAGTGATGAAACTGGGTATCCAAGGAAGGACTCCAGAGGCTACCGAGCTCTGAAAGACTGTTAACCAAATCATATCCCCAAGCAGATGAACATGGAGTGTCAGGGCTTGCCCATCTTTGGAGCCTTATCTTACTGGCCTACCTCCCTTCCTGTGTGCCACACGAAGAAATCAGAAGCCATCACCCTCCTGTCCTGGAGCCCACATGAGAGAAGGAGAGAATCTACCCCGAAAGTGGTCCTCTGACTTCTCTGTGCATGCCATGATGTGCCCATGTGTGTGTGCACAAAGAAAATCACACACACAAAAAATAAATACATGTAAAAAAAAATTAGCTAATCATGAGCATGATGGTGCACAGCTCCCAGCGTATAGGAAGCAGAGGCAGGCAGATCACTGTGAGTTCATGCCACCTGGTCTACATAGTAAGTTCCAGGTTAGCCAGGGCTACTTACTGAGACTCCATCTCATGAAAAAAATACACAAACACACACACACACATCTCCCAGGCACAATAGGTGCCCAATAAATGTTCCTTAAATAAGTTTGAGAATAAATAAATGATTATATGAACAAAAGACACTACATTAAAGATGTCCTATGGTGGGGCCAGGAAAATGACATAGTCAGAAGATGCTTGTCACATAAGCCTGAGGAACAGAGTCCCTGCCATTCTCAGAACCCACTTTAAAAAGCCAGTATGGTGTTGTATGTTTGTGATCCCAGCACCAGACAGGTATAGACATGAGACTTCCTGAGGCTGACTGGCCAGCTAGCCAAGCCTACTTGGCAAACTCCAAACTGGTAAGAAAGCCTGGATGATATCTGACCCAGGTCACCTAGGGTTGTTCTCTGGGGCATGTGTGTATATCTGTCTGTGTTTATATATATGTGTGTTATACATGATGCATATATACACATGTACAACAATATACCCACACCTTTGCATACACACAAATATGCACACACACACACACACACACACACACACACAAAAGATTGGTGTCTTGTGATAGGGAAGGAAGGAATCTGAGCTTGCCAAGCAGCCATGAACAGGCTCAAAGAGACACAATACTCACCCTAAGTACTAAGCAAGGTCTATGGACTTAGGCTGGGATATGGGTATGTGCAATTAATCAGTTCTCCACGGAGTTCATGACCCCCCCCCAAAAAAATTAAGAATTACTTCCTTAAGGCTTCAAATGCAGCGATTAATGAAGAAGCTAAACAATACTGATTTGTTTCCCATGACCAAATTCTGGCTCCTATGGATGAGGCTAGGGTCAGATGTTCAGTTCAACCATGATGTCTGCAATGTGAGGAATGTAGAGCCCTAAGCTTTATCCACTATGTCTCCCAGTGCACAGTGAACTCCCCTGGACAGCAGACCCTAATGAAGCCATGCCATGTGGATCTGTGATAGCCCTTCAGAAGGTCACCAGTTCTCACCCCATCAGGCAACGGGAGGGTGCCTGAAAGAGGTATGGTATTGTCCTGCAGAAGGGTCCCTTTGGATCACTCCATCCCCTAGAGGAGCAGGGTGGTAATGAAGTCCCCTGTGTTAAGGCAGAGGAGAAGAGGGAGGGTGGGGGAACTGGGTCTCCCATTCACTCTGTTCAGCACCAGAGGGAACAAGTATTTCTGGGTGCTCATAGAATCTCCTTGGTTTCCCTAAACTCCAAAAATCATTAGGCCACAAGGAAGTGTTCTGAATGCTAAAAGAAATCTGAAATGTAGCTATGTCAATCCAAACTGGAAAAGACAGTTAAGGAATATAGACCAATAAGTGGCTCTCTGGGATGTGTTCAGATGTCCAATGCATATTAGGGAAGAGAAGCACTCAGTCAGACATGATTGCCCTCAAGAAGTCTATACAAACCTCAACCAAGTACCAGGAGAGAGGCTTGGATAATTCCTGGATACAGGATAGGACACAGGATTTCATCAGGAGACAGAGTTATGTAGAAGATGCAACTTAGCTGTAAGCGCTGCTGAAAATGAACCTTCCAGGGAAGTAAGTAGAAATCGGGGTGAGCATTCTAGGAGGAACATCAAAAGGAATGTGTCTATCTATTGTTGGGTGTTTTCTTACTCTTTACCCTCTCTGCTCCTTACTCTTTGGGGGCCCACCACCCATCTCCCAAATAAACATATGGAGACTTATTATTACTTATGAATACCCAGCCTTAACTTGGCTTATTTCTAGCCAGCTTTCCTTAACTTAAATGATCCCATCTCCCTTTTGCCTCTGGGAATTTTCCTTTTCTTACTTCTGTAATCTTACTTTCACTCTTACTTTGTGGCTGGCTGGGTGGCTGAGTGGCCGCCCCTTCTTTTCTTGCTCCTTGATTTCTCTTGCTTTCTAATGTTCTTCTTCTACTTATTCTCTCTTCCTGCCAGTCCTGTCTATTTCTCTCTCCTGCCTCACTATTGGCCATTCAGCTCTTTATTAGACCAATCAGGTGTTTGAGACAAGCAAAGTAACGCAGCTTCACAGAGTTAAACAAATGTAACATAAAAGAATGAAGCACATCTTTACATCACTAAAACAAGTGTTCCACCTTTTTTCCAGCTCGGGCCCGGCAGAATGGCTCCCGCAAAGAAGGGTGGCGAGAAGAAGAAGGGCCGTTCTGCCATCAACGAGGTGGTGACCCGAGAATACACGATCAACATCCACAAGCGCATCCATGGCGTGGGCTTCAAGAAGCATGCCCCTAGGGCACTCAAAGAAATCCGGAAATTTGCCATGAAGGAGATGGGGACTCCAGATGTACGGATTGATACCAGGTTCAATAAAGCCGTCTGGGCCAAAGGCATAAGGAATGTTCCATACCGTATCCGGGTACGTTTGTCCAGAAAACGTAATGAGGATGAGGACTCACCAAACAAACTCTACACATTGGTAACTTACGTGCCTGTTACCACATTCAAAAATCTACAGACAGTCAATGTGGATGAGAACTAACCTACTGAATCTCAAATAAAGTTGGAGAACTGCCAAAAAAAAAAACCACAAGTGTTCCACAGCATAAATAAATGTAACACATCTTAAAATCATATTCCATAACATCATCCTTTATATATTAATCTATTGATGATAAACAATGCACCCTAAAGCAGAGATTTAAAACAGCAAACACCATGTTTCAGTTTCTGTGCTCAGAACCCCAGGGATGACTTAACAGGTGTTCTCCCTTGAGGTCTCTCACAGGCTACAAACACAACCGAAGGCCCAGCTGGGGGAGAATCCTCTTTCTGGCCCCTTACAAGGCTAATGAAATGTGGTTTTGGACCAAGGTCACCTACAATCATGACCACGTGGGCCCACCATAGAGCAGCTCACAACAATGACCATCCAGTGCAAACAAACAAGAACCAGGAGCAAGATGCAAGCCACTGCTCACGGTGCCCTAATCTTGAAGTCATCATCCCATCATGTTGTCACTTTCTGTGCATCAGAAGTCATTGCACCTCAACACATTCTCAAGGGGAAAAGGTTGCACAAACCAGGGGACAATTGCAAGAGGAGAGTGTGGGGGACCAGTTTACATGACACCTGCCAACCCTTGAGCCCAATAACACCACTTGCTGGAAGAATTCTTAATCTCCAGAGGGCTAGAGAGATAGCTCAATCAGTAAAATGTTTGCTGTCCAAGCATGAAAGACCTTACTTCCATCTCCAGAACTCACATAATGAGTGCCAACACTGGGGAGGTAGAAGCAGGCAGATCCCTAGGCTAGCCAATCTAGACTATTTGGCAAGCTCCTTTTAGAGGCCTTGTCTCAAAAAATAAGGTAGATAGCGCCTGAGGACTAATAGCTGACATGACCTGTGTCCTCCGTACATGTGTGCGCATACACAGGCACATGCATACACACAATGAAAAAGTCAGATGAGTTCAAAGACACATAGACAATATTGCTGTTAAAATAACTTACAAGTGAAACGCATCTGGAATGCTAATTTGATTGCCACCCAGCCATCAACACAGACCCAGAAGAATATTTAAGTACATCAGAAAGCACTTCCAAGTTCAAAACGCTGAACCGAGGGGGCTGGAGAGATGGCTTAGTTAGCAGAACTTGCTAGAGAACCATGAGGATCTGAGTTCAGATCCCAACACTCACACAAACTGAATACTGTCTTGCAGGTACCTGTAACTCCACCACTGGGGTAGAGGAGGAACAGGCTTGCTGGCTACCAGCCTGACTGAGGAAAACAAACCCTGTGAGATCTAGGTTCAAAAATAAGGAGTGAGGCGGAGAATGGTAGAGAATGCCCAATACCTTCTAAGAGCAAGCACAGCTGAAAACACACACACACATCAAATCATTGCAATGTAAATCTAATATTCAAATACAGAAAAATATAAAAGAAGCATCTACTTTCGAAGAACAGGACTCCATATGATTTTCATTTCTTTATTTCCTGTGTCTCCAAAATTTGTACAATAACCATGTACTCCTTTTACTGTAAGAAAAGAAAAACACTTTTTTTTAAGGTTCCCATTCCCTTAAGGGGATTCACAGAAGAAAGTACTGTGCTTTCTTCCACAAGCCTAACTGGAAAAATAAGAGGAAAAGCTGGAACATGCGCCAGCACCTCAAGTGAAGAGCAGCTAAGCAGTGGTGCTCTGCGCCTAAGGAACAAAAGAGAAACACACCTCTGGCCATAGCACGGTGGCACTGTGCACACTGACAATGGGCACACCAATAACGCAGTTCCGTGAACATGCAGCTTAGCAGAAAAGGCTGAGCCTCTCTCTAGACAGGCACGGCCCCAACTCAGGATGCACAGCGTGGCCAGCAGTATGTGCTGGATATCAGCCCTCAGGACTCAGCTCCTCAGACACAGGCCCTTGTTCTTGTCTTGTCCTGTATGTTTTTACTTGACTCCGAAAGCCACCCCAGGCAGAAAAGCCTCTGATTCTCACTAGGAGAGGCAAGTT
The DNA here is from genome assembly GCA_028555095.1 of Dicrostonyx torquatus. Lineage (NCBI taxonomy): Eukaryota > Metazoa > Chordata > Mammalia > Rodentia > Cricetidae > Dicrostonyx > Dicrostonyx torquatus. Next base: position 1,681,102 of record JAQHUG010000016.1, on the reverse strand, counting down.
GGCAAAAATGTAATTTCTTTGCACCGGGCTTCAACAATATCATGCTGTGCCCATCCCTACCCAGAGAGAAAACCATCTTCATAGAAAATGACACACCTGTTAAATGTGTTCCCAGTCTAAGACCAAGGGTTTGAGGATAAGGTTCCCAAGTCTTCTCCAGGATGCCTGCCTTCCTGTGCAAGCCTGGCCTAGGATGACAATCCCCACATCCCATGTTCTGTCCTTCATACTGGGCTAGGCTTATTCCACACAACCGCACCCTCCCTTGCAGGGCTTCCTGGACTCTGCTTCTGACCTGAGCCTCTGCCTCTTTTACCTCCTCCATCCAGAGGACAAGTTGTAAATAGGACTTGGGTGCAGGGACTGCTGGCTCTCCTCTGGGGTGTCATGCCCCGGATGTTTACTTTATGCCAGATGTTGCAACTCATTTAGCCTCGACTTTCCAATAAGAGGCATGAGTCACGTAGCAGGAGTGAATTGTCTCAGGCCTCACAGCCAAAAGAAAAGCACAGCAGACTGGGATTCCAAACCCATCTGATTTGCCCATGAGATTCGAACTGTGTCTGATTAGTCCATGATACCTCTTCACATTCCCCAGGTAGAAGAGGGAAAACGGAAACATGGATAAACATTAGAACACCCACACAACTTTTGTGTGTGTGTGTGTGTGTGTGTGTGTGTGTGTGTGTGAATGGCTAACAGGAAAGATGGAAAATCCCAGCTGGATGTGTCTATAGAAAGAAACTGAGAAATGATCCGACCAACAGAATGCAGATGGACACCTGAGGTTGATCCAGCATCCACCAGCAAAATCCCCTGGCAAAAATCCCCTGTTGACTGCAAGTCCGCTTACCTGATTCGCCAGTGAGAGAGACAGGAAGGATCACCGCAGTGAAGGCTGTGGCTCTTGCAACACAGAGCAGTCTTGTATTGCTGGACCACTCACCCAGCCATTCCAGACCTGTGTCCGTGTTCCAAACCTTCAGGACACATACTTAGGGTTCGCGGCTTGGATGGAGCAGTCGTACCGTCCTTCTGTGTAGACAGTCAGTGGGCAGGTGGGAGCTGGTAAGGGCTTGAAAGGAACATTATGAGAAATGCTTGATGATCCAATGTGGCAAGAGAAGGAAAAGCTACCGCTTCATACCGCCCTTAGAGACAATATGCCACCCAGAGCAGCCATCTTGACTTCCCAAAATGCCCTGGGTCAGGAAATCAGCTCAGCCTAAGCTCATTGAGAGATGATGAAGGAGAGAGAAGGGAAAGAGAAAGGACCAGATGTTTAAGGCACAGACTTTGTTCGGTGTGCTGGTTAATATTGCCCTCTTTACCTTCCTACGGCCCTGGGAAGTATGCAAGCAGGGTCTTCCTATTTCTCAACTCTAAAACAAGGGCCATGTCATCCCATCAAAAGGGAAGCTTCCTAATGCCTTCAGAGATGACCTCAAATACACAGATCTACTATGAAGTTCACTACCCAGAAGTCCATGGCCCATCCGGGTACCCTACAGACTGAGGCCCAGTGGGTAACTGAACACAGCTTAAAGGAACCCAAACAGGAAACATTAGTCCCCGAGTCTGTCCAGGTCCTCACCCTGGCAGCAATGTCTTGGCATCTGAACCCCTTCGGAGCCTGTACTTCCACACATACCCCTGGGCTGCCCCTGTAACTGCTCTCATCTCATGCCTCTGAGGGCTGGCAGCCACCTTAATCTGTGTTTTAGGAGGGAGGCTGTTCACCATCCACAACACCTCTGTTTCCAAAGACCTGCAAACAGTGTCTGAATGGAGGTGAACCTGAACGTCATATCTCCCGTACCTGAACATCGCATCTCACGTACCTGACCTGCTCCAGAAAGGCTAGGTCCTTCTGTGAGATCTACGCTTACACAGCCACCCTTAGTGAGCCAGCAAGGGTGCTGCTGTGGCTTTCAGAACCCAACACCCCCGATCCACACTCTTGGAGAAGCAAGATTCCCTAAGGTGAACCTACCACAGTCCAGGGACTAGATGGGTTTATATATGGTTAACCTCTTAATGATCGGAGGGTTGAGGAGTATGCTGCCAGTATCCCTCAGACAGCTTGGATCCTTGTTCTCCTGAGGATAAAGGTCTAAGAGATATAAAGAGAAATCAAAGTGTATAAAGGCATCAGTCTCTCAAACTTGGCAATGTCATGGGATCTCATTGTTTGTGTTCATTGCCCTCTCTCTGAGACAAGCTAAGCCAGCAAACCTTGGCTTAGGACATACATACAGTGACAGCTTCCAGGAAGAAGGGGCAACCAGCTTAACTTCAGGGGACAAAAGGTGTGGTGCTGAAAGCCACTTGGAGCCCCCTCTCTCCACCCCTTCCTTGCACAGCACATCCAACGTGACGTGGCTGATTAAGGTATAGCCCACTGGCCAGACCCTCTTACTCCAGGCCTGGCTCAGTCTGTCCCTCTCTGCCCCTCCCCAACAGGTGACTCCCCCTCTCAGGTACCTCCCATTCTCTCTGTCTTTATTTCTCTATTTGCATGCTGGGGGAGGGGGAGCTAGTTCTCAGCAGCTACCATTCTTTTTTCAGTCTTAAAGGCTGTTGGCTCTGGACCCAATTAGGAGAAATCAATTACAGACAATAGCCATGCCCCTCTGGCACCACTCCTCCAGACCGGGTTCCCATCCGCCTGTCACCCTCCACAACAACCACTTACAGAATTACCAAGGAGCCAGCAGCAGATCAAGACAGGAGGAAATGGCACCAGCCCATGGAACAAAATGGATTTGAACTTCAAATAGAATTCCGGCCTCTTCCCATGGGCAGAGTCTTATCATTTGTATTTAAGCCCACTGTGAAGGAGTGGCTGGTGGTTCACTTCTGCTCCTGGTGTTGAACAAGGTTGTCCTTGAACTTCTGATCCGCCTGCCTCCACTTCTAGAGTGTGAAATTAGAGGTGTAATTACAGGCCCTCCCAACCACAGGGCTGCACAGAAAGAAATTCTCTGAGAACTGAACAGGAGGAGAAATGGGACAAACTGGCATAGTTGAGATTTGGGAAACCTGTGTTTTCTATTTTTACGTGTTTTAGGCTGTTTACAACAGAATAAAGCTGTACTTATTCACGAATTTGATAGCCAACAAAGGGGGCCTTTAAAAAATGCAAAACTGTAACCCCTGGGGCAGGAAGCCACCACCAGCCCCAACAGTTCCCATTGGCTGTGGACAGCATACCCCTGATTTGGGTCTGAAGGAAGGGAGAGGAGTCCCGTCTTTATGTGGGGGGGTGGGCTTGAGAGAGGAGGTGGTGGAGGGACAATGAGGAGACCTGGTGAGCAAGAGGTATTTCTGGGGCCTGGGACTTCTTGCACAATGAATGGGACAATGGCAGGTAACAAGCCTGGGACAGTGCCTCCCAGTTCACAGGAAGTCATCTTAGTTCTACGCCATACATTCTTCCTGCTCTCAAAAGAAGCCAGACTAGAGCGTAGGTTTGGACTAGGAAGTGGAGCAGCTCCAGTCTGCTCTTCTGGAAAATGGAAGGAAAAGACCTCATCAGTATCTTTGCAACACAGTAACAGAAGAGACAAGTGGGAGACCGGCAGTTCCCACCAATATTTTCAAGAGGACACCTTCCAGCAGGTACCCCCCTCCTGGATAGCTCTTTGGACATCAGAACTGAGGACCAGAGGCCATTTAGGAAAAAATGGCTGCTTGCTTTAGCAATGGGCAGACCAACAAAAAGAAAGGAAACTGAAGCCAATACCAGGGCTTTCTGGAGTCTGTTCCAAGGCACCTGACTCAGCAGGGACGCAACGTGAAGAGAGACAGCTTATTTCTGCCCCCAGCCTTGCGAAGAAACCAGAGCACAGTGAAGGCTTCATTGGATGTTGGTCTGTAGGGACAGCCTGGATGGGCAGCCCTGTCGGGGTCGTGGAGCAACAGAAGGCCCTCGATGGGGAAAGTAGCCTGCACACAGTAAGTACCAGCGGACCCTCCATGACAGGCCCCAGCAGGATCAGAACTGGGAACTCTAGGGAACCTAGCACTCAGCCCAGAGTGCAGCGGTATGAACGACCCTAACAGCAGTGATTGTGCGCATGCTGTGGCCTGCTACATGCTCCTCTACTGTGTGTACACCGTGTGCA
>JAQHUG010000016.1:1653170-1675505 GCA_028555095.1 Dicrostonyx torquatus | reverse complement strand
TGTGTGTACACCGTGTGCACCCTGTGTGCCTGCTACATGCTCCTCTACTGTGTGTACACCATGTGCACCCTATGTGTCTGCTACATGCTCCTCTATGAGGTAACTATAACCTCTTCTAAACTGAAGTTTGGTAAGATTGTCCCAGACCAAACAGTCAGTATATGGCGGGGGCTGCAGCTTGAATCTAGATTCCATTGTTTTGTAAGATTTATTTTTCTTTTATTTCTAAGTATATGCGCATGTCTGTGCGAGGGTATGGGCATATGCGAGTGCAGCTGCCCACTGAGTCTGTGAGCATTGGATCCCCTGAATCAGGAGTTACAGGTGGTGGTGAGTTAACCAATGTGACTCAAGCCCTCTGCAAGGGCAGCAAGCACTCTAAGCCCTTGAGCCCTCTCTCTCTAGGCCAGAGAATCCAGATTCTTAACCATTCTCTTTTAGAGTCTTCCAACGGAAACAAGAGAATTCCTGACAGGAGGGTGTGAGCTGGCTTGAAGGCAGTTGCTGAATCATTCCCTCCCACCAGCCCCACTGCAGGCAACATTAGCATTACAGGAAGGGTCCAGCTAGGCCTGACTGAGGGAATCTTGGTCAATCTAGGACTGCAAAGGTGTCCCAAAATCAGACAATTCCTACCCCACCCTCAACTGCCTCTCTGGCACATAGTAGGTGTTTAGCAATTGGTCCTGGGTGAACACATGGTCAGTGGTTATTTCTAACACACAGCTCCACAGTGTCCAGCTTTCCCCTTCCAGCCACATTGAAAGACAAATGAGACCTTCCAAATATTTGCATGATTGTAATCCATCTTGAAACTGAGATGTATTTCTCCAAATTACCTACTGTATCTGGTTTCAAAGGTGTCACATTCTTACTTAGTCTTTAGCTTCAAGACAGAACATGTCAGTGAAAATGTCAGTGATCCTGACAGTGAAAATGAAAGGTGTCCCTGGATGCTTGAAAAGATAGTAGCTGAGCTGGACAGCTTACCCTCCTTAGAATGAGGCCTCAGTTAGAGCCATGCCCCTCCTGTGGGCTGGGAGAGCTCCTGCTTGGTGCCAGTCACTGGGCCTGTCATTCTTTTCATTAACTTGGGAATGGATTTAATAAATCTCATGACTATTGATGTTCTGATAGGGTGTGAGTCTACTTACTCAAGCCCAAATCATGGGCTGGAGAGATGGCTTAGTAGGTAAAGTGCTTGCCATGCAAGCAAGAGGATCTGAGTTCAATCCCTGGAATCAAGCTTAAAAAGAAGGGGCATGGTGGCATACACTTGTAATCTCCGAGGGACAGGTCTTAACATCTAACCAGCCTAACATAATCAGACAACTCAGGACAGTGAGAGACCTTGTCTCAAAAGCAAAGTAGACAGCACCTGAGGAATAACACCTGAGGCTGATTTCTGACCTCCAGATGCATAGACGCATACATGACCCTATGCGCGCATATGTGTGACACATGCACAAGGAGCAGGGGCGATGGAGGGGGGCAGAACAGACAGAGAGCCTGCCTACCACCACAGTATTGTTCTTGTCCCTGGAGATGGGCTCATGGGTGAGTTTTGCACCCAAAATCAAAAGGGCATGTGTCAACAGGGCCCTACAGCCAGCCCCTCTAGATAGCATTGAGTCCAGCTGCAGGGAATGACAGGAGTTGGGGACAGGAAGATGACTGTGGAATATAGGTTTTGGGTCTGAGAGAAGCTTAGGTGGCGTGGGGTGTGAACATTAGGCCAGAAACAGATACAAAGATGTCCCTCTGTCTAGTTGCCACCTTTCTGGGGTGACCATCAATTTGACTTGGTTACAAATTGATTCCTAGCCTATAGGCTCCACTAGGGGCAGAACCCTCTGTCCATCCCAGGCCTGGAATGGAGAGAGTAGGAAGAGAAAGCCGTGAGTAGGCTTAGCATTGGTTGGGGAGGAAGCCTTGGAAGCAAAGCCAGAAGACCCATGTCTTTATTGGCTTAGAAGTGGTCTCTATAGGGGCATACACCCAAGAGCAAGATGGACTTGGCCCACATTCTGACTACACTGCTGTCTCTAGGACCTTGGGGAAGGACTTGGCCTCTGAGAATCTCAGCTTTCTTGGCTCTTGAGGTGACTTACAGTTGTGTACAATGCTGCAGAGCATAGTGACATTGAGCGAATGGTCATAATGGCCAGAAGACACTGCTGTTTATGCATGGTGCAGTTGTTGGTATAAAAACCACTGCACCCTCTTACCTACTGCCATACCTGCCAAAGTTCCTGTTATAGAAACTTCAATACCTATCTGGTTCAGTGTCCCAAAATGCTTGGGAGGAGAGGATTGTACAGCATGGGAATAACTTAGGACACATTCCTCCACCCCATCTTCTCCAAGGACACTTTGCCTGAGAGTCTACAATAAGTCACATATAGTAACAATGGTTGCACTGAAGACAAGCAAGGGCCCAGTGGGGTGGCTGCAGTGGGGAAGTAGCCTTCTGTGTCTCAGAGATTTGTTCCCAAAAGTGGTAATTCCTCCTCTAAGACAGAACCTAAGGTACAGCTAGACATCATCTTTCCTCAAGAATTGATAATGTTCCCTAAGAGAGACAGCCCCATCCCCAGGCATCCCACAGGGTCAACTGAGCCCACTCTTCTTGACCCTCTGGGGCCTCCTAGCTGATCTTGTGGGATTCATTCTTCATTGGTGCCCTCTGGTGGCTGGGTGCCTCTCATGAGTGAGGAACTTTCTAGTATTTGGCATTTGCTTCTACTCCAGGGAAGTAGGGGAAGCAGGACACCCTCTTTTTTTTTTTTTCCAGACAAGGACATTAAGGAATTGAGAAGTGAAATGACTCCCCAATACAGACTTTGCTTGATCGTGTTTTCCCTCAAACAAGTTGTTGACAGATGATAAAGAGGAGACAGGCCAAACTAGGACCTGAAGGGCCAAGTGCATGTCTATCTGTGGAGCACCCACTGGGACAGAGTCTGTCTGTCTGAGCCTCCCTCAGGGGCAGGAACCAAAGATGGGTTGGCTTGGAAAATGGTACCTACTATCCTGGCAGTGAGAGGGTCCAGAGCTAAGAGGAGAAAGCACTAAGGGAAGAGCATCCATCTCGGGGTGCCAAAGCCATCAGGAAGGAACTCAGGGTATCCAGATATACCTGCACACCAGACATACAGGAAATAACTACCTAGACTCTGTCTCAAACCTTTGGGGGTATGTATAGACCAAGAGCATTATAGTCTATCCAAAATGCAATCTCACCAGCTGGCTTCTGCTTTACCTGACAGCCTCCCTCCCACCATGCTGTTATAAGCTTAGGGTGAACTTGGTGCCCAAATGTATTCTTCTTCTCACCCAAGAGCCAAGTGGAAATGCAGAAATATTTCAAAGGGGCAACTTCCTGGTACCACCAGATAGGAGAATGGGGTTCAGATTGGAGCCTTGGGGGATGGCTCTGCCCTGTCTCTGGCATGTGACCCTGGCAGAATACCTCTTCTATACCCACCACAGCTTCTCTCAGATCTTTGGGATGATCAACTCTACAGGACAGACAGAAGCATTGCCAATGTTGCCATGCAGTACCTACCAATACCAAATGAATAGTAGTAAGAGAGAGGTTGAATTATCTTTGTGACCCAAGGCTGGTCAATATTCTTTCTAGGTCTGGTGTTCTAGTGGTGAGGGAGAGAGGAGAGAGAGAGAGAGAGAGAGAGAGAGAGAGAGAGAGAGAGAGAGAGAGAGGCAGCAAATTTGGTTTAGATACCTAATCCCATTTAAAATTACTTCGGCAATGAACCTCTCCCTGAGGTACATGTCACATTTCAGTGACTGTGACATCATGGGATGAGCAGTCACCTCCATCCTGCCAGGTTAGCACAAGTATATGCACAGTAGAGGTGCCCAGAGGCCCAGACCCATACCCACACAGGTAACAGCTCCTCCTCAAGCTCATAGAAGACCTGCCACCAGCTCATGAGCCAGTCTCGGTCAGCCTCTTTGTTAGTCGGGTGGCAGTCCTATATCAGTCTGAGCACCTATGGGGGTGCAGATCCCTAGAATGGCCCTCAATGCTACATTTCTGACTTGAAATGGAGCATCTTGTTGGGTCATGATGAGGGAAAAGGAAGCATGGTGACAAGATTTCAGGATGGAATTCACAAGTACCATAAGATGAGAGGGAACACAGGGTTTCATGGCCTGTGCTAGTCTCAGAAGGTGTAGGTGTTTGTGGCAAGGCAGGTAGGCCTGAGATCCAGGATCCAGCAGGGCTAAGCGGAACCAGGCTGAGGACCCCATTCAGCAGACTATAAACGGGCGTCTCTACTTAGGGCTCTCCGAGGAGCAGCCAGCAGGGTACCTACCTGACTTAGCTGTCACTTTCTAACTCCTCTACATCCAGTCAGCATCCACTGAGAATCTCATCACATGGGGACATTTCCCATTACCCCTTATTCCTCATCCTTGTGTCTAAGAGGCCACCAAGTGCCCTGGACCACTGGTGCCAGGAACTTTCCCTATACACATTCACTTCCCACCAGAAGATCCTGGGCTGAACCAGATGCTTTGTGAGTTATCGATCATATCTGCAGGCCAGGAATTCAGGCAAGACAAAGCTGGACAGCTTGTCGCTGCCCCACAGTGTAGGGGGCCCAGCTGGTGGGATCCCAAAACTGACATCAAGAGTCATCTTATCTACTTCTTTCAGTGAGGACCTCAGTGGACCACTGACGTGGATTTGAGGCCTCCGTGCAGCCTGCTTCCTCTAGCATGCAGTCACGTGGGTACAGGCAGCTTTCTTCCAAAGGGTATGCCCTGAGCAAGCCAGGGCCTAGCCTCTGAGGGTTATTGCTTTGGCTATGTTCTGTCCTGAGAGAGTTCGCCCAGTCCAAGGGGAGCAGACACCAACACCAACTCAGTAGGAAGTGCCAAAAAATATGCAAACATATTTCTGAGCAGTCCTTCACTCAGCAAACCTCCAGAGGCGCTATGCAGTCCTGGCCCACCTGACTCCTTGACTCAGCTGCTTGCCTCCTAAAAGACTTGGTCCTAGCCCAAATGCTGGGAAAACAAACCCATGTCCGGCTGTCTGCCTCCAGCCCTGCCCTTCCAAGCATCCATCACCAATAGAGTGGTTTACGACAGCAGCAAAGCCAGTTGCTCTGGGACTCAAAACAACCTACCATAAAGCAGAAAGTAGAGTTTAACTACCTGAGGGGCAGCATTGGTTACTGTGCCTGTAGCGCCCTCTGCCTCTGCCCCAGCCACATTGCACTCTAAATCCTCCACTCTCTCCTCCTCTGTCTTTGTGTCTGCTAGTTTTCCAACCTGAAGTACTGAAGTATCTCTTATTATTATTATTATTATTATTATTATTATTATTATTATTCTCCTCCTCCTTCTCCTTCTCCCCTTTTCCTCCTCCTCTCCTTCTCCTCTTCCTCCTCCTTTTCTTCTTCTTCTTCTTCTTTTTCTTCTTCTTCTTCTTCTTCTTCTTCTTCTTATTATTATTATTATTATTATTATTCTCCTCCTCCTTCTCCTTCTCCCCTTTTCCTCCTCCTCTCCTTCTCCTCTTCCTCCTCCTCCTCCTTTTCTTCTTCTTCTTCTTCTTCTTATTCTTATTCTTATTCTTATTCTTATTCTTATTCTTATTCTTCTCTCCTCTTCCTAAAGGAACCTTAGAAAACTCAACTCATATTCACCCTTCAAAACCCCACTGCAATATTATAGCCTCTGTGATGCCAGCCTCAATACATCTTGGCTGCATGCTAAGCTCAAGAAAGGCACTGGTCACTGTCCTAACTAACTCCATCTTGGCTCTGGCTGGCTCTGTGTTTGCTTCTTTCACCTTTCCTCTTGAGTCACCTTGGTTTCCAGAGACAGAAGGACTCATCAATAAACACACCCACAATGTAGATCTGATGTGACCTCAAGCAATAGTGAGCCTGCAGGACAGATGCCTCCCAAATAGGGGCAATTGTCAAAGCAGGCATTATCCCCTGAGAAGCAGAGAGCCCCGCCCCCACCCCAAGCAGTGACAGTCAGAAGACTTCTCCAGGCCACCTTGCAGAACCAGATAGACAGGAGGTGATGATCAACCAGATCCCACCGGCCAGCACTACCTACTCATACAGACCTCTCACCTAGCTCTAAAGGTCACGTCTTTAATATTCTTCCCCATGTGGCCACATTGATTAAATCTCTCTGCTTGTCACCATCATGAGCTCTGTAATTGGCGTATTGGGATAGGCATCAGAGTCCAGCCTGTTAGGGCTGCAGGGGGCAGGAGTTTTGCTCTAAAAATTTAGTAAGAAAGAAGGTTTTTTAATTTTTCAAATTTTTATACATATGTATGATTGTTTGCCTGAACATATACATATATATGCACCTTAAGTGCCCACAGAAGCCAGAAGATGGCATTAGACCTCCTGGAACTGGAGTTATAGGTGGTTGTGAGCTGCCATGTAGGTGCTGGGAACCAAACCCAGGTCCCCTACAAAAGCAATAAGCTCTCTTACTGAGCCATCTCTCTAGTCTCAGTCAGCAAGACGTAACAAATACTGGTGACAAAATGCCAATCTGAGACATTCTGGTTTGTGACATAGGGACTGCCTCAGATTTGGTGACCCTCAGAACTCCTTTGGAAGAGCCTATGCAGCTGAGACTGAGAGGCACTGACATAGGCCAGTGGCTCACAGTGTCACACACAGCAATCACCTAAGGAATTTCCAAGGTATGCACACCTTTCCCAGGATCCCCAACTCAAGTCTGTCAGATCAGAAGCTATGGGGGTGAGGCCCAGTTCACAGCCTGGATGCCTTCTAAACCTCCCCAGGTGTCCCAGCATGCTGCCAGGGTGGGGAAAACTAGACTGAATCCCAGCTCCCACACAAAAGCATGCCATTTGGACATAACTCAGACCTCCATCTACTCTTCACACTGTAAATGACCTTTATCCCAGTGTGAACCAGGTCACAAGCCTTTGAGTTTCCTGAGAATGTCACACACTCTTGCTTCTAAAGCTTATTAAATAAATGCAAAAGATGAGTAATTTAAAGATTGATTCCATGCACATAATAGATGCTCAGAAAGTACTCATTGAATGAATTAACTAATTGATCCATAGACCTCTAATTCCACATGATACAAAATATTTTCTTCCCTCAGGAGAATGAGCTCCTTGAAGGCAGGTTGGGGACCCAGCCGCAAGCAAAGACGAATCAATGGATCCATGAATAACCTGCAAAGTCCCTCCTGGCTATCTCTTCAGTCTCTAGATACGTAATGGGTTTCTAAGAAAAGAGAAAAAAGCTCACACATCACTTCTGCTAGAAGGAAGATGACATTACAATTTAATCATGTAATTCATTAATCAGCTCCCCTAAGTAGTTATGCATTTTGGAGGCTTTTTCATTCACAGGGACCCAGAAGTCCCTAGCTACATATATACTGGAACTTCAGGCCCTGTCCAGTGCCCCTGTAATACCCAGACTCAGTTTCCCTAAGAAGGATGTGGCCTCTGCTCTGACACCAAAAAGAAAGAACCAGAGTTCTTGTTCCTCTGACACGGCCACCGGAACCTTGCCTTGCTCCGGCCGTGACTGCAACTGATCTGGAGCTCTGACTGCAAGATTCATCCTGCCTCATCCCTCACCCCCGTTCCTGCAGCTGAAGCCCAGGGGAAGTAACCCCACGATGCTAGACTGAGGGTGCTGGGGTCAGAAAGGGCAGGAGTTTGGACCCAACGCACCTCTTCTTAGCTGTGTAACGAGGACCAATCAAGCTTGTGAGCCCCAGCTCGGATGACAGGAACAGCAGTGGCTGCCCCCAAAGGCCATTATCCTGTGAGGATGAAATGATGGCTATGGAGTCTAATGCCAGACCTCGCTCAGAGAAAAGGTTTAGAATCTGACAGGTGATAACCCAGGCCAACCCCTCGGGCCCAGGTCTGTCTTGCTGTCTGTGCCACTCAGAATAAGCGTATTAGCTTCATTTTCTCCTTGCTGTGACAAAATGACTGATGGAAGTAGCTTGAGGAAGGAAGGGTTTGTTTCCCATGTGTAGCTCAAGGACACAGTCCACCATGGTAAGGATACGGCAGCAGGAGCAGGCAGCAGCTGATCACTGAGTATCTGTAGTCAAAACAATGACGGGAACTGGTGCTCAGCTGGCTTTATCCTTCTTTAATTCAGTCCCGGACCTCAGTTCACAGAACGGTGATGCTCACATTCAGGGCGAATCTTCACACCTCAATTAACTCAATCTAGAAACTCGCTCACAGACCAATCTAGAAATTTGTTTCCATGGTGATGTTAAATCCCATCAAACTGACAATCAAGATGAAACAGCAGAGGGAGTTGCTTGTCATGCCAGGCCCCAGGTTTTTGCATCTGGAAAGTAACAGCAGCTAAAGACCTCATCCAAAGATCATAATCACGTGACCGTCCCTAGCGGGATCAAGCGTGGTGACTGGCTTACACCTCGCAGTCAGTATGGCTGTCTCCATCCCACCCCCCCACAGGATCCCAGCTGGTAACAAGTACTTATTACAGCAGCCAGGAGCAATGTTCCCTCTGGCAAGGGTGTGACCATGCCTGGGTGCTTACAGAGATTTAGAAACTGCTCTCTCCACACAGACACAGGCCCCACAGAGCTCTGTACCAACTGTTTTCCTAGGCACTGGAAAAACATGTGGTCCAAAGGAAGCCAGGTGTCAGAACAAGTGTGTGGCAGCCCTGTATCTACCAAAGCGGAGCTGCACAGCCCATCTTGTGTTTGCCTCCGCTGAGGCTGGAAGGAAAGACAGATTCAAATTCCCAATTAGCATGTGAGGTGACCTTTCTCCACTAACAACCTGAACCATCTCAACACCCACACACATTGCTCCCCAAGAAGGGAAGCTGTCCAACACAAATTTGTTTTCTAGAAGCATCACAACCACCATTTTCCACCCGCTTTCCCCTCCCAGGCCACAAAGCTACCTGTGGGCCCAAGGTGAGTCAGACTAGGACAGTTCCAGTTCCAGCCAGAGATAAGACCCTTCCCCATCATCACACAGAAGTCCTGGTGCAGACAAGCGAGAAGAGGGGACAGTCCTTCAACAGAGAGAACTCCTGTGTGTCACCACCTGCTCCTATGCCCTTGGAGACAGGTCTTTAAAAACAGGCCAGAGGGCAGGCACCCTTGTCCCAGCCAGCCAATGTAGTCAGCCTGAGCCTTCATCCTTAATTAGGACCTTGAGCAAAGCAGACATCCAACGACTCGGGAACTTACTAGGCAGCCAACTGGGAGACTGGTGAGATGGTTCAATGGGTAGTGTTTCCCGTGAAAGCATGAGTGCCTGAGTTCAGATCTCCAGAACCCATGTAAAGGCCAGGTATAGCCACACATGCTTATAATACCAGAGCTAGCGAATGGAGAGATGGGAGAATCCCTAGGGCCAGCAAGCCAGCTCATCTTGCTGAATCCTTGAGCTCCAGGCCCAGTAAGAGACCCTGTCTAACAAAAAAAGGTAAAGATCAATAAGGGAAGACAGTTGAAGTCAACTTCTGTGGTGGTTTGAAAGCAGATGGCCCCCAAAGGGAGGTGACACTCTTAGGAGTTGTGGGCTTGTTGGAGGAAGTATGTCACTGTGGAGGTGTGCTTTAAGGTCTCCTACGCTCAATCTATGCCCAGTCTCGCAGTTCACTTCCTGTTGCCTACAGATCATGATGTAGACCTCTCAGCTCCTTCTCCAGCACCATGTCTGCCTACAGTCCACATGCCCACCATGATGATAATGGACTAAACCTCTGAACTGTAAGCCATTCAATTAAACGTTTTCCTTTATAAGAGTTGTTGGGGGCTGGAGAGATGGCTCAGAGGGTAAGAGCATTGACTGCTCTTCCAGAGGTCCCGAGTTCAATTCCCAGCAACCACATGGTGGCTCACAACCATCTATAATGAGATCCGGTGCCCTCTTCTGGTGTGCAGGCATACATGCAAGCTAAACACTGCATACATAATGAATAAATAAATCTTTAAAAAAAGAGTTGTCATGGTCTTGGTGTCTCTTCACATCAATAGAAACACTAATTAAGACAACTTTTGACCTACACACACACACACACACACACACACAGGTGGGAGGAGGGGGAGTCAACTAAGTCTTAACCAAGTTTATAGACATTCAGGAAAGAAAGTTGGTAGTTCATGATGTCTTGAGACTGGAGATGAGGGTTCCACCTGGTCGAGTTAGGATCATTGTCCAAGCTCCTCTGGCCTGATGTGTAGGATAAAAGGATCTGGAGCCATTTCCCCACTTCACTGGGTATCCTGGGTGCAAAGGTGCCATGAAACAAAAATGTTGGTATGCTTTGCAAACCTCAGCGTTCTGGGCAGGAATGAACCATCACTAACAGGTCTTCCTTTGGACTATGGGAGAGGGATAAACTTGAACTTACTGGACTCTTCTGAGCATGCCCAGTCTCTGCTAGACCTTCTGTTTCATCTCACAAGTCTGTGCAGACTTGGTGCTTAATTCACAACATTGGTTTGCTTCAGTAAAATGACATTTCTAATTAGCTGGTATATCAATGCATCTGGATGCTCCAAAGAGCTGATCTGATCCTATGGCTCTGTGCCCCTCTCCCCCGCCCCCAACACTAACACGATTCCTCATTTCAGGGTAATGTGGAGCTTCTAACAGCTTCTCTCATGTGGGTAAAAGGCTGCCTGTGTCCTAATCAGGGATCTTGACTCATCTTCATGGGGTTAAGATATCAGTTTGGGCTGGGCAGTGGTGGCACACACCTTTAATCCCAGCACTCAGGACACAGAGGCAGGTGAATCTCTGTGAATTCAAGACCAGCCTGGTCTACAGAGTGAGTTTCAGGAGTTCCAGGACAGGCTCCAAAGCTACAAAGAGAAACCCTGTCTTAAAAAAAATTGGTTTGTCTAGAAGTAGAGCCTGAAACTTGGATGTGGTGCTAGGGTTCGATTGACAGATGGAGGGGTGAGGTCAGGAAGCAGGAGGAAGAAGGGAAGGGTATGGAAAGGAAAAGTAATATAAATAACATTAGCAAGCCTTCCTGGTGTGGGTGGTGGGGTTCAGGTACGATGGAAGGAGCACAGATGCCTCACTCCAGCCTGAGTCAGAGATTGGTCACAGGCTCACCTGGCCCCCTCACCTGTGACCAAGGATTCAGGGAAGCATGAACCATCCAGCTTGTGCCAGCCAGGGGCAACCACCTGGGGCAGCAGGGAAACCCCAAGCGACAAGGTCTTCACAGACAGCCAATTGCACTTACATACCTGAGGAGGGATGCTGCCCACTGGTCAGCATCACAGATGAATGGAAACTTCCATGGTAGACCCAACCCCAGGGAAATGCATGTTGGCTCCCACCGCCTGCTATATCCTTCATAGTTAAGAGCATGGACCCTTCTGAAGGGCAGAGTTTTCAACCAGTTTACACTTGGAGTTCACATGGGGATGTGCTTTAGCTGCATATGACTGACAGAATCTAACACCCCGCATCTCTGTCTGTCATGACTTCCTCATAAGGACAGGAAGGAAACATGAGGGAAGAGGAGAGTTAGTGAATGAATACCCCAGACGCCCAGATCGTCCTGAGATGAGGAAGGGCTTAACAGGCTAAAGGAGTGAACATGGTACAGATAGATAGAAGTGATGAGAAAGGAGTGGAAAAGCCTCCGTGGCCATCACCCAGGAGCTGGCTGAGCCCTGTGTGTGGCTCATTTTAAGTGCATTGAGATAGAAAGCAGCAGAGCCATAGGCACGTTTTTCATAGATCACATTGGCTTCTGGCTATGTGGACAAGATGGGAGGCAAGAAAAGGGTCGTTATCAGTGAAAGGGTGCTGTGGTACCCATCCAGGTGAGGGGTCCCAGGAGTGCTGTGAAACAATGGTCTTTTATTCTGTCACTTGTATTATTTTTAATAAAACGCTGATTGACCAGTAGCCAGGCAGGAAGTATAGGCGGGGCGACCAGGCAGGAAGATTTTTAAATTTATACTTTATTATTGTTATTTGTTCTTTTGAGGCAAGGTCTTTCCATATGTACTGGCTAGTTTTATGCCAACTTGACACAAGCTAGAGTCATCTGAGAGGTGACTATTTTTCTCAATTGAGAAAAATGACAATATAAGATCAGGCTGCAGGCAAGGCTGTTGGGCAATTTCTTAATTGATTGATGGGGGATGGCCCAGCCCATTGTGGATGAGGTCACCCCTGGGCTGGTGGTCCTGGGTTCTATAAGAAGGCAGGCTGAGCAAGACTGTAAGCAGTGCTCTTCAATGGCCTCTGTGACAGATCCTGCCTCCAGGCTCCTGTCCTGCCTGAGTTCCTGCCCTCACTGCTTTTGACAATGAACTATTATGTGGAACTGTAAATAAAATAAACTCCTTCTTCCCCAAGTTGTGTTTGTTATTGTGGTTTATCACAGCAATAGTAACCCCAAGACACTATATAACCCAGACTAGCCTCCAATTTATAATCCTCCTAGCTCAGCACCCCGAGTGCTGGGATCGCGTGCATGTGCCACCATGTCTGGAACAGTATTCATCTTTTAAAAAGAAAAACTAATAAAGTGAATAGTCATGCTTCTTTCCAGGAGGAATCTGAGCTCCCAAAACTACAGAGACAGGAACACAGAAAAGTAGATGTTGGCTACTGATGTTGGAGGGTCCAGGTCTTCTACCTACACTGCTTGCCGTCATGGCGTCTTCCTCTAAAAGTTTCTTCCATCATCACCATCACCACCTTCACCATCATCACTATCATTACCACTATTATTACCACCATCATAATCAACATAATTATCATCATCATCACCACCATTATCACTGTCACCAGCTGCAGGAGCACCATCATCACCACCACCATTATCTTCATCAATCCTGCCCCTGGGCTCTATCAGATTCCATCTACCTTGGTCCATCTCAGAACAGTTCTGGCACCTGAGTGGGTGGGCCACCTCTCCTCTCAGCCTTCAGTCCTTCTGAGCCACCTTCTCATATGTGAGGTTTCTTCTTCAAAATTAAACATGAAGACGCTGTTCAAAGAGCAGGAAGATTTTATCATCAGAGTCACTAAAATATAAAGCTTTCTCCTTTCTTCCTCTCCCTCCCCACTCTCTCCCCTTATACTTTTTTTGCATCTGATGTCATTTTAAGTAAAATAAAAATGAAAAACTTGTATTAGTAGCACAAATGTTACCACTCATCATTATTATACTATGCCATGCAGTTTTACATGCAAATATGAGAACATTTACCTCGTATATGGAATCATCAAAACCACAGCTTGTATTTTATGGTTCGCACATGCAAATGTATTTACCAGAACAGTGGAACGAGCTGCTCATCTGCTTACTGCTGTCTCTCCTTGATAAAATCATATTCTACCAACATTCTGATTTGATTACTGAGGCAGGTCAAAGGGCTGCAATTTTTTTTAAAGGAAAGTGTGGTTGACCCATCTTGTCCTTCTCTTCTGTGTCATGATCCCTGTGCACTCACAGAAACAGATTCAGAAGGACATGAGGAGCTCTCTGCTCCTTGGAGTTGCTTTGAAGGTTATTTTCTGCCTTCCTTCTGCAATTGAAGCACGTTCAGATCTAGGTAGCAAGGTGGCCTCTTGGAGCTCTCAATGTCCATGCAATTATATGCAACAAGCATCCTTATATTTGTTGAGTGTGCCTGAGCTTCCAAACATCATGAGTCCACCAGAATGCTATGCTCGTGATACTAGCAATGGAGAGATGGTGCACAAATGAGGTTATATGCAGATAAACCAGGAAGAAACACTGGGCAGATAAATTGCATGAATCGGCTACACTCATGTGCCTGCTCCATGGACTCATCAGACCATTCACAAAGCACAGGTTCAAAGAACAGATTATTAAAACTGCAAGCTGATGGCAGGAGGAGGAGGCCATCCTGGTCATAGAGTCCTTTGTGATTGATTGCATACATAGCACACCCAGGACACCAGCCCTGCCTCTGCCAGGAAATGGACATGATGTATTTATGTGTGGCCTGTCTCCCTGGGCAATGGTTGTCCAACATGCAAGGCAAGTGCTGGAAATGATTCAAAATCCCAACCTCTGGACCCCATGAGGCCTTCATGCTCTCCCAAGCCTGAAGAGTAAGCTGGGCTGCCCCCAGCGCAGCAAACTGGAGGAGCAAGCTTCATCAGCAGGAAGCTGGACAGAGGCAAGCTGATTGAATGACATGAAATACATTCCACTCTCAAAAATCGGGACTGTGCTTGGTAACCAGCAAGCTCAAGCCAGAGCATTGCCCTGAGCAGACACTGGACTACAAATCAATGGTGCATGATGGCTGTTTGCATCCCACAATACCTGCACACGCTCCAACTGCCCCTCTCCCTACTCAGAACTCCCACCCACAGAAATGGGTGTCACCATCTGGGTTGGGAACGAGTCACTCAGAAAGTCTGTGTCTGCTAAGTGTTAGAGGCCAAACCATCACGTATTCCCATTTTTGGAAGTAATTTCTGCCCTTATCTTTTCTTAGGCTGGAAGCAGGTAGCCTCATGGGCACGGAACATGGGCTTAGGCTGCAGGACACAAAGAGTCTGGGCTATTCCAAGGTTCTCTTCAATGCAGGGACTAGGTATGCAGCTAAATCAATAAAGTACTGGCTGAGCATGTGGAATATCCTGTGGTTTGATCTCCAGCACTACATAACCTGGGCATGAGACCCTATCCAAAAGAAGAAGAAGGGGAGAAGGGAAGGCAGGGGAGGGGGAGGACTGAGTCTCCACTTACTTCTAGGAAAGTTGGGCTCCTTGGTGATGCATAAGAAGCTGTCCAACTTTGGGTGAGCTTCCTCCAGTACCAAGCAAGCAGCAGCCACTGCCAGGGCCTCACAAAGGCCTTCACTCTATTAGTGCCTTTGGTCCTCACAGACAGGGCTTCTCTGTATAACAGTCCTAGCTGTACTGGAACTCTCTCAGTAGGCCAGGCTGGCCTTGAACTCACAGAGATCCTCCCTGTCTCTGCCTCCCGAGTGCTAGAATCAAAGGCATGCATCACCACCGTCCAGCTTTTTTTTAAAAAAAAAAAAAAACACTTATAGTTACAAATATGTCAACCTTCACACTTGGGCTAGAGCAAGACTTTGTCAATCCCTCATGGGTCTGAAACCTTGGTCCTTGACAGGGAGGCCCATGTCAAAGAGAACACATTCACACAGAACTCCTCTTGCTCCCTACATGTTTGCTCTCATGTGTAGGATCTAGACTTGAATACACAGAGATACACATGGAAGAGGTGAGGATGGGCACAAAAGGAGAAGTGGGGAAGGGGCCAATGAGAGCAAAGTACAATGATAAACATTCACAAAAAGGTCATCATGAAACCCGTTATTGTGTACGCTAATGTGGTGGTTTGAATGAAAATGGCCCCACAGACTCTTAGGGAAGGGCAGTAGTGGAGGTGTGTCCTTTTTGGAGTGGATATGATCTTGTTGAAGGAAGTGTGTCACAGGACTTTGAGGCTTTGAAGTTTCTGAAGTTCAAGCCAAGCCCAGTGGTTCACTATATCTTCCTACTACTTCCTGCCAATCCAGACCAGATGCAGCACTTTCCACTCCTTCTCCAGCATCATGTTTACCTGGGTACTGCCATGTTCCCCACCATGGCAAACAATGAAACCTCTGAACTGTAAGCCGGATTGAATTAAATGCTTTTCTTATAAAAGTTGCCAAGGTCATGGCATCAGTTCACAGCAATAAAACCCTAACTAAGACATCTAACTTAAAAAGTAGTTTAAAAAACAACTGTTCATTGAAAAAAGTCTGCACCAAATAACTTTCCTCTACCCTGAGCTGCCTCAAACTTACTCAACACCTCCACATCTATAGAGAGAAATTTCCCAGCTAGAAGTACTGTAAGGGCAGAGAGATGGCTGGCCCAAGAAAGTGCTCACGGCAAAGGTTGGCTAGAATTCTATCCATGGAGCTCACATGGTAGAAGGAAAGGGCTCATGAATATTATTCTTTAGCCTCCATGTAACTGTCAAGGTGGATATCTTCCCCCAACCTCCACACACACACAAACACATACACTAAATTACTTAAAAAATAAATTTTAAATTAGAAAGTAAAATAAAAAGGCACAATAAAATCCTTTACTGGTGACCGACCCACCCAGGAGCACCAGAGGCCCAAGCAACTGACCTGCCTGGGAGTGACAAGTGACCAGAACCGTGACCCTGCATCCTCCTAGAGGAGTGATCATTTGAGCCTTGGGCCACTTGCACCTGGAGGAATGATCACCGGAGGCTCTGCTCTTCCTGCACCTGAAGGAGCATTCAACAGAGCCACAGCCCCCAACTACACCAATTGGAGGAAGAGAGACCCCCTAAAGCGCAGGGTCCACTTATGCCAATTGTAAGAAGAGATGGATAGACAACAAGGTAAGAAAACACTCAACAACATAAAGAGCAATACGGCACCACCAGAAACAGTGGTTCTGCAACAGCAAGACCTGGGCTGAACACCCCAAAACAGATAAAGCTGAACACCCCAACACAGATGAAGTAGAAGAAAGAAACCTTAAAAATAACTTTATGAAAATGATTGAGTCCCTTAAAGAGGAAATGAAAAATTCCCTTAAA
The DNA here is from genome assembly GCA_028555095.1 of Dicrostonyx torquatus. Taxonomy (NCBI): domain Eukaryota; kingdom Metazoa; phylum Chordata; class Mammalia; order Rodentia; family Cricetidae; genus Dicrostonyx; species Dicrostonyx torquatus. The sequence goes on along the minus strand of JAQHUG010000016.1, from coordinate 1,658,877 downwards.
CGAGTGGAGGAAAAGACAAAAAATTGGAAGAAATCGACAAGTCCCTTAAAGAAAACCAAGAAAAGGCAATCAAATAGGTGAAAGAAATGATTCAAGACTTGAAAACTGAAATAGAGACAATGAAAAAAACACAAATTGAGGGAAATCTGGAAATGGAAAATTTGGGTAAATGATCAGGAACCACAAATGCAAGCATAAACAATAGAATACAAGAGATGGAAGAGAAAATCTCAGACATTGAAGGAAAAGGTTCGTCAGTCAAATAAAATGTTAAATCCAACAAAAGCTTAACACAAAATATCCAGAAAATGTGGGACACTATGAAAATACAAACCTAAGAATAATAGGGATAGAAGAAGGAGAAGTCCAACTCAAAGGCACAGAAAATACATTCAACAAGATCATAGAAGAAAACTTTCCCCTAAGAAAGATATGCCTGTGAAAATACAAGAAGCTTATAGAACACTAAATAGACTGGACCCAAAAAAAAGTCCCCTTGCTACATAATAATAAAAACACTGAACATACAGAATAAAAAATATTAAGAGCTGCAAAGGAAAAAGGTCAAGTAACATATAAAGGCAGACCTGCACAGATGCCAGCCCAGACTACTATACCCAGTAAAGCTTTCAATCACCATAGACAGAGAAAAAAGACATTCCGTGACAAAAACAGAATTAAACAATACCTGTCCACAAATCCAGCCCTATAGAAAGTACTAGAAAAAAAATTCCAACCCAAGGAAGTTAGCTACACCCATTCTCACAGCAGCAAATATCAAAAAAGGGAAGGGCACACACAATACTGTCAAAAACAACAAAAACAAAAATAAAATAAACTAACAATCACTGGTCATTAATATCTCTTCATATAAATGGACTCAACTCACCTATAAAAAGGCACAGGCTAACAGATTAGATATGAAAACAGAATCTATCTTCTGCTGCACACATGAAATACACTTCAACCTCAAAGACAGACATTCCCTCAGAGTAAAGGGTTGAGAAATAAATTTTCCAATCAAATACACCTAAGAAACAAGCTGGTATAACTATCCTAATACCTAACAAATTAGACTTCAAACTAAAATCAGTCAAAAGAGATTTTAAAAAAAGAACATTTCGTATTCATCATAGGAAAAAGATCCATCAAGAGGAAGTCTCAATTCTGAACATCTATGCCCCAAATACAAGGGCACCCACATTTGTAAAAGAAACATTACTAAAGCTTAAATCACTCCTTAAGTCACACACACTAATAGTGTGAGACTTCAACATCCCACTCTCACCACTGGACAGGTCTGCCAGACAGAAACTTAACAGAGAAATAAGGGAACTAGCAGAGATTTTATGACTCAAATGGACTATAGAACATTTCACTCAAACACAAAAGAATATACCTTCTTCTCAGCACCTCATGGAACCTTCTCAAAAATTGACCACATAGTCAGTAACAAAGCAAATCTCAACAGATACAAAAAAAATTGGAATAACCCTTGTATCTTATCAGATCACCACATCTTAAAGTTAGAATTCAATAGCAACACTAATTTCAGAAAATGCACAAATACATGGAAATTAAACAATGCTCAACTGAATCACCAATGGATCCAGGAAGAAGTAAAGAAAGAATTAAAGACTTCCTAAAATTCAATGAAAATGACTGCACAACATACCCAGATTTGTGGGGCACAATGAAAGCAGTGCTAAGAGGAACGTTCATAGCACTAAAGTGACACCAGGAATTTAACAGACATGTGAAAGATCTAGAAGGAAAAGAAGCAAACTCACCCAGGAGGAGTAGACAGCAGGAAATAATCCAATTAAGGGCTGAAATCAATAAAATAGAAACAAAGAAAATAATCCAAAAAATCAATGAGACAAAGAGTTGGTTCATCAAGAAAATCAACAAGATTGACAAACCTTTATCCAAACTAACCAAAAGTCAGAGAAAGAATATATTAGAAAAAAGAGTGAATGCTATCGCTCTAAGGCCTCACGGAAGGTCATTCTGTTGCCCTTACAGGAGAAGTTACACCACTGAGGTATTTTGGGAATAAATCCCATTTTGAAGGGAAGAATCATGGCTTCACAAGGCTTTTCCAGAAGGCAAGTATTCCTGCAGCTCTGTTGCCCGGGTTTCTCCATGTGGATGTGCCTATTGATCTGTCAGCTGTGCATTCACTATATAGTCTATGGGATCACCATAGAAGATATTGGAAAATGGCTCCCATGCTCGTGGATAGATAGGATCAACATAGCAAAAATAGCAATCTTTCCAAAAGCCATTAACAGATTCAACATAATACCCATTAAAATTCCAGCACAATTCTTTACAGATCTCTAAAGAACAATACTAAATTTCATATGAAAAATAAAAAACCCAGGATAGCCAAAACAACCCTGCACAATAAAGGAACATCTGGAGGCATAACAATTCCTGACTTCAAGCTCTATTATAGAGCTACAGTAATGAAAACAGCTTGGTATTGGCATAAAAACAGACAGGTAGACCAATGGAACAGAATCAAAGATCCTGATATTAACCCCCACACAATCAACACCTAATTTTTGACAAAGAAGCTAAAAATACAAAATGGAAAAAAGAAAACAAATGTTGCTGGCATAACTGGATGTCAACATGTAGAAGAATGCAAATAGATCCATATCTATCCCCATGCGCAAAACTCAAGTCCAAGTGGATCAAAGACCTCAACATAAATCCATTCACACTGAACTCAGAGAAGAGAAAGTGGGAAGTAGCATTCAATGCACTGGCACAGGAGGCCACTTCCTAAATATAACCCCAGTAGCACAGACACTGAGAGCAACATGGGACCTCCTGAAACTAAGAAGCTCTGTAAAGCAAAGGACACAGTCAACAAGACAAAATGGCTGCCTAAAGAATGGGAAAAGATCTTCACCAACCCCACATCTGACAGAGAGCTGATCTCCAAAATATACAAAGAACTCAAGAAATTAGACACCAAACTGTCAAATAACCCACTTTAAAAATGGGGTACAGATCTAAACAGAGAATTCTCAATAGAAAAATCTCAAATGGCCAAAAAAAACTTCAGGAAATGTTCAATATCCTTAATCATCAGGGAAATGCAAATCAAAACAACTCTGAGATACCATCTTACACTGATCAGAATGGCTAAGATCAAAAACACTGATGACAGCTCATCCTGGAGAGGATGTGGGGTAAGGGGAACACTCCTGCATTGCTGGTGGGAGTGCAAGCTAGTACAACTGCTATGGAAAGCAGTATGATGAATTCTCAGAAAATTAAGAATCAGTTTACCTCAAGATCCAGCAATATCACTTTTGGGCATATATCCAAAAGAGGCACAATCACACCACAAGAATATTTGCTCAACGATGTTTGTAGTAGCATTATTCATAATAGCCAGAACCTGGAAACAACCTAGATGCCACTCAACTGAATAATGGTGGAACAATTCAGCAGTAATAAATAAATAAATAAATAAATAAATAAATAAATAAATGACATCTTTAAATTTGCAGGACAAAACTAGAAAAAACAAAACAAAAAAAAAAAAAAAACATCCTGAGTGAGGCAACCCAGACCCAGAAAGACAAATATAGTATGTACTCACTCATTAGTGGACACCAGACATAAAGCAAAGGATAACCAGCCTACAGTTCACAACCGAGAGAATCGTGAACCCTCTTCCAGAAACAGATGGAAGCAGATACAGAGATCCACAACTAAGCACAGGGCCAAGCTCCAGGCAAAGAGAGGGAGGAGTGGAGTGATAATATGAACATAGGGGTCAAGGCCATGATGGGGATACCCACAGAAGCAGCTGACCCGAGCTAGTGGGAGATCGCTGGCTCTGCACTGACAACTGGGGAACGGCATAAGACTGAACTAGCCCCCCTGAATACAGTGACAGTGGTGTGACTTGGGAAGTATATGGCAGTGGGACCAGGAGCTAACTCTAATGCATGAGCTGACTTTGTGGAGCCCATTCACTATGGAGGGATACCTTGCTCAGCCTAGGCACAGAGGGAAGGCCTTGGGCCTGCCTCAATGAGGTGATGGAACAGACTTAGTTGACTTCCCAGGGGAGGCCTTAACCTCTCTGAGGAGCCAATGGGGGTGGGGCAGGGGGAAGGGGGAGCAAGAGGAGAGGAGGGAGGGGGAACTGGGATTAGTATGTAAAAAATAAATAAATACAATTTTTAAAAATATATAAATAAAACCCTTTACCTTTTATTCCAAATAAAAATTAATGAACATAAATATTATGGGTTATAATGAAGAGTGAACTGAAAGTACCAATTTCTAATTCATTAACTGCAAAGTATTCCTTTGAAGAAGATTATGGGAATTTTTATTTTAGAAATAGCAGAACTGAGCTGCGTGTGGTGACATATGCCTTTAATCCAAGAATTTGAGAAACAGAGGCAGACAGATCTCTGAATCTGAGGCCAGCCTGGTCTACAGAGTGAGTTCTAGGACACCAGGGCTACACAGAGAAGCTATGTCTCACCCCCACTCCCACCCCTGGCTGTCCCCCAAAAAGCGGTACTGGCTATATAACCCAGTCTAGCTTCAAATACAATCCTCCTGCCTCAGCCTCCCAAGTGCTGGGACTGCAGATCCTGCCACGATCAGCTGAAAATGTATCTTAACAGAACCATTATAAAACCAACTTGCCAATCTATTAGATTTAGAAAAAAAATCAGAGGAGAGGGTGAGGGGCATAAAAAGGGTGGTTAGATGTGATCCATGCCACAGTCCGCACTGTGGAACCATCACGACGAATCCACTAACATATACAATTAACATATCGTGACAAAAACTGAAAGGAAGACACAGCAAGATGCCTCAGTAGCTACCGGTACTTCCTCCCAAGCCAGATGACCTGTGTTTGATTCTACATGGTAGAAAAAGAATTGAAAGTAAGCTTTTAAAAATAATCATTTCCAATATGTATGCATTAACTACTTTAGAATCTCTTTTTAGCCTCAAATGTGTCAGCGTTGTCAATAAAATACAAGTTACCCTAAGGCAAAAGAGAAGGCTTAGTTTCCCATTGTTGTGTAACAAATGACCCCAACAGCAGCTTAAAACAACCAATATTTGTTATCCTAACATACCGATGAGATGCCATGTGGATCAAGATTCCAGATGTGGACTCCCCCTGAGACAGTGGGAAAGCTGTCAACCAGAGCTGCAGTATCTCAAGGCTCCATTGGGCTAGAAATCACTGCTAAACTCTCTCGTGAGGCTGCTGTCAGGTTTCACACTAGCGCACTACTTTCCAGCCTGTATCTATCTGTGGGAGCCCCCATAACAAATATCACAGGCTGGCATCTGTAATGATGGATATTCGTGGTCTCGTCATGCTAGATGATAGGGGTGGAGACCAGGGTGTTTAAGGATTGTTTTGTTTTTGTTTTTGCAGATGGCCATCTCACGTGTCCTTATGGTCTCTCACAGTCTTCCTTCTGTGCTGCCTCTGTCCTTGCCAGGTTCACCCTAATGATCTCATAATAACTTACTTATCTCTGTTAAAATTTGGTTCCATCTGAGGAAGGTGGCACACACCTTTGATGCTAGCACTCATGAGGTAGAGGGAGGTGGAACTCTGTGAGTTCAAGGACAGCCTGGTCTAAAAAGCAAGTTCAGGGATGGTCAGGACTATATAATGAGTCTCTGACTCAAAAAAAAA
>JAQHUG010000016.1:1636669-1648318 GCA_028555095.1 Dicrostonyx torquatus | reverse complement strand
AGGATGCTGCAGAGAAGGGTGGAGACACCAGGAGTCACCAGCCAGACAGATAGGAAGCAAGATTGGGAATAAAGAGTAAAGATAACCGAGCCAAAAGAATGTAGATTAAAAGATGCGGGTTAATTTAAGTTGTAAGAAGTAGTTAGAAACAAACTAAACCTATAGGCCTAGCTTTAATAATTAATAGTAAGTCTCCATGTCTTTTATTTTGGAGCTGGTGGCCCAAAGAAAAGTTCATCTACAGCAGGTGATGGGTTGTGTGAGAAGGGTAGGTTGCTGAATGGGAGCCTGGGAACAGGCAGTAAGCAGCGTTCCTCCATAGTCTCTGCCTTGGAACCCTGCCTGACTTCTCTCAAAGATAGACTGTGGCCTAGAAGTATAGACTGGAATACCCCCAACCCATGTGGGCCATGTTGGGGGGGAGCCTCAAGAGCCTTATGAGTCAGGCACGGTATGTCCAATTCCCAATGACCTAGGCTTTTGCCCTTCAGAACTCAGCCCCTTGGTATGATCATCAGTTGTGAGTCACCGCCCTCATGCCTGACCATCTGGTCTCTCTCTCAATGACCAAAGCCTGCCCTTGTCTATTCTATTCCAGGGTAGACACACAAGCCCTGCTAAGCATCCACACCTTGCCCTGGCAGATGGTGAGCGGGACCAAGTCTGCGAGAGGGCTGATTTCTGAAGCCCGTTTGCAAGGCTTGTTTCTCATGGACACAATATATTCTGTGAATGTTTGCAAGACAGCACAAGCTGTGCTCAGTACTCTCCTGGACTGTGTCTGCACTGCACAGCATCAGGCTCCGGTGTACCCCGAGCATCTGCCCTGACAGTGACAGGCTCTAGGCCATCCCAGAGACAGGCAGAGCCCTGGGACTTGCTCTCAGGATCTACAGATACCCGAGGAAGAGTCACTGTCCCCTGGGTATCAACAGACCCCATCTCGGTGGCCTCTACATCCTGCTGCCCCTTCCCTGGGCTCCCTCTTTGTATAGCCTAGAAGAGGGAAAGAAGCCTTGGTTTCTTCTTTTTGATGAATTATCCTCTCCATCCCTCACCACTCTCTGGACTCCCATATCTAGCATTTCCTGCTCCAGGGCCACTAGAAATGTCCGTACGGCACAGGGTCTGCCACGCTGTCTTACGAACCTTCTATGGCTCCCACTGCTTACAACATCAAGATCAACATCTTTAGTGTCACAGGGCATGGCTCCATTACGCTCCTGGGTGTACACACATACACACACATACATACACACACACACACCTCAGCTCTGGTGTGTTTGCTCTGATAGGGCTTCCCTTCCTTCCTTCCCTCTCCTTTAATGTATCTGAAATGCCTCCTCCTGGCCACAACTCTAGGTTCTTCTTTGACCTCCCATGAGATTGCCCCCAATGCCCTTTCCTGCTGCTCTGAGGGCCCACTTTGAATTCCAGTTCTCTTCTGCTTACCTTTGTTCCCACCCTTGTGAAATCCCCAAAGGAAGGAGGAGTCATCTCCATCTTCAAGCTCCCCAGAGCCAGTTAAGGCCCATGCCAACTGCTCCAATAGAACAACTCAGAGTCTCAGGATCACTAATATCTCATACCATGTGTGCTGTCCATGTTTCTGGCCAAGTAGCCTTCTGCAGACTCATTCAGGCACCCAACCACTACCTGTGACTCTTGAGGTGATCACTAAGGAATGGGCACACCAAGTTTTTAATTCTGTCACCTATGACGTATCTTTCACCTGCAAGAATTCACCATGTGGCCTCAGACTGGGCAGTGAAAACATGGCCATGCAGTGGGAATTGCTGCCTGTTGATAGCAGGATGATCCTGTGAAAGGGAGACACAGATCTTCTCCAGGTTCATGCACATGCAGATAAGTCCTCAGTAGGTGTGTGTGGAATCTGGAAGCTTAAAGGATGGCAACTGGGAAGGATTGCACTAACAGTGCACAGGATGGTCCTGTGAAAGGGAGACACAGATCTTCTCCAGGTTCATGCACATGCAGATAAGGCCTCAGTAGGTGTGTGTGGAATCTGGAAGCTTAAAGGATGGCAACTGGGAAGGATTGCACTAACAGTCACTAAGTTCCTACTATGGCTACAGAAAGACACAGTGGACAAGCCCGTGCTCCAGTCTCCAAGCCTGAAAAGTTTATGGCTAGCTCAAAACCTTGTCTGATGCTTCCATAAATGAGACACCCGCTCCCCTCCACCTCTAGGATATAAAGTGAGGTGCAAAGGGCCTAGCACAGAGAGATATTCAAGAGCAAGGAAGTACTGGTATTTATCCTCCATAACGCTACCTTAGGGAACCTGAAACTCAAGCCGCTTGGGCCACTTGCCCACTTACTGAGTGGCCAGGTCAGAACCTACCCGGAAACTCCACTGTCACCAAACTTGCTCCTCAGGTCTTCCCAAACACAACCCTCCAACCTTGCAGCTTAAACGCCAGTAAACCACAAAGAACCCAGAGTCCCTCCTGAACTCCCTCTGACCTCTCACCTACAAAATCCTGCATTATCAGCCAAACACAGAGGCCTCCATCCACACCCACCTAAGGGAAATGGGCCAGCAATTGATTCACTAACACTGCTGTAAAGCTGGGCAAGACCTGCTGTCTCCCCTCCCTCCAGCTCCCATCCCAGCCTTTATACCCCTCCCTCCCTGTCTGTGTCCCCCACCACCTTCCATCATTGACCTGTCCGGATGTGTTCACCACTGGTCACCCTCCGCATGCCCTGTCCTCCCATAGCCAACACTGCAGGCCAATTTCCATCTCCCCTTTCAAATCCTCCCTCTCTGGGCTCACATAGCAGATGAGCCCCTCCCCACTCCTAAAGAAGCACTCAGACTTACAAGAGCAAGAGAAAGCAAATCGGACTCTAGATTACCAACAGCTAGTCAAACACCTGGGCCTGGAGGCTTCTACCTGTCTCTGAGAAGGACAAGCACGACTGCTCCGTTGATGGGGTACAGACATTCAGACCTGTCCCCGGAGAAAGCCTGCCAGAGAAGGTCTAGGGGCAGCCAAGCGCCACCCTCCCTTCCAGCTGGCAGCTGCCTCATGCATATCACAAGAGACATTTCTGCCCCCTCCTCTGTACCAGGCCTGTTACAAGATTTCACCCTAAGAATGAAGGAAAGTGTGAAGATGCAAAAGGCACTCCTTCCTGCTTGGAGAGGAGCTAGGCTCCCCAGAACATCCTTACTTCACCAGCACACGACAGCTTATCACATTGATGTATTGATTTGCGGACAGCTTTCAGCACCCCATGTCTGGGGAGAGGAGCTGTGGAGAAGGCCCTTCCGCACAGTCTTGCTTCCCAGGTTATGTCTGTAACTGTGTTTGATCGTCAGCCAGGGAGGCATGAACCTAAACAGAGCCATGGGAAGGAACTGTGGACAGGAGGCCAAGAGGCCAGGCTGGACCCAAGACCTATTGCTTACCTCCTACCTCCTGGCCCTGCAGTTAATGTTTGATATATGGTCAACTGTCAATCATACAGATGTGTCCAGTGGGATTGAGGCAGGTTCAATCACCAGAGCCTCTGCTGAGTGTTGGTGAGATGGGGGTGGACTCAGACAGAACCTTCCTTTCTCTTCATTTTTACTACAGCCCTGGCAGATGCTGCCCAGCCAAGGGGGAGGGGCCTCCATGATCCACCCCACCCACCTGGCTGGGGTTTTCCAGCCGTGCACTCCTCCATCTTTTTGGATCCCGCCAGAACATTTATCATCTTCAGGTTCTCGAATGTAAACCACAGCAGCCTGGCCCTGACGGAACTCGCAGCTGCGTCCCTTTTCTAGACTTGTGTTTTTCCAGACTCCTTAGGCCCAGGCAGATGTTCTAGCCAGAGTGATCTCCAGAACACCCTAAGACATCAATACCATAATTGGGGCTCCTTTGGGAGTCCTCCCAGATATCACCCTCAGGCCCTAAGCCTTCAGCACCAGCAAAAGGATAAACATGCAGTGGCCTCGGGGACCCAGAGGACAGTCTGACCTTGAACTTCTCTCCCGTCAATAGGACCTGGCATGACTGTTTCCCCATATTGCAGATATCCCTCCCCAACCCCTTCACCATGGCCCTTCCAAATGGCCTATCATGTCACATCCCTGCCTAGGTGTTACCTCCTCCAGGCAGCCCTCTCTAGCCATCCTAGTCAGGAAGGGATGCCCCCACCTCTCAGAGCCCAGTATGCTCCATGCTTCCCAATTTCTCTTTAAAGAAAGCGCTTATCTGGTCCCCTCTCCAGGCTGAGAGTTTCACAGCAACAAGCAGAAACTTCATCTGCCTTCAACAGTCTCTGGCACCCCATTTCACAGAAGACTCAAAGATACAAATGGATGGAGTAAGGGAGGGAGGAAGGGAGGGAAAAGGAAGGAAGGTTGGCCTTATTGACTCTCCCCAAGGATCTGCGTTACTGGAAAGTGAGACCCCACCTGTGCTGAATTCTGAGCCTCCAGGAGTTACAGTCTAGACTGGCCTCCAGTGACTGAGCTGCTGTCACTGCCCAGCCCCAGCTAAGGCTGTCCTGCTCAGGCCCCTCCTACTAACAGACTGGCATCATGTCTACAGCTCAGGCAGGACAGTTCTGTTGCTTCTGTGAGTAAAGAAAAGAGCCACCCATTCACTCCACTGCAAAATACATGGCTCCGTGTCTAACAGAGCTTGCAGAATCCTGGCTCCACATATTGTGAACACTGGTACAGGCTGGGGCCTCATGCCCTACTCACCTGTTTCAAGGTGTCAAGAATGAGTAGACTCAAACCAGGGCTCTACTCTCAGATCTGAATTCAAGGGTCTCTCCTGAGGACCTGCACTTGTAAACAAAGATTGCGCTTTCGTTTCCTGGCTGCCCGGACCCAAATAATCACACAGAAATATCTTAGTTACAACACTGTTTGGCCAATAGCATAGGTGTATTCCTAACTAGCTCTTACATCTTAAATTAACCTATTTCTAATATTCTGTGTATCACCATGAGGTTGTGGCCTACCAGTAAGGTTTCACTGTCTGTCTCCTTTGACAACTACATGGCATCTGTCTGACTCCTCCTACTCTCTGTCTCTATCTCTGTTCAGATTTGCCACCTGACTCTACTCTGCTAAGCCATTAGCAGCTTTATTCATCAACCAATAAAAATACCACATATACAGAAGGACACCCCACATCATGTACTCCCCACATAGTAAAAAGACTTCTGTAGTCTGCCCATCTACTGTGAAGACTGCCCTATCTTACTGTGGTGGTTTAAATAAGAAAAGCCCCCATAGGCTCACATGTTTGCATGCTTAGTCATCAGGGAGTGACACCACTTGGGAGGAATTAGGAGGTGTGGCCTTATTGGAGTAGGTATGGTCTTGTTGGAGTGGGTGTGTCCTTGTTGGGGTAGGTGTGGCCTTATTGGAGTAGGTGTGGCCTTGTTGGAGTAGGTGTGGCCTTGTTGGGGTGAGTGTGGTCTTGTTGGAGTAGGTGTGGCCTTGTTGGAGTGGGTGTTGCATTGTTGGAGTAGATGTGGTCTTGTTGGAGTGGGTGTGGCCTTGTTGGAGTAGGTGTGGCCTTGTTGGAGTAGGTGTGGCATTGTTGGGATAGATGTGGCCTTATTGAAGTAGGTGTGGCCTTGTTGGAGTAGGTGTAGTCTTGTTTGAGTGGGCGTGGCCTTGTTGGAGTGGGTGTGACCTTGGAGGAAGTGTGTCACAGAAAGTTGGGCTTTGAGGTTTCAAAAGCCCAAGTCAGACCCGGGTCTCTCTCTTGCTGCCTGTGGATCCAGATGTAGAACTCTCAGTTCCTTCTCCAGCACCATGTCTGCCTGCGTGCTGCCATGCTCCCATGCTCCCTGCTTTAACAATGAACTATACCTCTGAAACTATAAGCCAGCCACAGTTAAATCTTTCCCTTTATAAGAGTTGCCTTGTTCCTGGTGTTTCTTCACAGCAAAAGAACAGTGACTAAGACACTTATCTTTGAGTGTGAAAACGATGCTCTCCTCTGCTAGGGTAAAGACTTTTACACTTTCCCCAGCTGGCATGAGGATGTCTACACCCACATCTATGGGTGTCTACACCCCATTCTCCTCATCAGGTTTGAAGCCCTCCATACTCATCTCGGATATGAAGATGTCACTCTTTGATATGGTGTTAACACCTCTATGTTTTGTACTTCTGGTGTGAATATCCCCATATTAGCCGCTGCTTGATTGGCAATCATCCTACACAGTAAACTGGCAGACCACAGGATGATTTTTCTTTCTGAATTTCAGTTTAGCCCCTGAACTGACCTCTCCTTCATGTGACTCACCTCTAGTCTATGCTATGAAACTTCCACCCCCAGCTCAGTTTCTGCCCTTAGAACTTTTCTGTTCCACTAGGGGGAGGATGGTGGTCTTCACACCAGGTGGGGGGGGCGGTTGGACGTCTTCACACCAGATAGAGAGTATAATGGTCTTTATATCAGATGGCAAGGGTGTGGGAGTCTTCACAGAAGAAGGGGGAAGTGCAGAGGTCTCCACACTAGGTGGGGGTGTGGAGCTCATCACACCAGATGGAAAGAATGTGGGAGTCTTCACACTAAGTGGGAAGCATATGGAGGTGTTCACACCAAGTGTGTGAACTATCTCACACCATATAGGGGACTATAGAGGTATTCACACCAGGTGGAGAACTATGGAAGTGTTCATACCAGATGAGAGACTGAAGAGGCCTTCACACCAGCTAGAAAGGGTATAGGGGTTTTCACACATAGGTTAGGAAGAAAATGGAGGGAGATGTTCACACCAAATTGAGATAGTGCAAAAGTTTTACATAATACAGGGAATTGTAGAGGTATTCACATCAGGTGAGGGACTATGGAAGTGTTCATACCAGATGGGAGAGTGCAGAGGTCTTCACATCAGGTAGGCAGAGTACGAAAGTCTTCATCCCAAATGGAGAGAGTGTGGAGCTCTTCACACCAGATGTGTAGGATGTGTCCATTTTCACATCAGCTGGATAGATCTTCACCTAGATTCCTGCTTACCCGTCTCTTCTAGGAGAGCAGGCCACAGATGAATACAAACCCACTGACCCCTGGAGCAGTAGTTAAGCATTTCTGCCAGGTGGCAGTGGCACACACCTTTAATTCCAGTACTTGGGAGGCAGAGGTGGGTGGATCTCTGAGTTTAAAGCCAGCCTGGTCTCCAGAGTAAGTTCCGGGACAGCCAGCACTATACAGTAAAACCCTGTCTGAAAAAACAAAACAAGAAAAGAATTCTTTCTTCCCTACCATCTCTTATCATGAGGCTCCTGTGGATGGGGGTATTTCATTCCTTTTTGTTACCAAATAAACCATATTTCATGGGTGCATATATTGTTTCACAAGAGAAATTTATTCTGAAAAGTCTGTTTTTAGGCAATTTCATCACCTTGCAAACATTACAGAGAGCACTTACATAGCAGATGTCTACACTGTCAGGACATATAACCTCATGAAACCAGCTAAGTCTATGTGGTCCGTCACCAGTCACCACATTGCTATGCAGCATGCAACTATACAAGGTTTCATTTTCCTATTCAACAGCTGGTGGTCACTTGGGTCACTTCTTTTTGGCTCCTATGGATTACACTGCCAAGAACAATCACGTACACACTTTTCTCTGGACATAATGTTCTTAATTCTCTTGGACACATGCCTGACTGTGGAATGCAGCTCTCCAGCAACTATGTGCTTAACCGTTTGAAGACCTGCCGCGTAGACAGGCCCCCTCTCCTTTCCGCTGTGTTTGAACCAGGGATGGCTTTGAGAGCAGAGATGTTAACAGCCATTATGCCAATACACAGGGCCTGAGAAGTTAGCCAAGAGAAGGGAAAGAACAGGGTGGTAGAAAGAAATTAAGCCATGGTGACACCCAATGGATCACCACTCTCTCCCTGGACACATCAGAGATATATTGATCTATTGATGCACACCGTCTCCCATGCTACTCCACCTACTCATTCATATCTCACTTAACCACACTGGGTGTCTGGTGCTTTAAATGCAGATTTTTGACCGAGTCAGGATCAATCAGCCTTCGCTACATCTACCTTCAGCTCTTATCACTTGACCATCTTACACATGGGTTTGGATCCCAGACAGAACCTACAGTGGGTCTCCAATCTCAGCTTTCAAGGGAAGCTGAGAAGACCAGGTTGTCACTGTGTGAGACAGACAGAAAGAATCCTACAGCTACACGGCCTCTGCTGGCCCAGAGCTGTCCTTTTCTTCTCATTACTCACAGCTAGCCTCAGAGAGAACTAACATGGCCTTCCACTGCATCTTGCCCCCTGACCATGACCATCCTGTGCCTCCTGACCATGAGGTCCTGCCTCTTTCCTGCCAGTGGGTGCAGCTCATCACTCTTCCATACCCTACAGACTCAGAGAAAGTGGTCTAGCCCTGCCTTCAAGGCTGCTGTCTATAAACCCCAGTTTGCCAAGGTGGACTCCATGACTTTGCCCAGATGGAATTTACAGATAACTTTCAAGACTATAAGCCAAGTTCACCACAAGACTCTTGGAAACAATTCGTGTGAAATGCAACAGTAGCCAACATTCAGAGGTTTCCATGGGCAACATTTCTGCTTCTTCTAATACACAAGCAAGTCAAGCAGCCAAGAAAAACACAGGCAGAAGAACAGTTTGTCTATCCACCCCTCACGGTGACTTGATTTGGTCACAAGAAGGTAAGACACCTGCCGTACCTGGACAGGAGTCAGCTGAGCAGAAGTACATCACAGCATAGGGATCAAAGCAGGTCATGCAAACCCTTCAGCAGAAGAGCCTTCAGTGTCAGGAGGGCACACTTAGGCAGCATCACCCCCGCCTACATGAGCCTCCTGAAGAAATGGAAGTAGGTGTGTTCCTCCAACTGGAGAGCCCATAGCTACAGACTCTACCCATATTTGGCCATGGTAAGCAAGCTGGAAGAGTCCTGGGGGGCGGGCAAAATTTGCCAACACACTTCATGCTCCCCATCTAGAATCAATGTTGAAATATTGTCTGAAGTTAATTAATGCTATTAATAAGAAATGGCGGAAGGGATGCCAGGGCCCTCCCCTGACTTAGGTGTTTCACAGGAGCTGAGAGAGGTACAACCACAGCAAGTTTTCATAAAACCAACCATGTGAGGACTCATAAAACAGGGCCTGCCACAAGCTCCTTGGAGCCAGAAACCAAGCCCTCCACAGCTAAGGTCCCAGAACCTTGCCTGGCTCACAGCACACCTTCCACGACTCTGGGGAGTAGATGATACTCTCCAAGGTTCACAAGGAAGGGACTGTGGCCTCCCTAAAAGCTTCCCGTTAGACCGTTAAACACATACAGCAGTATAGAAGTTAGTACCTGGGGACCATTTATCTCTCAAATCTCCCTTATATGGATGAGCACTGCATGAATGGGCAGAAGGGTCAGTCCCTGCTTCATCCTTTCCCAGCATATTCAGCCCCACTGTCTTCCTAGCACGCCATTTCCGCTTCTCTCCTGGCCTACATGGCCTTTTATCCCCACTGGCTAGTCTTACACACAGGAGTAGGCTAGATAATGAATCAAACAGAGCACTGGGGTCCTGGAGGATGGAAGAGGTTCTGCTAAAGCCCAACATTGGGGAGAAGTTCCAACTTGACCTTGACCAGACTGGCTGCACTTGATTCTGGCGTGACCATGAGGCTCACCTCTTGGCTCTACCTTCCCAAAGCTTGCTTTTGGTATAGTACCCAACTCTCAGCAAGCCAGAGTTCTACAGACCTGGGAGGTGACAGGCCTCGTGGTCAGGGCTCAAGGAAAGCCCAAGGAGCCTATTACATTGTATCCTGAGGGACAGCCAACCCTGCACCACATATACGTACCCACAAGGGAAGCAAAATGAACAGGAAGCACGCCAGCGCTTTACACTTTATCTTTTTGGGGGCTTCTAGAATTTTTTTCTATACTGCAAATTTTCTCGACTGCACCCTCTACCCACAAAGCCCAGACCTGCTACTGATTTGAAACTCTGATGCCCAGACCTTGTTTCTTCCAGGGCCTACTGGCAACTGAGGACCCTGTGTTATTGACAAGAAGGCAGGAAGAACCATCCCAAAGTTCAGCACACAGATACGTGGCCTCACTTCCCAGAACCCAGTCTTGCCTCCTAGCTAGGGATGTCAACAGGCTACCAACCCCAAAACACAGCTCTCGCCCTAAAAGGAATAGTCAGTAGTTTATTCTGGGGCCGAGTCTGGGTGGCTCTGGCCCTGGAACACAAATGCAGGTTAAGCCAACACCATGCTCCAATGTGCTAACAATTTCATGAATTTTCTATAGTAACAGAACAAAGAGAATCAATGTATTCTAAAACACATTGCCAGAAACATCAGGCAAGCAGGTTATGGCAAAGCTGGGAAATCTGGGCTCTAAGCCTCAGGCAATGTCTGAGGACATTCTCAGCCTGGGCTGATGAAAGCCAATGATCTTGTTTGAACATTCCAAAAGGTTTGAATAGTCCAAGGATGTTAAGTCACTCCCTGGCAATAACCAGTTATCAAGGTGGTTAAAGATAGCCCGAGATAATTTGGCTCCAGCCCTATTAATATTCCAGCTCTCCAGATGGTCTGTCAATTGGTCTGGTAGAGTCTTTACATGAGTGCAACTTTGTTCTTGGAATTTCGGTTCATTCATAAGATCCAGCTGCCAACAAATCCCAGGGCCTCCAGGAGGCCAGGGGTTTCCCTCAAGGTCTTGAATTTCTGCAATCATGGCAGACAAGGGGCCCCAAGAACCTTTGTGCCGTGTTGAATCACATCCTTCCAAAGTTCATGACTCCATAGGACCTGGAATAATACTTGCAAATACCTTTTTTTTTTTAAATTTGATCAAGGTGCACTAAGATTATGCTTGATTAGTGTGAGGTCCAAACACAGTCACTGATGTCTTTATAAGAAAAGAGAGATTTGGGCCCAGACCCAGAGGGGAGGACCTTGTAAAGACTAAGTAGTAATTGGACTGATGCAGTCACAAGCCAAGAAGTGCCAAAGGTGATCAGTAGTAGCCAGCAACTAGGAGGAGGTGAGAAGAGTCCTCCCCCAGAGTCTTCAAAGAATGTATGGCCGTGCAGATATCCTGACTTCAGACAGAGCGGAATGGAATACGCTCCCCAGCATTAAACCATCTGGTTTGTGGCAGTGCTTCAAGACTAACACATTTTCCCAAGACATGCACCAAAATTCTACTTAAAGCACTCTAACGACTGTGTTACTTTTCTCATTGCTGCGACAAAATGCCCCAAAACAGCAACTTAAGAAAGGCTTTATTCTGCCTTGCAGTTTAAGGGTACTGTCCATCATGGTGGGAAAGGCATGGCAGCAGGAGCTTGAAGCAGTAGTTACATGGTATCTGCCGTGAGGATGCAGGGAAATGAATATTGATACTCAGTTCCCATTCTTTTTTGTTGAGTCTGTGCTGGTGGCCATGTCAGAGGAGCAGCAGAGAGCAATTGAAGTTAAAGTGTCACGCCCACCAGGAAGAAAATCACTGATGGGTGAATCTAGGATAGGCAAGGCCCAGAGATCACTGACTCCAGAATGTCTTTTGCTTCTGCTGTGCCATGATTTGCCGCTGCCATCTTTCTCTGGTATCTGGCACGGTGTGAATTGATGTGGGGA
>JAQHUG010000016.1:1624432-1635893 GCA_028555095.1 Dicrostonyx torquatus | reverse complement strand
TCCTCAGACCGAATGGGGTGTCCTGTCTCTACAAGTCCTCAGACTGAATGCCTTGAGCTCCTGTCTCCTACCTTATACTCCTCTCCCCCACTCCCCCGCCCCGCCACCGCCAGCCATATCCCTTCCTGTCACCTCCCTAGTGTTGGGATTAAAAGCATGTGACTCCCAAGTACTGGGATTAAAGGTGTGAGCCACCACCACCTAGCTCTGTTTCTCTGTGAGACTGGATCAATCTAGTGTAGCCCAGGGTGGCCCTGAACTCACAGAGATCTGTCTGTCTCTGCCTACAGAGTGCTGGGATTAAAGGTGTGTGCCACCACTGCCTGGCCTCTGTGGCTAACTAGTGGCTCGCTCCACACTCTGAGCCTCAGGCAAGCTTTATTTATTAGAGCACAAACAAATATCACTACAAGTTGAAGACCAAAGGTGATGATTAATTCCCTATACCCATTTCTGCCCTCAATCTCCTGATTAAAAAACTATTGATGAGTGGGTATGCACCCTAAAGATTTAAAATAAAGATGACTTTTTTCATATACAAAAGTTTAGATTTATGATTCCTTTAAGATTCCTGATAAGGTTACCTTTCAAGATAAGTAATAAAGTGATTGGTCCTTTCTTTGTAACCACAAATCGCCGCTTGTCAGTAAAAGAATACTTTGCTTGCCTATACTGTTAATCTGTAACAAGTTGCTTAGGTATGAATGTATATGGGTTCTTGGGATAATTTGTTTTTCATCTATAATATACAAAATGTTAAGGGATATGGAAAACATACTGCTTTTTTTTTTACTGTGTTTGTTATAATCATTCACTTGAAAAATAGAATGTAATCACATTGTAAATTTTATATTGCTTGAAAGATTTTGCTGTAAGGTAAAAATAGAGAAGGAAAACATCGAGAGAGACATTTCTGGATAGAGATAAGAAAAGAGAATATAGAATACAGAATCAAAATACCAAAGAAGAATAAAAAAGGAAATCACCTAGAGTGTATAAGTGTGTGTGTGTGTGTGTGTGTGTGTGTATCTTTTTCCTTAACCCCCTCAGATGAAAAAAAAAAACTGACTCTGTGGTTTCCTTTCAAGGCCTGTGCTGCTGAAGGCTGGCCCCAGGCAGCAAAACGTCTGAAACCCCAGCCCATGGAATGGTATCACTACATTTAGAATGGATCTTCCTATCCCAAAAAGCCTAATCTAGAAACTCCTGGAGATTTGTCTCTGTGGTGTGGTGATTGAAAAAAAAAAATGGCCTACATAAGCTCACATGGTGTGGCACTATTAGGAGGTGTGACCTTGCTGGAGTAAGTGTGGCATTATTGGGGAAAGTGTGCCACTGGGGGGGCAGACTTTGAGGTCTCAGACGCTTGAGCCAGACCTAGTGGCTCACAGTCTCTTCTTGCTGCTTGTGGGTCCAGATATAGAGTTCTCAACTCCTTCTCCAGCACCATGTCTGCCTGCACACCACCATGCTTCCTGCCATGATGATAATAGACTGAAGCCCTTAAACTATAGGCCAACCCCAACTAAATGTTTTCCTTTATAAGAGTCCTCTTCACAGCAACAGAAACCCTAACTAAGACCCATGGTGATTCTAGAACCTGTCAAGATGACAGTCGGTATTAGTCATCACACTGACACAATGAGCTCACAATAAACTAAGACCCAAAATAAAAGGATAATGAAAGCAGGACAATGGTGGGGTTGCCACAGCCACTTGGAGAGCACCATGGATATCATTGCCTCCAAGGATGCTAAGAGCCCTGTGGGAATGGAGAGGAAGCTCTTGGTCCCACACAGGGGCTCACATACACCTTGACATCAGCCAGAACCCTGGAAAGTGAGGGACTGGATTAGAAAAAACACTTACCAGCAGACAGCAAAGACATTTCCTTAGTTTGTGCTCGCTTATTCTCAGACACTGAAAGCTGCATCACGTGTGGCTAAGGGAGAGGAAGAAGAAAATCAAACGTCCTCCATAAACATGCCACTTGCCCCTGGACAGATCCTTACCATCCAAAATTACAGAATGACATGTAAAGAATCCAGAGACACGGCATCTAGCAGAATTAAGGCCCAAAAATGCTCAGGTGTGGGAATTATTGGTCACTAAATACATTTAAGCTTGTGCCGGGTGTGCAGATGCAGCCAATGTACGCAGGAACTCACTGCCTCTGTGGTGATCTGTGGAAGACTGGCACAGAATTGTATTATATAGAGGACACTTGGCAGGCTGGCACAAGTTTTTAATCCCAGTACTTGGGAGGCAGAAACAGGCGGATCTCTGAGAGTTCAAGACCAGCCTGGTCTACAGAATGAGTTTTAGGACAGCCAGAGCTGTTACACAGAGAAATCTTGTCTCAAAAAAGAAAAAAAAGTACGAAACTGTCAAAACTGTTTTTAAAAAATACAAAAGTTTGAATATTAATAATGATACTATTAAGAGAGACTTAGCAGATTTGAATTTAAAAAGGGAATTAAATAAAATATTATGAAGGAGAAAGAGAGCCAGAAACTAGACAAGGCTGGAGAGAAGCATAGTATCCAGGATGTGGCAGAGAAAGAAAATAAGAACAGGAAGAAACAGTGAACAAACTTCTAATTTGAGTTCTAGAAAAACAAAAAGCAACAAGAGAAAAGCTACATAGAAGAAAAAGAACTTTTGAGAACTGAGTTAAGCCTGAGTACTTGGGGCCAGAGAAAGGGCTCAGTGGTTAAGAGCACTTGCTGCTCTTCCAGGGGACCCCAGTTCATCTCCCAGAACCCACACAATGGCTCACAACAGACCATAACTCCAATTCCAAGGGATATGGCACCGTCGTCTAACTCAGCACGCACAAGACACACACATGGTACACAGACATACGTGTAAGGAAAACACCCACACACACATAAAATAAATGTATTTTAAAATTGCTGTATCTGCAAAGAAGCAGGCAAATGTGCTTCTAAACTAAAAGGAAAACAGACCCAGAGTAATGAAGGAAGTAGACCAGAAGGCATTACACAGCCCTTGCTTAGCTCCCACCTTATGAAACTGGATAAAGAATGACAGAGCAATCAGCACAAGCAGAGGGAAACCCTAGGCAGCTGAAATCAGTGACACTAAAGCACAAAAACCAAGAGAAAAATCAGTGAGACCAAATGATGATTCTCAAAAAGGATCGATAACATGAATTCTTGGAAAGGATCAAAATAAAACAAGGATCTGCGAGCTGGCTCAGTGGGTACAGGTGCTTGCTGTGGAAGCCCAGTGGCCTGGGTTCAATTCACTGGAACCCACGTCGGGGTAGGAGAGAACTGACTCCACCAAGTTGTCCTCTGACCTCCACAGGTACACTAGGGCACACAATGCCCACCCCTCGCCACCACACACACACACACACACACACACACACACACACACACACACACACACACTAGTGAGGAGATTAAGATCTTTTAAAGAGAAAAAGATGCAAAGTGCCCATGCTAGGAATGAAAGAAGGAAAATCGCTGCAAAGCCTACAGACAGTAAAAGGACAATAAAGAAAATGAACACTGTGAACATCTTCAGGCACAAACAATCTCCCATGATGAAATGGGCTGAGCCTAACGGAAGGACCTGCTAAAACTCATCCAAGATGAAACAGTCCTCTGAATAGTCCTGTAACCACTACAGAAACTCCCTGCATAATTTAAGAGAAACAACTTCCAGAAAAGAACCCAGCACAGATGGTTTCATTGAATTCTACAAAATATTTAAGAAATAAACATCTCGGCTCTGCAGTCACTTCCAGGAAACAGAAGCACAAAGAAAGGTCCCACCCCATACTACGATGCCAGCATTACCCTGTTCTCAGAACTAGATGGCAAACAAAGCAAAAAACGGCCAGCCCGAATCCCTCCTGAGCAGGTGTGAAACTCCTCAGCAAAATGTCAGTGAGTCACCTTCAGCGACGTATTAAAAACATACCCATTGTAACTACGATAATTTGGATCTGGTATGACCCCGCCAGGGGCCCCTGTGTCATAGGCTTGGCCCCCAGGTCAGAGATGCTTTTGGGAGCTAGAGGATCCAGAGGAAGGTTTAATCATTGAAGTTATGTCTTCAATGAATTTGTGAAACTCTACTCTCTCTGCCTCTCCCTTCCCTCCCCCTCCCCCTTTTCCTCTCCCTGTCCATCTGCCATATTCCTTTTTCGTATCCTGGCCATGAGGTGAATGGCTTTGTCCCACCATCCACTCCTGTGCCATTTAGAACCAAGAACAAGAAAACTGGAAGAATCCTGTTGCCCAACTTTTCAGTTTTACCAAAAACTACATTTTTTTTTTTTTTGGTTTTTCGAGACAGGGTTTCTCTGTAGCTTTGGAGCCTGTCCCGGAACTAGCTCTTGTAGTCCAGGCTGGTCTCGAACTCACAGAGATCCGCCTGCCTCTGCCTCCCAAGTGCTGGGATTAAAGGCGTGCGCCACCACTGCCCGGCAACTACATTCATTTTTAAAAAATTTAATATAGCATAAAGGGGCAACTGTATATATCATGGAATACAATAGACCCACACAGATGCTACCATCTTTTCTTCTTTGCTTTTTACAAAGGCATGAGGCACACTAATAGAGGCAGGCCAGTTCTTTCAAGCCAGCTCTCTGCCCTGCCTGACACTTCAGACTCCCTGCTCAGGACACAGGGTCACCAAGAGACCCTTCACACTAGGCTAACATCTGTAAAGACAGGTCAACATCAAAATGAGCACCATACTATAGAGTAGACATGGAGGGAAGACAGTAACTCGGGTCTCAGAGAATCAGTGCCTGCCCTCAGTGCCAAAGCCCATGACATTCTTTTCCTCATGGTTCCTGTCTTGGTCAGTTCAGGAAGCCATAACTAACTACCAGAGATGGGAAATTAACCAACAGCTATTATTCTTTCAGTTCTGAAAGCTGGGGCCAACATGGCCATTCATGGTGAAGACTACTTACTGCTTTGCCACTGGGTCCCTATGGGGAAGAGAGGCGAGCAGGCTCCCCAGTGTATCTACAATGAGGAGCACTGATTCTCCCATGAGGATCTTAGCCCATGATTTCCTCTAAACTAACCAATTCCCAATGCCCTTGCCTCCCTGTAGCCTCCCACAAGGGTTTAGGACCTCATCATACGGAAGCAAGGGGCATAACTGAGTCCATGGTAGTCACTGTGAGTACAGTCCCTTGCTCCCTTGCTCCCTGACCAGAGGCCGCCACACCTCCCTTTTGAAAACGAGACTGAGGGTCATTGTTGAGCTCATCCATCCACCTGGATTATTGCACAGTGCCTCCAGCCCATTTTACCTCAGGAGAAGCTCATCGATAACCCCCTCATTAAAGGAGACTAGAGCCCCATGAGGCTCAGCAGCCTTGCAAGGCGAGTTCCAGGTGGGAAGCAGGCTCAATTATAGCCAACAGTCCCCACCCATGCCCCAGTTGAGCAACCAAAGCGCACCTGCTAGTCTCCAAATGAGGTGGAAGAAGACTAAGGAAGGAGGAAGGGTCCAGATGATGGAAGCACACACATAAGACTCTGCCAAAAGTCCCCCGCTTCTGGTATTCATACTCTGAATGAGGGCTACTGAGTGTCAACATGTGTCCAGGTAACTATGGGGAGTGAGCAGGACAGGCCCCTCTGTTGTTCAGCTCTTCTTGGGTGTTGTAAAGGTTACAGATGCCCTCATGTATACCAACAGTTGCCAAGACAAGGTTTGGCAGAAGTTTCTGAGTGGAATAATGGGCTCTAGGGTTTCGCCGCACACATCACCCTGAGTACTAGGTGGCAATGATCTCATACCTGAGATAAACACTGATATGGCTACTTCCACTCACAGGCCCTCAGGGCCACCACTGTGTGCACTTTTGTTCCTGGGTACTATAAAGTTATAACTTAGCACCCCATTATTGGGATCAGGAAACATGTTCAGAGATGGGACATGACTGGCCTAATACATAAACGGAATTCAGACCTCATACTTGAACACAGACCTTAAGAAAGTTTCCTTGCCGCTCCACTCCTGGCTGTGGAAACTTGAGAGGGGCTATTGTATGAAATTCATCCTTAGCCAAGAGGCGGTGGTGCACGCCTTTAATCCCAGCTCTCAGGAGGCAGAGGCATGCAGATCTCTGTGAGTTTGAGGCCAGCCTGGTCTACAAAGTGAATTCCAGTACAGCCAGGACTGTTACACAGAGAAACCTGTCTCAAGACACTACCACCGCCCCTCCCCCCACATAAAAGAAAGGAAACCATCCTCTGACAAGGTCATTTCAACTTCCCCATCAAATCTTTGCACCTGAGTGACCATATACCAGGAGGGTTTTCATGGTGGCTCAGAAACAGATTAGGTCTAAAGAACTCTGTGGAGCCTTTACCCTGTCTCTGCACCTCTTCTGTGACCGTGGTTATGAGCTTGACCTGCCTATTTTCCCATGACTCCTCCAGGCATGCTTTCTGCATCCAGTGTTTACTCTCAAAACATCTGTGTTCCTCTAGCACATTCTTACAAATGCCCTCCCGGGGCTGACCAGCGCCCAGAGAGAAGCAAGCTGCACACCACAAATGCTCTTCCCAGCCTGTCTGCAGGCCACACCAGCCTGGGGAGGCTGAAGCCACAGAATCAAGCTCAGAGCAGTGACAATGGGACTGACTATGGCTGGCAGGGCACAGGTTGCTCAAGTAATCTCTAGCAATGACGGCCTAGCTTCCCTGTGACCCAATGAACACAGTGTAATGAAAAACAGAGCCTGTGCCTGCAGGCAAGAATGTGCAGGGCTCAGAAAGACTCCTGTGTGCACCATGCACAGGGAGAGGCTGTCTCTGTTCTCAACCATCAAGTTCCCAGGGGACCAGCCTCCTGAGGAGACAGCACAGAGGGCAAAGAAGACTGTGGCAAGTCACTTAGTGTCTGGACCCCAGAGCTCTTGCCTGCCAAATACAGATAAAGAACCCAGCCCACCATGCTGCTATGGCAATTAAACTTGAATTAAATAATAAAGATGTGTCCTGAGCCGGGGGTGGTGGCCCACGCCTTTAATCCCAGCACTTGGGAGGCAGAGGCAGGCAGATCTTTGTGAGTTCGAGACCAGCCTGGTCTACAAGAGCTAGTTCCAGTGCAGGCTCCAAAGCCACAGAGAAACCCTGTCTCGAAAAACCAAAAAAATAAAATAAAAAAAATAAAGACGTGTCCTGTCTGGGGGCAATAGTGAGTGCCCCTGTCTGGGGGCAATAGCGAGTGCCCCTTAGACACTCACTGTCCTCTCACCAGCAACATTATAAATGTGAGACCAATGAACCCGGAATGAATATGCTTGAATTCTTCTTAATGCTCATTTGACGTCTTGGGATAATTTTCAATCAGCTGACATAAACAGTGGTTGGGTAGCAGATGACCAGAGACAAGGTTATCAAGCCTTAAACTTCAAGGACTTCATTCCATCTTGACCTGGGCTCCACTGCCTTGCCCTGATCTCAGACTAGAAGCCGTGGTTGCCTTGCTTGAGGACGAGCTGGGGGTAAGGGCGCCACCGGCAGTAGCCTCCTTGTGTCAGCGTTTCTGTGGCACTAAGTGCACTATGCATTTTGTTATGAAGGGTTTCCTGAGAGCAGTGAGGGGGAGGGGAATCAGACACTTCTGTAATGCCCATTCAATGGATGGGGAAACCGAGGAACTCTCTAGAGCATGCCATCGAGGTGACGAGAAACCCAGGGTATGGCCTCAGAAGGTAGGAAAGCTTACCTCGGAATGAGAATGTTATCAATTTCAAAATATTCTGCACCTGGAAGGCCTGGATTCCCAGAAGTCAGGAAAGGGCTGGAGTTGTAGTTCAATTGGTACAGCGCTTGTCTTGCCTGTGCAAAGCCTTGGATTCAACCCAGACACTGCAGAAGCCAGTAACAACAGCACATGTATACTCCGGCAATCCCAGCATTCAGGAAGTGGAAGCAGGGGACTGAGGAGTTCAAGACCACTCTGAACTTTGAGATCCTGTCTCAAAATAATCTATTTGGAGCTGGGAGAGGGCTCAGTGGGCAGAGTGGTTGTCATGCAAGCATGGGGACCTGAGTTTGGATCCCCAGCGTCTGCATGTCTGGAATATCAGAGACAGGCAAATCCCCTGGGCTGTCTGGGCAGCCAGTTTAGCCAAAACATCAAGCCCCTGATCCAGTAAGAGACCCTGGATCAAAAAATAAGGTGAAAACACCTGAAGGAAGACACACAAAGTCAGTCACTGTCCTTGACACACATGCACAGGTGAGCACAATTATGCAGGCATATACACACATGCCTACATCACATGTGCACACATGCAGGAGCTAGAAACAAAGGTGTACAATCAGGGATCCATTTACACACGGTGCTGGGATCAAGCAGGGGACTACAGAGATTACCCTACACACCCTCTGTTGCCATGCTCCCTTGCCCAGACCCCAGATCCCAAGGGGCAGGGTTTCCCACAGTCAGGAAGCAGATCTGTGTGAACACCATATTCTCACTGTGCTGTGACCAGAGACCACATGCTGCAAGGCAGCTGGCTCCCTGTGGAGAGTGCCAGAAAGTAGCCTTCTCCTGCCAGGACCAGGGAGCCAGCAGTGCCTCTCTTGTTGGTGCCAGGCTCTTAGGTAGTTCCAGGAATAGAGCACAGAGCTAAGACAGCTAGACCAGAGGGTAGGGAGTTGCCCAGCCAGATCAGTGACCCAAATAAAAGAGAGGAAATACAGAAGGCCAGCCTGTTCACCACTCTGACCCATAGGAGCTCAGATCTTGCAGATGACTTGGGGGAGTCTCAGTTTGGGACAGTGGAGGGGATTGCAGTTGGGTGTGTCTCAGCGGCACTGCCTGCCACCATGCCACAGGTCAGGAAGTCACAGTATCATTATGCGATAGCATCCCAGCCTCACCACACCAATGTCACCTCCATGGCAGTCTTGTGTCATACATCACACTGTTACCATCCTACTCCCGTTGTGTCTCAACCTACCATATCACAGTATCACCAAGTCACACAGTCCCTGCATCTCAGTCACATCACACTGTCACCATGTCACATGTCACCATTGCCTCTCACGGGGTTTTACAGGTCCAGCTAATTGCTGCTAAGAACAAAACTTCAGGAGGTGCCATTCACTCCCAATGACCCATCCCAGACCCCCATACAGAGACGAATGCCTCCAGACCCAGGAACTGGGTAGGTATTCACACTGGCTATCAGTGCCCTCAGGCTGTTCCTATAAAAGGTTTATGAGGCTTTTTTGATAGTTAAGTGCTAAGTAGTGGCCAGAAATGTGTGTGGATCTACTTTTAGCATGGATTTCTGGAGGGAGGCCAGCAGTCACAGCCACATAGCAGCTCAGGAGCCTGCAGGTCTCTTCTATCCCTCTTCTTAGATGTGCTCTTCCCACTGGGCCAGGCAACTGTGTCCAGATTTCACCTTTGCTCCCAGTAGTAATGCCAGTTACCTTGACCCAGGGCCAGCGCCAAAGCCACAGAGGAGGGCCATGTCTCACTGCATGGATTCTCCTCTAATATGAAGCCAGCTGGAACCAGCATCAGAGATAGCAGAACTTCATGATTCTTGAGCCACTGGCTTTCTAGCTGTTCCCTCCAGCCACTTGGTTCAGGCATTAGTCACCTGTGACTGTCATAAGAGACCAGAGAAGGGGCTGGTCCGAGTTTCAAAGACCCACACCATCAGAGGTGACAGGCAGAATCCAAACCAGGACACTCAGCTGAAGGCTCAACTCAGAGAAGCTTTTTAAAACCACTGCTGGGGCCCAGGGATTTACAGATTTTACAAAGGATTTACCTGGATGTTTGTGAGCACACTTCAGTGTGTTCCCCAAATATGAGCCCTGCCTTCCTGACAGACCCTTGAAAGTGACCTTGTCAGGTGGTGACCAGATCAGCAAGACAGACCTAGAAGATATGCACAGCATTGTAATTACATCTTAAAGGGCCAAGCACCACACTGTAATCTGAGCATGCCCAGATGTTGTCAGGAGCACTTGGCCTTGTCTACTGCTGTCTCCTGACCCCAGCCCAAGATTCACTCACTCCCCTTACTTAGCAAATTCCCAGCAGTTTCCACTCCAGTTCCTATTGTTGTTTGAATATGAAGTGTTCACCATGGGCTTATGTGTTTAAACAGTTGGTTCCAGCAGGTGGCGCTGTTTGGGGAGATTTTGGAGCCTGCAGGAGGTGTGGCCTAGCTGAAAGGTATGGGCCTTGATGGAGGAAGAGAAGGAAAGGTCTCTGGTTACAACTTGGCCCTACTTCCAACCCAAGGGACCTTTCTCTATGTCTCTGTCACTGTCTCTTTCTCATCTCTTATCTCCTTCCAGGTCCACCATGATGTAAGCAAGCAGCCCAGCACTCCTGCTGCCACAGACACAAAGGCTTCTTCATGCCTTCCCACTGTGATGGACTGACCATTTGGATTTATAAGCCAAAATAAATCCTTCCTTCCCTAAGTTGCTCTGTCCGGTATCTTTTCTTTTCTTTTGGTTTTTCAAGACAGGACTTCTCTGTATAACCCTGGCTATCCTGGAATTTGCTCTACAGATCAGCCTAACCTTGAACTCACAGAGATCTGCTTACCTCTGCCTCCCAAGTGCTGGGATTAAAGATGTATTCCACCACCGTCCGGCCTCTGCCAGGTGTCTTGTCAGAGTAAGTTACACATTCTTGTCACCCATCTTTTTAGAACCCATGAAAGATGCAACTTAGGCCCAGGGACCTTCTCACCCTCTCTGAACCTGCTGCCTTCTCAAGGATTCGTGTACAAGATTTTCAAGTGACTACCTTTCAGGCCAAATGCAGTGACTGAGACCTGGCCAAGGACAAGATGACAAGACCTGTCCAAGCTCTCTGGTGACTTATTTCATTCCCCCTATAAGCTACGAGATGAGTCTTACCTGTTTAGGTCCCATTCTCCCAGTGGGGGCTCAAATAGTCTTGGGAAATTATCTGCCTAATCCAAACCTCCATAACTACCTTTTAAATGATGGAACGGCTCCCTGTTCTGAAGGCCAGTGAGCAGGCACAGGCCCACAGTCCATTGTTTGGTCCTTCAGCTCTGTGCATGGCACTATCCTGCCTTTTACCACAGAAAAATAACAAATAAGATGAGGCTTTGCATTCCCTCAGCAAAGAGCCATTAGCTTCTCCTCCTGAGGCCTTACCTAGAAACTCCCTGCCTCTTAAAAACCCCACCGATGCCGGACAGAGGTGGTGTATGCCTTTAATCCCAGCACTCAGGAGGCAGAAACAAAAGGATCTCTCTAAGTCTGAGGCCAGTCTGGTCTACAGCATGAGTCCCAGGACTGTTAAGGCTGTTACATGGATAAACCCTGTCTCAAAAAACCAAGAAGAAGAAGAAGAAGAAGAAGAAGAAGAAGAAGAAGAAGAAGAAGAAGAAGAAGAAGAAGAAGAAGAAGAAGAAGAAGAAGAAGAAGAAGAA
>JAQHUG010000016.1:1564573-1624407 GCA_028555095.1 Dicrostonyx torquatus | reverse complement strand
GAAGAAGAAGAAGAAGAAGAAGAAGAAGAAGAAGAAGAAGAAGAAGAAGAAGAAGAAGAAGAAGAAGAAGAAGAAGAAGAAGAAGAAGAAGAAGAGAAAGAAAGAAAGAAAGAAAGAAAGAAAGAAAGAAAGAAAGAAAGAAAGAAACAACCAAAGAACTCCCACAGACTAGACTGAGTTCCAGGCTGCACCTCTCACCTGCAGCATCCCCCTGTAGCACACACAGGGAATCAAAGTACTTGGTGATACTGCAGAGCACTAAGACCCCATGGCCTTGGACCTGCAGGAGCTGTGCCTCATGGGTACATCTTCAGAGGAAGAAACAAGGTCCAGTTCCCTCCATGTTCAGAGTTCAGAGCACGGCTCCTTCTGGGACCTCGACAGAGGATGATGAAGCCTGGGGGAAATGCAGAGAGGGTATAAAGGGAGTGAGACTTTTCTCGAGAGACGAGAGACGAGGGCTCTCAGTTGCAGCTTACACTCAGGGCGAGACTCCCCTGACCTCCTCAGAAG
The DNA here is from genome assembly GCA_028555095.1 of Dicrostonyx torquatus. Taxonomy (NCBI): domain Eukaryota; kingdom Metazoa; phylum Chordata; class Mammalia; order Rodentia; family Cricetidae; genus Dicrostonyx; species Dicrostonyx torquatus. Next base: position 1,623,894 of record JAQHUG010000016.1, on the reverse strand, counting down.
CACTTCCCTAACAGAGGTGTATTTTGTCTAGACTCAAGGATTCGATGTGAAAGGGACTCCAAGCCCCACCCTTTGGACCATAGATACTGATAAAAATGTAAGCGCGTAACAGGTAGTAGACTAACAAAAGGCTTTCTCACTATAATAAGCGTGTGGGAAGAAATGGAGAGGGTGTGTGGGGCAGAAATTACAGGAGCCCTCCCCCCAGCACGTGGCAGGCTATGCAATCCTCTCTGCAAAGGGGCTACCCCAGGACCCACAGAGGAGAGGGGCAGCCTGACAATGGGCAGGCAAAGTGCCTCCGACAACAGCTGCCAGAACCCACAATAAACAGGGCCCTAGATTTTCTTTATGGGAAACATCTCAGCTCCATAAAGGAGGTCCTATAGCATGATTCAAAGATGGGGGAGATGGGACATGGAGATGTTCACGCACATCCTATGGTGAGGGGAACAAGGATCTAGTTTCCCAAGTGGTTTCTGGGTCCCATATCCCTCCATATTCATCCTGGTCTAGATATGACCCTCACAACCCTTCATTTTGTCAGTGAGGCAAACCTCACTCAGAGTAGACCCTGAGTTCTGACATTCAAGGACATAGTCTTATTACCCTGGGGAGCATTCTGGGGCAGAAACAAGACACTGTACACTCAGCACAGCATGGAATGGCCCCTAGCTTGGGAAGACAACAGCTCTGTCCTGAGGAGGCAGAATTCCCAAACCCTCATTGCTACTGAACCAAGGTGAGGGGGTCTGCTTCAGTGTCGTCATCTGCCTTGGTCTTTGCCAGATAGGCAGGGCTACCTGGTCACTGAGACATGCATAGTGCACAAGAGTAACGAGATGAACAAAATGGCAACCCAGTGTGAGGCTCAGCAGAGACTTCAGGAGCTGTTCGTAAGCTCTCTCATGTCCTGCTTCAGCAGGGCATCTCACCAGCCCACCCCATGCTGGGTCTCCCTCCTTCCTCCCTCTCTACACACACACACACACACACACACACACACACACACACACACACATATCTGAGGTCTAACTCAGGTAACATCAGAGCCCCAAGAAACACCACAACAGCCCAATGCAGCCAGGCCTTGGCTGGATGCTCCAGGTAAGGAAAAGGAGACCCATGCAATAACTGACAGCCTCAGCAAGAAAAGATACCAGGCTCCACCTCCAGCTGGCCTCCATGCTCCTGACTTGCCAGTCATGGCCAGCATGATGCCAAAACATCTGCTAGCCACTATGGCTAGCTCTAATCTGTGTCCCAATAACTCCTCATTATCTGCTTCTTGAGGGCACTGTATCCACCCAACAACCCTAAACTCAGGGCAGATCCTCTTCCACCCTGTCCCTGCCCTGGAGTGTTCCCAGAAAGCCTGACCAATCCCAGGCTCCTCCCAGGTGGTGTATGACAAACACATGATATGAGACAAATGTATCCTTACTCCCCTATCCTCCTCACTCTGCCCACTGTGGGTCAGACTGGACAAGCCAAAGGAGGAGGGAAGACTGCAGCTTCTGCCCGGAAACGAAGTCATTCTGGTGTCTCTTGGAGCAGAGTCACAAGGGTCTGGGCACTGCCGAGCCCCATAAACTGAAGCAGAGCAGGCTGGGCTTGGGATAAGGACTCCCAGGTACCTCTGGCAAAGGCTCCAGATAGCATGGTTATAAGCCACACCCTGCCCTGCCTTCTAGAATTTTCTCCAAGGTTTCTGACTTTACTCCCTCCTCACCTCTATGTTTAGTTGCCCTTCTCTCAGCCCTCTTATAAGTCCCCATGCCTGTCCCTTTATGTTAAGGGTCCTTGTGGTCTCCTTCATGGTCCAGCTTAGCCCCTCTTCTGAGTCTGTCTTCCTCTTGAGCCATCTCAGGGACCCCCACCTACATCTCTAGCTCACTTTTGAGCCACATATCAGGAAGGCTGCAGCCACTAGCTCCACCATGGTCCACCAAGGGCAGTGTCCCTTTCAGGCCTCCTCTGAAGACTTCAGAGTCCAGGGTCCTGCAGATCCAATTTCCAACATCCACAGGGTCTTTCTCCACTAGGGTCAGCACTTCCAAAAGAAAGACAAAAAGAGTAGGCAGTGCAGGCAGCACTTGCCCAAGCCTTGGCTCAGCAGCAAAGGATGGCCTGAGGCCACAAGAGGAAAAACAACCCCCTTTCTCAAGAGCACAGAGAGACTAGGAAGTTCTCAACCAACTGCTGAGGACCATAAAAGGAAATCAAATCCTACAGTGAGAGCAGGCCTGGGCTCCAGCCGGGAGTTCCCTAGCCTGATCCTGGGGCCTCACACCTTCCTCCCAGTCTTCTCCTTAGCTGTGCCACTAAATCAAAGACCAATCTGAGCCAGCACTGTATCCAGATGGAAATGTCTACAATACCCACCCCCAAAACTACATTACAGTTCACTGATGGCTCCTGGGGCTGTGATACCCACTGATGATACCCACTATACACAGTTGGGGATGGGGACACACTCAACAGTTGACAATTGAGGACTGACATACAAAGCTCCAGCACTCTTGCCTCTAGGGGTGAAAGATGACTTGAGCTGGCATTTCCCAGAGTTCCCAGGGGCACAGGGCCCTGCTAATCCATCCACTCAGTTATTTCCATGGCCATCTCCAGAACAGTACTCCCTCCAACCCTGGTCTAGGAGTTTGTTTCTAAACCAGGGGTTTGAACCAAGACAGGGGAACCAAGCTGGAACTCTGGAGGGGACAGGCTGCTTCCAGCATCCCCACAGCTGATAATAGAAGTCATGCAGGAAGACATTAGAACCTCAGGCATCTGTGTCACTGAAATCCCAGTACGGGCCTTTGAAGTGGGTTTTATATAAAAAATGAGGCTCAGACATTCCCTAGTTCCCCATAGGAGGCAGGTGCAGCAGAGGAGCAAGTTCAGGTTCCACCTCCTCTGTCACACTGATGTCTTCTGGTGGGACAGGTAGAACTGGGGGGAAAAACAGCCCATTCCAGAAGTGGACATTTTCAGGTATTTCATGAAGGTGACTAGAAGCCAATCCCATTAGGCCCATGAGAACGACAGGAGTATTACCAGCAGGGAGGATTAGTTTGGGGTTCATTGCCCCCTTGGGCCTCCCCAGACCAAGTCCCCTGAGGACACAGTGAGCCAGCCCTACACACTGAGCAGCCTCATCTCCCACTCTCCCTTGCCTCAAAAAGCCCAGAGCTCAGCTGTCTTCTTTAACACTGAGCTAATGAGAAGCATATTTTACCTCCTCCAGGGAGGCAGCTGTGGGGTGGAAGTCGGAAGTGCAAACTGGTGGTGGATGAATCATCCCACAGCTCTTTATTAATTTTTTTACAGCGATGTTTTTATGGTTTTTCTGAGAACACACGGAAGGGTAAAGCTCATCTCTCCTGTGACTAGCAATAACTGTTTGGACTAGAGTTCAAAAGGCCAGAAATGTTCAAACAACACAAAGCGAGGCTCTGACTGGCTCAGGACCAGCCATGGCTGTGACCGTGGATTGATCACTTTGAGACCAGACAAAAGAGACCAATCAGCACTAGTCACCTTTCTATGTCTGTCTGTCTGTCTGTCTGTCTGTCTGTATCTCTCTCTCTACCTATCTACCTACCTCTCTTTCTCTCTCCCTCCCTCTCTTCTTTCCTCCCTTCCTCTTTTCTCCTCCTCCTCTCTCCCTCTTTCATTCCTTTTTTCCATTCTTTCTTTATGCTGTAAGTATTCAATAAGCATGTATCCAATGAAATAACTAATTAAACTAAGGCCTTCTCCTTGTCCACAGAAATTAGGATAATTGACCTACCATGGCCCATGAAGAGGATAAACTACGATATAATCTTACACTTAATGACAGCAAGACTCTTTCACAACAGTGGTCAAGTATTCTCTTCATTTTTTAAGTGAAAAATAAATTATAGAACAGGGTGTAGAGCAGGATCCAAGCTTTATTTTCAATATATCTCACTAATAAAGAGAAGCAAGGAATAAACATGCAGACACCACACGTGCTAACAGTGGGTGTGTCTGTAGACACTGTGTGATTTTCTTTTTCTTAGTTCTCCATATATTTTCAATAATGACCAAGAATCTCTTCTGGAATAAGGGAGGGACATGATCTCTCTGGAATAAGACTGAATTCCATCATGTACTTGACTGCTCGGCTTCCTAGCACCAAATATAGACAGAACCTGTCAAAGACCTTCTGGGCCACTTCTGTCGCTGTGGATTCTGTCCTGAAACTCTTCAAAGATCTTTGGGAATGGGATATGAGCATTGGCCTGACAGTCACCTGCTTTGATTCCACTGATCAAGACCCTGAGAAATGACACCTGATACCTTTAAAGCACAAAGCCATTGCAAACCATGTCCCTATCTCCGTGTCGGCCAATCACCCTCGTTATCAGAGCTCTTGCTCCAAAGGAACTGCTTGACTGAGCAAATAAAAATGCAGAATGCCCAGGCACATCTGTTTCAGACACGTACCAGATATTCTAGTGCAGGGTCATTCATTATTCATCTGGCATTGGCTGGGAAGTGTGTGTGTGCATACTGTATCGCTATGCATGCATGTGTTCAGTGTGAGTTTCCCACTGGAGGCTTTGCCCTCTGGATCCCCGACCTGGTAGAAGGATCCTGCCATTAGCCCCATTCTGTAACTGGAGGTTTCCTTCCCACATACCAGTTCCCAAATAACCACCCTGAGGCTTAATATTAATTACAAACTAGTTGACCTATTAGCTCAGACTTATTAACTAGCTCTAACAACTTAAAATTAACCCATTTCTATTATTCTATATTTTACCATGAGGCTCATGGCTTGTCACGTCATATCTTGTTTCTCCAACAATGGCCTGCATTGTCATGACTCTACCTTCTTTCTCCTTTTATCTGTTTGGATTTCCCACCTAGCTATATTCTGTCCTGCTATAGGCCAAATCAGTTTCTTTACTAACCAACAGTAATAAAACATATTCACAGCATACCAAAGGGCATTCAGATTGCCATTCCCCTTGACCCCTCTCTTTGCAGCTTCCAGTGAAGCCTGTTCTTGAACTTGGCCTGTGGACTACCTTGGTCTACCACTTCTGATGGCCAAAGTGCAAGAGTTTATGTGATCTGCAGTTCTTGTTCAGCCCCAGATGGCAACATATTTTCATTGTAGGTAACAGAAAATACTTCACACTGGATCAATGGGAAAGATGTGATATTGATGAGATGTGGAGTCAACTAGGAGACACACCTCTGGGTGTGTGTGTGTGTGTGTGTGTGTGTGTGTGTGTGTGTGTGTGTGTGTGTGTGTGATGGTGTTTCCTAAGAGGATTAACTCAGGGTGTTAAGAGTGGGTTGTGCTGGAGGCTATGTTGATGTCTGTGTCCTGTACTAACACTGAGGGCCGTGTTAATGGCCATGGTCTGTGTTATTATTTGAAGTCATGTTGGTGTTTGTGGTTCATGTTGCCACCAGAAGCCATGTTGATGTCTGTGACCTGTGCTGCCACCAGAAACCATGTGAAAGTCTATGATCTGTGCTGCCTGACTGTAAAAGACAAGGAATCTTCTTTTGCAATGGTATCGAAGATGACTATAGACTCACAGTTGAGAATAAGAGACATAGAAAATTTCTGTGACAACCTACCCACCCCCCCCCACACACACAAAAAGAAACAGTCTAGACAAGAAGCTATTGAAAAGAACTCTTAAAAACTGTGACAGGGATCCTGAAGTGTGGCTCTTCACAGTTGATGGCTTCTGGAAGGGGTAGGAGTGAGGAAGGACTCAGTTTTCTTTAAGGGTCTGGCCGCTGGGAGTTTAACCATGTTCCAGTGGTTATATGAGCAACATAAATTGGACTTGGTATTTTATTTTATATTTTTTTCTTTCCTTTTCTTCTTCCTTCCTTTGGAGCAGGTCACAAGGGAGGGAGTTGGACCTGGGAAGACTGGGTAATGAATGTGATCAGGGTGCATTATGTGGAACTCCCAAATAACCAATAAAAGCTTTATGTTGTAAAGGATAAAAATAAATAAATTCGATCTCTGAAAAGAGTGGGCTGCATCTTCCAACAAACCCTAGATATAATGGGGTCCACAGAGACTGCAGTGCAGACAGCCTATCTTCTCTTATTACTGAGTCAATATGTCTACCTATCGCTGCTGCTGCTGCTGATTATGATGATGATGATGATGATGATAATGACAATAATGATGGTGATGATGATGATGCCTCTACTGCTAACAACAGGACATGACCACATCCTCTCCTGACAGCAGCCTCCAGAGTCTTCAGCCTTCCCTTATGAACTGAAGTCTAGTAGTTCCCTAGAAACCTTCCAGGTCTTTGGTGCCAGATCGGGACTGCTGAGGAATTCAACCTCATGGACTGAGTCTATCCCATGTTCTCAGTCTCTTCTGTGTGCAGACAACTATTGTTGGACTACCAGCCCCTATTGTATAAGCCAGTCTATTAAAACCCCTTTCACATGGATGCTGGGCATCAAGCTTAGTCCCTCAGGCTTGTGCTACAAGAATTTTACTGACTGAGCCATCTCTCCAGGTCCTATATATAACAAATATTTTAAAATTAAACATTTAATGGGTACCATTCACAATTATAAGTCAATACTAAAAAATAAAGTTCAATGTATATACATTTCTGGGGGAGGACAGTCTAAAGGTCAAAACTGGTACAAATTTTGAAAAGTTTAACCTCATAACTGAATAGCTAGGAAAGGAGGCAAAACTCTTGGAGAAGCAGCAGAAAAACTGTGGCAAGCAGTAGGAAGTTCAGTACAGTCACAAGACACATACTCAACATACAAAAGATAAAAGCCCACTGGAAATGCAGCCAGTGGTATGATAACATCTGTTATAGTAGCAGGGAGCATAAAGAATCTAGGAATGGTCCTATAGAGGATGCGTGAAATTGCTACAGAGAGTATTCAAGTATCTACAAGTATCTAATACAAGAACACAAGAAGATGCTTGTAACTAGATGTTTCTTTCCTGCTCACCAGTTCCCAAGAAACTACTCTGAGGCTTGATATTAATGACAAACTATTTGGCCTATTAGCTCAGGCTTATTATTAATGAGCTCTTACTGCTTAAATTAACCCATTTCTATTATTCTATATTTTACTCCAAGGTTTGCAGCTTGTTATCTCACATCTTGTTTCTCTAATGGTACCTGGCATCTCCCCAACTCTGTCTTCTTTTTCCCTGTACCTTTGCTTGGATTTCCCACGTGTATCTATTCTTCCCGGCTATTGGCCAAGTCAGCTTCCTTATTAACCAAGGGTAGTAAAACATACTCACAGCATACAGAAGGGCATCCCACACCAGATGCTAGAGTGGGGTTGGGGCTCAGAGCTGAGTGCTAGCCAGACATGCATGAGGCTCTAGGTCCCATCTTAAGAACTACTTTCTTTTAAAGATTATGGGTATTTTGCTGACATGTATGTCTGTGCATCACTTGCACGCCTAGTACCTGCAGAGGCCAGGAGAAGGTTCCAGATCCCCCTGGAACTGGAGTTATAGGCAGGTGTGAGTCATTGTGTGGGTGCTGGGAATCAAACTCAGATCCTCTGGGAAAGCAGCCAGAGTTCTTAACATCTGAGCTATCTCCCCAGCCTCTCCAGGCCCCATCCTAAGGACTTTTGCTTTTAAGGGAGGCGGGCCCTATGCATAGACAGCAAGCACTCTGTCCTGAGCAATTTTCATCAAGCTAATCTATACATTAAAAGCCAATTAAGTATAATGAAAAGTGTAGCACATTTTTAAGGAGCCTCACAAATAGATTTGAAAATCGCTACGAAAAATAAATATTTAGTGCTGGGGAATGACTCTGTGGCTAAAGTGCTGACTGCACAGGCATGAGGAGTAAATCCTAGCACCCACATAAAAGCTGGGCCTGGCTGTGGACATACGTAACCTCAACACTGGGGACAGGCAAACCCCGGGGGCTTGCTGGTCAACAAAGTCAACAGGCTCCAGGTCTAGTGAGACACTTTCCCAAAAATACAGTAGAAGCAGGTGTGGTAGCACATGCATTTAATCCCAACACTCAGAAGGCATAAACAGGCAGCTTTCTATGAGTTCAACAGTAGCCTGGCCTACAAAGTGAATTCCAGGCTGACAAGGGCTACAGAGGGAGACCGTGTCTAAACAAACAAATAAGGTGGAGAGGGGTAGAGGAAGACACCCAATGTCGACCTCTGACTTACACGCATGTGCACGTGCGCACGCACACTCACTACACATACACACACACTACATACTATATACACACACACTAAAGGTTCATGAATAGCTGAAATAATCTTTTTTAAAAGCATCTTAGGGGTGCTTTTAAACACAAGAACACATGAGAAGATCGAAGGAAAAAGAAATAAAACTTCAGACTCAGCTCCAGTGATGGAAATGTTACCAAGAAGAAAGCACAAGGGATGAATGATTGAGTGATTCCAGAATTTAAGCTCATGGTGTTAAAATTCAGCCCCTACCACACAGATCCCATGGTGCAGATGGAGCAACAGTCCCAGGTTCCAGCTACACTGTGACCATCTAAACATTAGGGTGTTTCCTACTGTTTTGGAGCTGGTCTCAGGTAAACCAGGCTCTCGTCAACCTTGATATATTAATAAGGACAACCTTAACTGTCTGATCCTCTTGCCCCTGCCTCCTGAGTGCTGGCATTATAGGTATTTGCTGTGCCTGGTTTCATACAATGCTAGGTATTGAACCCAGAGTTCGTGCATGTTAGCCTAGCATTTTACCTATGAGCCACATCCCCAGGCCTCAACCATCGATACATCAGACCATCATTATCTGGGTATTCTGTAGTATGTCCCATGATTTCAACTTGCAGTCATGACTTTTCCAATGTTTAATGCATAGTAGTGCTTATGAAATTCAAATTTTTTCTGTATCAGCGAGTGGCTGACAGAAGCAGGTTCTAAATAAACAGTAGATTCTTGAAATCCTTGCACTGAATTAAGCATCTAGTCAGGCTATCTCAAAAAGCAATGTGAGTAACTGAAATCCCTGGCCTCTGAAAACATACAGGCAGTGAGTATGATGGCATAGGCCTGTAATTCCAAGCACTCAGAAGTCTGAGGCCATGAAGGGCAGTGAGAGTGACAAGTTCTAGAACAGCCTGAGCTACATAAAGAGTTTCAGGTTAGCCTCAGCTACAGAGTGAAACCTGTTTAAATAAGCAAATAAAAAGCTCGTTTTCAAAATAAGGAGAAAGGTTGGGAAGGTGGCTTGGTTGGTAAAGTGCCTGCCTTGTGGGCACACACATCTATGTAGTTCCCAGAACCTACATCAGTGAAGTGAAAACATTTTGTATTTATACATACATACATATATATACATATATGTGTGTGTGCACGCAAGTGCTTGCGTGCGTGTGTGTGTTTATATATAAACATGTATCTGTTGAATTAATTTATGGTGCATATCAGAATATATTATATGCAGCACATATTCCAGATAGCTCGAGGACTACATGTGAAAGTTAAATATTAAAACTAATAAAAGAAAAGGAAAAGGTGTTAGGTTCTCATAAAGAATTGCTTTTAAAAGCCCCCGAAAGAACATACCATAAGAATGAAAATAACAGATCTTCATTTCATCAACATCAAAGGTTTCTACTTGAAAAAGAACGCCCCAGACAAAGGAGGCATGAATGAGTCACAGGAGAGCAGCTTTCCAGCAGCTTTCCAACTGATAGGGAATCATTACCTGAATTATACAAGTTACCCTTACAGGTCAGCAAGCAGAAGACAGTCAACCCAGGAGGGTAGCTAGGAGCAGAGGTCTTATAGCTGAGGGACTCTGAGGTCCACTGAGCAAATGAGGAGAACCAGAGACAAGGAAGTGCCCTCCTGCCAGCCTCCTGATTGACAGAAATCAGCTGCTGTAAGTTTGCAGACACTGTGGTAGGTTACAGACTAGTATAAGTTTGTCAGTATCACCCAGGCATGTTCCACTGAATGCGTGTACCCTGAAGGTGTCTGATGTCACAGCTGCGTGTGTACCCATCTGAGAGGACCCATCACCTTCCTCCTGTGTATAAGCTAATAAGGAGCCGTGAGAAAGGTACTCAGCCATGTCTGCTTAAGACAAAGAGCAGCAGTAAATACAGGACATGGCTCAGGGATTTAGAAGTTAATAGTTCTTTTTATTTTAAAGTATACTCACATATATACTTGAAATTGAAGCAGATTTACTTATGGCTATAAAGACCAATCTCAAAAATATAATGTCAGGGCTGAGGATGTATCTCAGTTGGTGCTTGCCTCATGTGCAAGAAGCCCTGGGTTCGATTCCCAGCACCACATATATCAGCCACGGTAGTGCATGCTTGTAATTCCAGAAGGAGATGGAGACAGGTGGGATCAGAACTACAAGATCAACCTCAGCTACATATCAAATTCGAAGACAGCCTGGGTCACAGGGGACACAGTCTTAAAAAAAATAATAAAATAGTAATAATGTTCAGGGGAATAAGGGAAGAACTGGAAAAGATCGCTGGTTGATCCTATTTATGTAGATTTTAAGCACATACAAAATAGCACTAGCTATTTTTCAAGGAGCTGCTTATTTTAAAATAAATATATGATATATTGAAAGAAGATTGGAAGAACAGAGATTAATGTGCAAGACTGGAAATAGTGTTATTCAGGAGAGGAAAAGAAAGAAGGGGAAAAAATGCAAGCATAATTGAACATCTCCTGGAGTAGCTGCTGCTGCCTGGGAGTGGACAGGCCATCATTTGGGTTGCTGACTATTTGAGGCCCGAATGGGCCTCACCATGAGGGTCCAGCATCACCCATGTGCATGGGAACCCAACCGGAGGCCACTTCCCACCAGGGAAATTGGGGTTCTGAAGGAGCAGAGGATCTCAGAGGGATCTGAAGCCCAGGTAAGTACAACAGGGCCTTGACCAGCATAGCTTCCTGCCCTCCTCTCCAGCCAGGGACCCACAGGCTCCTTCATCCCGCCCACCTACATCCCACACTGCCCTGTGGCCTGTGCTCTCAGGCCCAGCTCCCTGCCCTCACACTTACCCTGTACCCTCACAGAGGGGTACCTCACCCAGGCATGATGATAGTAGAAGCCCAATGAGATCACACAAGGGACAAGAATGGTGGTGAAGTCTGAACTACAAGTGGCCTCAGCCACGTCCCACCCTTACCCTGCCCAAGCCACTTCTCAGCAAAGCTCTTGAAAGGGGCCTAGCATTCACTGAACGTGGGCTTCAGAGACCACCGAGTCAAGCGTCTGGAGAGGAGTTCCATTTGTGGCCGAGGTGACAGCCTCCATCTCAGCTGCTGTGTATCAATGCTGAGTGTTATTTCTTGCTCATTGATGTCCATCCTGAGCATCACTGGCCAATAGAAAGGAATGATGCATGGCCTTCTAGGTCAGAGACTCCCCAGGGAAATTAATAGGGAAGGGTGGACATGTACCCTCCCTCCCTGCTGCAGCCTTATGCTGGGAAACTAAGTGCTTTGAGACCTTGGGGAAAGGGACACTAACAGGGGTGGCACTGGTTCACCTTCCTTGTAGTGACAGTCTGAACAGTGAAGGCCCCAGGACAGTGATAGTGCATTTCCAAGCTAAGGAAGTCTGCGGAGGAAGGAGGAAGAGAGGGAAGAAGGGAAGGAGTGAAGAAGAAGGGACTCAGAGGGAAGAAAGGAAGGACCATCAGCCATGCACTGCGCTCCTGGCCACAGTTATATGCCTCGGGATAATACAGAGCTAAGCATATCTAGGAATCTCCTGGGCAAATAAAGCTTACCCTTTTTAAACAGCCCGCTTGTTTTGTTTTCACCATTTTAGAACAATTGTGAAATAAGCTCGCAGCCCACTTTGGTTTAATTCACACAGGATTCCAAGTAGAATCCTCACCATTTCTCGAAGGGTCTTCTCCGTGATTGTGGAGCACAGCTTCACCAGGGCCCCTTCTACTGGAAAACTTCTCCTCCTTCACTGAGCTCTGGCCTCCTAGATTCCCCAGCCTGAGTCACTGTTCCCAGGCTGTGTGCAGGGCTGGATCCTCACCTGCTCCTGCTCCTAGGCATACCCAGTCATGAGACCCCAGAGCAGCCCTGGACAGTCTTTTCTTTTCTTGGGGGGGGTGGGGGGACGGGTCTCAAGACAGGGTTTCTCTGTCACTTTGGAGCCTATCCTGGAACTCGGTCTGTAGACCAGGCTATCCTTGAACTCACAGAGATCTGCCTGTCTCTAACTTCCAAATGCTGGAATTAAATGCATGTGCCACCACTTCCTGTCACCCTAGATAGTCTTACTACAGAGAGATGGTTGAGTCCCTAGAACCCATGCGAGGCCCACAGTCCTGGGAGGTGAACGCCTTAGGTTTTTGCTATTATTTATTCATTGCAGTAAGGAAATAGTCTCAGAAGGGGACAAGGTGCCCAAAATCACCCAGATGGGTCTCCTCTTCACTCAAGCCTTCGGTAACAGAGTTTATGCCCTTTTCCAAATGCATGTCAGCTTCTCCTCAGGGCTAGGGTCTAACTCCAAACGAAGGGTTGAGCACCAGCCCACCCCACCATAACACACTCCTATATGACACATCCATCCTCCAGGCTGGGTGTATCAAAAGTCCAACACAAGGCCATGCTTTTACCAAAGACCCCCAGCCCTGCCGTGAATTGGGGGTAGGATCTAAGGATGCCACAAGGAAGCAAGTGAGAAGAAAAGTGGAACCTGGTGGGAGAACTTAGGCTGTTAGCAGCAGACATGGGCATAAAGGATATCAGTGGAGGAGAGGTAGTCAATACTAGATAACATCAGTCAGAAGTTCTGGCCCACCCTAGGGATAGACAGACAGCTGCTTGACTCCAGACAGAGCTAGCCCAGGCCAGGGCACATCCTCACATAAGCCAGAGCAGAGTCCTCAGGAGGAGCTTGCTAAATGCTTACCCTGGGTCACAGGAACTCTGTAAGTTGAGCCATATTAGGCCATAGCCTGTATTGGGACAGACTTAATGGCCTGAGCCATAGTCACCACCAACATAAAGTGTTCTTGTTCCCCAGTGACTTTAACAAGGTATTTATGGGCAGGAGACAACAGTGGGCTTATGAGGCTGGCTGCTCAGACAATCAGGGCAAAGAGCTGGGTCAGCACAAGGGCCCAATGATAAAGGCTGTTAAAACAGTCAGGACTGAGGAGCCATTCACTCCATGGCACCCTGTGCAGGGACACCCCTCCCCTGCCCTGCTAACCACAGCCAGACAGGCTCACCCTTGGGGGACCCTTCACCTTTATGGGGGTGGGGCATCCCCACCAGATACTTCTTCCCAGGAAGACCACCATCCACCCCAACACCAACTGCTTCTTTCTTGTTTGTTGTTTGAGGCATGGTCTTCCTGCGCTGCCCAGACTGGCCTGGAACTCCCAGGTGGCAGCCATCTTCTGCCACCTCCCAAGTCGCTGTGGCTGCGCATGGGCCTGAGTCAGTTTCTAACACAAAGACCAAAAACCTCTGGGATGGAGACTCTGCAGCACTTTGCTCCAGTACCACCAAGGACCACAGGAACATCTTTAGGTCCCTGAACAAGCCTACTATCCTGTCAGCCCACACCCTTTACCACATACAAAGTATTTTACGTGCCACTCTTGCTCATCAAAATGGCCTGAGGACAGCGTGGCTGAGATGGGGCCTCCCGCTGACTCAGCCCCCACCAAAGCAGAGCGACTTAGTGTGTCAATTCATCTGCCTCGGGTGGCTGTGAGAGTTCCATGGTTCTCTGGTGTGTGAGTCACACACACAAGACCCAAGGGTAAGAGACACACTTCAATAATTGCATCTGGGCCTCCCTAGTGTGGGGTCAGGGGAGCAATTTCTAGGTAAGTGCCTATCCTCAACCCCACACCACAGCTAAAGAAACAGGCTCTGGATGGCACTGAGACCACAGGTGAAAAGTCCAGGATTGCAGCTGGGCAAAGGGAACTGTCATGTCAGACGCCTCCCACCTACTGTGTGCACACACACACACACACACACACACACACACAATCCACACAGGAAGCCTCACCTCTCAACTCAGCTGCACCTGGAACCATCAAAGAGGTCATCTTCAAGGTGGCAATGTGATCCAGGCCTAGATCAATGAATGGGGTTTGGTTCAGCAAGAGGAGCAAAGAGAATCTGGAACACACATAGAGACCAGAGTGTGGCAGGAAGGACCGGAGTGCCAAGGTTACGATCACATATTTGGTGTCAACAAAAACAGCAACATCCCCCAAACCCCTCACAAATCATCTCTAACATGGTTATGTCCAAAACTCTGAGTTCCAGGCTGGTTGGGAATCTGTCAATAGTGTTGTCTGAGGCTTCAGGGAAGGCAAGATCTAAAGAATAGGTTCCATGTGCCATCAGCAATTCTGTGCAGAAGCCTATGGACCAATAAGCTTTCTTGAGCTGACAGAGATGGTTGTGGATTTCAAGGCAAGACATGTGACTCTGCCATGGACCAGCTCAGGGGAGCCCCTCAGACCATGGGAGAATCAGGGTCTTGGTACCAGGAAGGCACAAGTTAGGCAAATGACAGACAGACCAACACACAAGAGAGTGGTTTGAATCTGCTGCAATTTTACTGAATCCACGTTTTCATTATATAGTATTCAAACAAAGAACAGAACCAGAAGGTCACGTGTCATAAGTTGGCACAGTATGAAAGCTTCTTTTAGTCACATCAGCGATGAGCAGGTGTTAGACATAACACATCCTGGGAAGGGAAACTCTTGTCCTTGGGAACAAAAACCTCAGGCCAGTGGGTACATCTTATCTAGGAATAGAAAGTTTCTTTCTCATAATTGCTATCATGGCCCTTCTTTTTTCTTAACCCTTTCTTTATCTCCTCTAGTGACCTTCTGTATTTGCTGAATATACTTGCTTATATTTTCTTAAGGAACAGACACCTTGGAGGTTGGGATCTAACAAGCGTATGCTAAGTAATTCTGTTTGTGTCTCTTATAAAATATATATATTATATAACTATCATCTCTCATGCCTTTCTGTAAATGAAGTTATTTAGTGACTCAACTGTACTTCTGTATGATTCCCATCATATATCTTCTATTCTTAGCTAAATCACCTTATGAGCTTCTTTAGTTTATGTTTCTCCACATACTACATCAGTCTTAAGCAAAATTTCTACTGCTTTAACTCATTAAAAATGCTCCTTTTACTGATTTCATACTACTTATAACCAACATTTGCACAAGGGCTTGAAACACTGAAGGTATCTCAAGCATTGCCACTAATATTAAAGTTAAAGTTAACAATTCCAGGAATATCAAAAGGCTTTCCGGTAAAATTATGTGCTTGGCCATGTACAGTAAAGAATATTATTAGGAAAGAATAGCATAGACAGCTGACAATCTATAACAGCAGTGAGAACAAGATCCTCCATTTAAGTTCATGACTTGAGCTGATTACCGCGGAACACCAGAGGCATAGCCTGAAAGCACGAGCCTCCCCTTATTTATCCCGTGTTGTCACACAGGCGACACCGCCTTGGTTGTGGCATGACTCAATTCTCAGCTCAGACAACCACCTTGACATATGGGGTAAGTGACTTTCCCTCTGAAAATCCCTATGAAGTGGTTCCCAGGCTTTCAGGAAGAGGGAACTCTTCCTCATGGCAGGAGCAGGATCAGAGAGGCCATGCCAGCAGACTGCTTTGCTGGATGGGGGAGCTGAATCGTCGTGGTCCAACTGCTCCATCCTGATCCCCAGAGCTGAGACTGTGTCCTCATTGGTGATGTACTCTTCACTTTTGCAGATGTGATGAAGGTAAGGATCTTGAATTAGAAGGATGTGGGCTATCCTGCATGATCTGTGGGCTCGATGGGACAGCTGAGGTCCTGTAGAATGGTTGCAGGGTCAGAGAAGGAGACCAGAGGATAGAGGCAGAGGGAGAAGTAAGATGCTGTGAAGATGAAAGAGGAACCATGGATGTAGGGATGGGCAGCCTCTGGGTGGAAAAGGCAGGGAACAGGTTTTCTTTCCCCAGAATATCCAGGAGCACGGAACCCTCCGGAGGAGGGGGCAGTCTGCTGATACCTTGCTGTTTACCTATTAGGGCTGACTTTGGAACCTCCACCTCCAGAGCTGTAAGATTGTAACATGGCTTGTGTCAGGTCACCACACCCATGGCACCTTATCAGAGTGGCCACAGGAAACAGCCATTCTGCATCTGGCTCAGTTGGGAGCCATCCCAGCAAAAACTCTCAACTCTGCAGATCTTATAGAAGCGCTTCCTTTCATCAGAGCAAAGTGAGTCTGAATTCCCCTCTTTGTGTGTAGCAAACAAGTTTCAAATAACTCCATTTTACTTCCTGGGGAGGCTCTAAAGAACAAGCAAATGACCTGAAAATACACAATTACTTAAACAGCGCCAGGCTCTTCCTGGAGAAGAACTTGAGGGTGTGTTCTGACAACAGCCAGCAGCCCAGCCAGCAAGCAGCCCTAGCGCCCTGCAGTCTGTCCGAGGCATCCAGGGACAGCACAGTTGAAAAAGCAGAGTGGCCAAAGGCTTCAGGCTTCCACCGGTTAGGTCCTCAAGGCTTTGGAGCAGGGAGCTTCCCAAAAGCTGTAAATGCATCAAATCGACTTTGCATAATAGGGTGTGCTCATGTTTTATTAATTAGCCCCGTGTAAAGTACAGGAGGTGAGAAGAGGGGGAACTAAGAAGCAGCTGGTCAAACTGCCCTTCTCCCAGAGATGGACTGTGTTAACAGTTCCTCACTGGAGACGGCACTGGCGCTAGACCATTGCCTCTGCTCCCTCCAGCTCTGGTTGAAGTAAACAGACTGGCAAGCAGAGCCTTACAGACCCAACCTCCACAGCCCATCACATTCCTATAGGGAAACCCCTCAGACCCAGGGAAGACCCATACCAGGAAGTCGAAAGGCACAGTTCTGTTCCCTGCTATGAGCCCATCTCTGGACCTCTCCAAGCTATGGCCAGAGATAGTTGGACTTGGGGACCCAACCTGAAGGTCTGTACTCCATGGACCAGATGCCCAGACTCATCTATGCCTCCATGTCTAGCTGCCTCCCTTCCCACCTCCTGCTCTTATACAGATGTTGTTAGGTTAGGCCCTGGCAGCCTTAACAAGCTAGGCTCACCCATTCTACTTCGGTTGGCCAATTGAAGAGACAAGATACAGTAAAGAGAAACAGATAAAGCAGTCCAGCACCCACCAAGCCCATCTTTAGGGTACCAACTTAAGGCAAGAGGTTAATTTAGAGACCAAGTGTGCAAAACTAAGCAGTCTTGGTCAAGATGGAGCCTTGCCCATCACTGACCCATCATTACCTGGGCTCCAGGCTCCCCTGAAAGGTGGCCTGACGAGTCAGAACAGTGTGAAAACTGTCACTAGGAGACAAGTCCCCCTCTGGCTGGCTCTAGGCTTCAGTCCTTTCTTTCTTCCAGTATGAAATTCCTGGGGAAAGCCCAGTTCCTTGGGGCTCATTGTATCAACAGTCTGACTGCCGAAGGGAGGGCACAAGTGTTTCTCCTTAGAACGTCTTTGTTCCTGCCAGGACAATGACACACCCAGATGGGACCCAGCTCAATCCAGAACACTTGCCAGCTCCCCGACTCGAGCTCATTTCCCCAACACCTGAGCAAAGGTGCAGCATGAATTCTAATTGTTCTTAATAAAACACCCAGAGTCAGATATTAGGGAGTAAAAGCTGAGAGATCAGAGAAGCAGTGCAGCCAGCCGCTAGAGAGACCTTTTACCTCTACCCAATCCTCAGACCAAAAGGGCCACCCTGTCCTGAGACTGCCTACTCAGACTGTGTCCTCTGACGGCATCTGAGCTCCTGTCTCCTCCCGCCTTATGCTGCTCTCTTTCCCCATCCATATCCCTTCCTGTATCCACCTCCCTAGTGTTGGTATTAAAGGCATGGGACTCCCAAATACTGGGATTAAAGGTGTGAGCCATCACTGCCTGGCTCATTTTCTCTTTTACACTGGATCAAATTCCTGTAGCCCAGGGTGACCTTGAACTCAGAGATCCTTCCACCTTTGCCTCCCGAGAATGCTGGGATTAAAGATGTGTACCACCACTGCCTGGCCTCTAGTGGCTTAGCTCTGAACCCTGATCTTCAGGCAGGCTTTATTTGCTAGAACACAAACAAAATATGGCACAATGGAGGCTTGTTCTCCACCTGTTGGTGAGGCTTTTGGTCTCAAAGCCCACCCCTTGGTGTCGCACTTTCTTTAGGAAGGCTGCACTACCTAAAGTTTTCCAAACAGTACCACCAACTGGGGAACAGGGTTTAAATGGCCAATACTATGGGGACATTTCTCATTCAAACCATCACATGTCTTGGAAAAGCCAAGACTCTGTCCCATTACAGAGGCAGAAGATGCCTCTCAGTCTTTCTTTTAGTCAGGAAAAAATTCGTTTGATAAAGGATCTGCCAATTAGATGCATTCAGGAGCCAGTGACAGGGTCTAGGCCTGTGTGAAGACCAGGTAGGGAACACTAGGGGCAGCAAAGCTTCAAGGACTGAGTTCAGCAACTGTGTCCAATACCAAGTGAAGCCAATAGCACCACCCATGAGGTGCCAGTACCCACCAGTGGCCCCAGTGTGTCTCCCCAGATCCTGGAGCAGCTTTGAGCATCCTTGCTGCAGAGTCTCCAAAGCTAGCTCTGAAATCCATCCTGGGGTCCTGAGAACTGCCTGACTTCCCCTAATGCAGTTCTGTTTTGCTTTAATGAACAGAGTCAACCTCAGCCACATTGCAGCAAAACTCTTTGATTAGCGTGCTGTCTAGAGCACACAGAACTTTCTGCCTTGCTTGCATCTCTGTGAGTTCAAGGTCATCCTGGTCGACAAAGTGAGTTCCAGGACTGCCAGGGCTACGCAGAGAAACCCTGTCTCAGGAGAAAAAAAAAAAAAAGTGGGTCTTCCAGGGCTGGAGAGATGGATCAGTGGTTAAGAGCACTGGCTGCTAGCCGGGCAGTGGTGGCACATGCCTTTAATCCCAGCACTCAGGAGGCAGAGGCAGGTGGATCTCTGTGAGTTCGAGGCCAGCCTACAAGAGCTAGTTCCAGGACAGGCTCTATAGCTACGAGAAACCCTGTCTCGAAAAAGAAAAAAAAAAAAAAAAAAAAAAAGAGCACACCCACATGGTGGCTCACAACCATCTATAATAGAATCTGATGTCCTTTTCTGGCATGCAGGCATGCATGCAGACAGAACAGTCATATGGATCTCTGTGAGTTCGAGGCCAGCCTACAAGAGCTAGTTCCAGGACAGGCTCTATTACTGCGAAACCCTGTCTCAAAAAAGCAAAAAAAAAAAAAAAAAAAAAAAAAAGCACACCCACATGGTGGCTCACAACCATCTATAATAGAATCTGATGTCCTTTTCTGGCATGCAGGCATGCATGCAGACAGAACAGTCATATGTATAATGAATCTTTTTTAAAAAGAGTGGGTCTTCCTACTTCAATCAACCTCATTTATAAAGCCCCTCGCAGTCATGCCTAGAGGTTTGCCTCCTAGATGATCTCGGGTTCTGTCAAGCTGCCAATCACTATTAACCACCACTCTCAGCTTCTCTGAACTCTATCCAATAAATCACCCATGACGGCAGAGCCTGTCTTCCTTGAGCCAAGCTCACTTGTGACTTATTGAGAAATAGGCACACATCTCCAGGGGGCTCATCAGAGTTTTCCCAGGTTCTTTCTGGATAAAAAGAATTGTCTAGGACTGGTGACATGACTCAGCAAATAAAGGCACTTGCCACCGATCCCGGCAAGCTGAGTTTGATCCCAGGACCCACATGGCAGAAGAAAAAAAGGAATTCTTCAAAGTCAGACTCTGACTTTTACATACATACACACATACACACGTGCACACGTACGCATATGCACACACAATTTTTTTATTGTTAAGAGTGTCTGTTCTAGCAGAGGCTGAGATGTCTCCCACTGTAGGCTGAAGGTGAAGAGAGAGACAAAAGACACAGGTCTCAATCTCCAAAGGCCAGCTAGGAAATGGGGTTCAGACAACGCTGTTTGACTCCTGGATCCATCTGGGCCTGAAACTAGGAAACCTATGCCGAACTCATCTGCTAGAGGAGCCAATCAATCTTCTTTTCATCCTGAGCTTGTAGAAATTGGGTTTTTTTTTAATCTCAATGAAGTCCCTGGGTTGGGTTAAATGAAAAAGTGTGAAGAATGTGCTGAGCATGGATCCCGAGACAGCCTGCACAATCTTCTTTTTCAGGATACTTAAGGATACAGTTAGGTCCCAGGATGCTGGTACCAGCAGCCTGCCAGGACTAAATCCCAGTGTCAGAAGCTTAGGTTTGGTCTGGGGGCCCTGACCGCACACAGTTTTTTTATTCCGCTTAACATTCTGTTGTGAAAAATTTCTCATGTCATCAATAGTCTTTAAAAGCCTGATTTGTAACGTGCAGTAAGTCCAAAATGAGGTTCTTCCATTTTAAAAATTGCCATCTTCCGATCATTTGACATTGAAATTATTTTCCATTTTCCACTTGGTAAGTTAGACCAGAAAAGCATGTTAGCACCCAAACCCCTGACTGCACCAGACTGTCTTCCTGGGATGAGTTTCTCGTTGTGGAATGGCTGACTGTGGACATTTGGAGCTCAGAAACCCATTGAGATATTCAGTTTTTGATTGGTGTGCCCTTTCCTCCACCCCCATTCCTCCGCTAACAGATTCTCGTGGGCTGAAATTCTTCCACTACCACCATTAATTCAGTGCTATGAGCTGAGAGCTGTGGTAAGCGTTCTATGCACCCTCCTTAGTTATAACAACCCAATCACACAGGTGGGATTATTACCCAACTCTGGAGATGAAGAAATGAGCTCAGACAAGGTTTGCAGCTTGCCAAAAGCAACAAATATAGAAAAGTTGAGGCAAGATCTGCTTGGATTTTCCTGACTGGACCTTATACAACTATACCATGAAACCCATGAAGAAAAGAACAATCACAGGCCGGCAAATTGGCTCAGGAGATAAGTGCCCTTGTGCACAGACCAGATGACCTGAGTTTGAGCCCCCATCCCACAAGGTGGCAGGAAAACCTTGAGAGCTGTCCTTGGCTTACACTCAAGCATCATGCACACACATGTCCACAACACACGCAAAACAAATAAATGACTTAAGAAGCAGAAAAGAGCCAGCCAGATGGCTCAGCCAGTAAAGGCATTTGCTGTCAAGCCTGATGACCTGAATTTGATCTTTGGGATTCACGTGATGGAGAGAACCAGCTCTAGCAAGTTGTCCCATGACTTCCACATGCAAATACTGAGGTGTAAACATTCCCCTGATAAAAATAAATAAATTTAATTTTAAATATGTTTAATTTAAAAATTAGAAAAAAGCAATTGTTTCTTACTGGGAGTCATACCTCAAAACAATCCCCCCAGGCAATGCCTGATTGCTTCCTATGTGACACTGTCAGATATCCTCCTGCAAGCACAGCCTACATTACTTGGGGTACCACACAGGTAGACCTTATGAACATCAGGGCATGCTGCACCAAATACCCTTTCTAAACAAAGTCATGTCCTGCTTGGAACAAGAAGCCCCATGAGCACAGCATGGGGCCCTAGCCTGGGGCACTAACTTCTCACTTGAGCCCTGACTCACTGTTGCCCCCAGAGACCAGAGTCCATGTCAGATCTGCTCTTCGGGGAAGCCAAGAAGAGGCACTGAACAAGGGAGATTCACTCAGTTCCCCTAAGGACTGAAGGAGAGAGAAAGGGGCCACTGGGCATTTGGTAACTATAGGGATAGGAACCATACACAAATCTCAGATCAAGACATACATTGGTTCCACAGCCCTGGGGCATCTGGGAATTTAGGGGGACATGGCTTACTGTTCTATATATAGGAACTCCACTCCTTCAAGGCACCTTCCAACTGTGTCCTTTGACCACATCGCATGCATTGCTGTGCCTAGTCTACTCTCCAGCTGTTTCTCAGAATCCCCTTTCCTTACCCCACCAATACCCAGCCGTCAGCCAGGAAAGAACAGGATGCTAGGCCAGGCATGCCCATGGCTAGCGCTAGTGGATTCTAGGGAGCCTCTGAGGTAGGAGAAAGAGGTTGAGTAGTGTGGCCCAGCGATCTTTAACAAATGGAATCCCCCATCTCATCCGGCTATGATAATTGTGTTACTGAGGACCACTTTCCCCTCTGGTCCCATTGGAGACACTGGTTTCTAGAGTTCATCCCACCCTCCCTGACCTTGTCTTCTTCTGAAGACTGTGTTAACAAAACCATCATATCCCTGTATCATCCTCCCAGATTCCAACATGGAAGACAGACAATGAGCTGAGGATGAGGTTAAGGACTTGAGGAAGGGCTGACCTTTCCCAGCAGTCCTTGCAGCAGGTTTTAGAACATAAGCATCACTTGTTACCAAACAGTCTACTTTCTTCAATCCAGAGACCAGAAGTCAAGGTCCATCTTAAATCTCTATCCCCTCCGGCCAGTGTAGACAAAACCCCATGGAATCTCGGGGACTAGGGCTCCCCTTTCTGCCCTGCACCTTCTACCCCTCATCCCATGTGATATTACAGACTCTGAAACTTGATATAAAGTAACTTTTCTGAAATTCTGCTTCAAAGAGCTGGGAAGTGTTCACCCAACCCCTGGACATACATAGCTCCTTGGACAGAGGGGTAGCATTCCCAGCCCCCAAAGCCTCTGCAGAGCTGGCCCCAAGAGACTGGCCTAAAACTTCTCTCAAGCATACGAACTTCATAGAAAGGCTTTGGAAGGTGGTGGTGGTGGTTCAGGCTGTCTCTTTGATGTCACATTCAGGGTCTCTAGGGTGTAACACCTGCGTTACTCTCTCGATATAGTTCATGCACCACCACCACTGTACCATGTGTGAGCCGGTCAAGGGCCTGGAGATTGAAAGGACCCACAAGAGACCTGGGTCATTCGAGAGGAGATCAGCCGCTTGCAGTTTATTCAAACTTAGGAAAAACCTTATATACCTAGGTGTTGCACAATGGAATACCGCCCAGGCAGGTGGGAAATTACCACACCCAAGGCGGAGTCAACAAAGCCCTATAGCTAATCACCAGGAGGGGCAGAGGGAGCACAGGAACAAACAGGAAATGCTGGCTGACCAGAAACTCTCCTTGAAATGAACCCCAGGAGCAGGGGTAGACCCATGGGCCCTACACTAGGGGACTATGGCGGGACTTTCCCTCTCCTTCTAGGATCTCAGACTTTTCTCAGAAACAGCCTTGGCAGTTTTTCCAGGGCTGTACCATTTTGGAGAATGATCATCCTAGGAAGGGGTAGTGCTTCTGTCTCTAGCCACTGTTCCCTTTCCTTCTTCTTTCTTCTGCATCAAACAAGTGTTCCATTGCTGCCTGGAGGTCCACAGCTGCCTGAGAACTGGAAGTCAAGGGCATAAAAAGGAGTGGGGGTGTACAAAGACAGGGTACACCCCTTCCCTACCATGTTCCTTCTCTGACTGATGGGGCAGTTCTCAAGAGTAGGAGAGAATGGCCTCACAGAAGGGTAAGTTCCCTGAGAGCCCAGACCCTGTCTTGTCATCTTTTTACATAGATGGGTAGAACCACAGGTGAGTGGCCCTGTGTACGAGCTGCCACATAGCCTTGGGCCCTTCACACCCTCCCACATAGAAAAGAAATTTGCCACTGTGTGCCCTCTGCCTTCAAAAATCTCACTTAAAACATCTCTCCTGAGCCAGAGCCCCCTCCCCCCTGCCCTTCCTGGTCCATGACATTCTTGAACTAAGAGAGGGAGAGAAGAGGATTCTACAAGATGTATGCACTGCTCATAGAGTCCATTACTCTGGGAGGCCTTAGGCCACCTGGAACGCTCCAGCATTGGCTGGTAGACTAGGGCACCTGAAGCCCATGAACTGTCAACCTGTGGCAGCCCTCCACTCTTCATAAGAGGCTTCTCTCCCTCTAGTTTTAACCACAGTGTGTGTGCGTGTGTGTGTGTGTGTGTGTGTGTGTGAGAGAGAGAGAGAGAGAGAGAGAGAGAGAGAGAGAGAGAGAGAGAGTCCCTTTCCTCCAGTTTTGAAGATAGTACTGCCCTTCTCTAACCCTAGAACCAGACTGGGGTCACCTTGGATCTCCACAGCAGTTCTGAACTTGGAACCTTAGGCAGCCAGATCCAGGTGCCCACCCTTCTCCCAAAGGCCCTGGCCTTCTAAGTCAACTCTGGGGGTCCCATGACTCCAGGTACACACTGAAGACATGCTGCCTTTGGCCACATCCTGTGCAGCCAACAGGCCCAGTTTCAGAAGCAGTTAAAAGAGGGTGGAGACAGACATCCCGGAAGGAATGTGGGGACTTTCTCAGAAATTCTCTCTGGGAGACGAAATTGTTTTTTCTGGCTTCCTACTTTGCTCTGTTTTAGTATTTTTCGATGAACATATATCACTTTCGTGATTGGGGAAATACTTTCCAGCCGTTCTGGCTCTCATTCACCCCCCTGCGCGATTGCAGCTTATCAGCTTTGAAGAGTGGGGCGGGAGCAGAGAAAGACCTGGCCAAGCTGACCCTCATCATCCCAAGCCAAGCAGAGAAGCCTTTTCTCTGGGCCTTTCCGGGGCATGAAATTTCCCAAAGGTGCAGTCATCAATCTCTGTCCTCTAGAATGCTGACTATCAGCAGATCTCTGGGTGGGTAGTTGGCAGCAAGCATCCTTTATCCAGGACAATTTGCCCAGAACAGTGAGAGGGCAGGGCTGCCTCCATTCGGATGAAGACTCACAGGTACTGTGTGCACAGTCCCCAGCCCAGCCTTTCCCAGGCTCTGGAGAAGCCTTCCTCAGTGGGTAGACTTTCAGAGCCAGGAAGGTGTCTAAGAAAGCCTTGCAGAGGCATGGCCTGCCCATGGGCACCAGGAGAGCCAAAGCTAGATCCAACACTCTCCCAGCCTGCCCAATTCTAAGCCACAGGCATTAGAGGCCCGGCTTGTGCCTTGCTTTGGAACATAAAGTGAACAGCAGGTAAGGAGTTTCAGTTTGAGTGACCAAACCAGGTCCCTTAGCTCAGGACAGGTGTCTGACTCTAACAGCTGAGAAGCATTGAGTCCCCACAAAGACTGGTGATGTTGGGCTCCTCTGATGGACAGATGACATACAGATTCAAATCGATCTGGCAACTGCAGGGAGGAAACCGAGACCTCTACCCCACATGTGTGTAAAGTTAGCCATCTGTTACCTGTGGTTTTTCTTCCAGCTAGGCAGCAGCCCAGAAACACCACACCAAAAGACTGGGTATCTCATCCCACCCCTACCTGAGGGCATGGGCAGGGCTGGGGCAGCTTCCCCAGTTCCCCAGCTGTTCTTCAAACCTTTCCACCCCCTCTACAGATGAACTGATTAGGCTCAACTCACACCATGCCTCTGGCCCCTTCCTCGGCCACTCAAACTCCCAACCCTGCTACAAGATGTCACTTAAAGAATTCCTCTGGCACCGGGCGGTGGTGGCACACACCTTTAATCCCAGCACTCAGGAGGCAGAGGCAGGCGGATCTTTGTGAGTTCGAGACCAGCCTGGTCTACAAGAGCTAGTTCCAGTGCAGGCTCCAAAGCCACAGAGAAACCCTGTCTTGANAAAAAAAAAAAAAAGAATTCCTCTGGCTCCCCTGGGCGTGTCCCCAGCTCTGTACTAGCTCCTTTTGGCCCCACCTGTCTCTCTCTCTCTCTCTCTCTCTCTCTCTCTCTCTCTCCATGACACTGAGGAACCATCTGTCTTTTCTTAGCTTTCGCCCTCTGGCCCCTGGCATAGTTTTGGCACCGTCAGCACCCTATAACTGCCAGTTGAATTTTAAATTGCTCATCAGTTTCTAAAATTAACCCACCTCCGGTTTTCTTGACAGTTGTCAATAAATTATTTCAAGATGCCTAGATGAGCAGGGGCAGACACGCATAGGAAATCGAGGAAGCCCACCTCCCTCAGCCTCCAGGAAGGCCTTCCACACATTCGCTCTTCTGTTCCCCCTTCACACATGTATTTTGGGTGAACAAACTTCTGCGCTTGAATAAATATGCAGTTCTTCCTGGCGGAAGTGCAATAAATCACTGCAAACAAGAGGCGCCCCGCACAGCGGAGATGGAATGGCTTTTGCCAGCACTATCAGAAGGAGGTAGTGACATCAATAATGCTACCTGTCAGAGCAGAGGAAGGAAATCAAAGCCCTTCCCGGGAGGGAGCCTATTTAATTGATGTAGGTATTCACGGGCACATAGGCCCTGATCAATACAGACTGGGGAGGACCGAGGGAAGGCCAAGGTAGGAAGTAGAGACTAGGTAGTGCCCAGACCACCCAGCCACGAACCCTACACAGACATCAAAGCCTCCCCTCTGTCCATGTTTTCGCATGAAAGACACCTCTTAGAAGATATGACTCTTTTTTCTTTCTTTTCCTTTTCCTGTTTGTTTTGTTTTGAGTGGGGGTTAGGGTTTTTTTGGGGGATTGTTTTTGGGTTTTTTGTTTTGTTTTGTTTTTTTGGTTCTTTTGAGATAGAGTTTCTCTGTATAGCTTTGACTGTCCTGGAACTCGCTCTGTAGACCAGGCTGGCCTCACATTCATAGAGATCCCCTGCCACTGCCATCCACGTGCTGAGATTAAAGGCATTGCCACCATGCCCAGTGGGGTTATTTTAATTTTTAAAGATTTATTTTAGTATGTCTGAGTGTTTCGCCTGCGCATATGAAAGTGCTCTATATGCATGCAGTCCCTGTGGAGGCCAGAAGAGGGCATAAGATTCCCTGGAACTGGAGTTACGGTGGTTGTGAGCCACCATGTGGGTGCTGGGAATCAAACCCAGGTCCTCTGGAAGAATAGTCAGTGCTCTTAACTGCTGAACCATCTCTCCTGCCCTACTATTCTCTGTTTCTATAGCTAGACATCTTACAAGGAAAACTGGTTTCCTCAGCTCACAGTTTTGGGGAGGCTAAAATTCAGTATCAGGTGACCTCATCTGTTGAGCCTCTGGTGTGAGCCTTGGTGCAGATGGCACAGCAATAGCAGGAGCATGTGCAGAAGAGAGCCCAGCTCAGCAGACTCACCCAGTTTATAATACCACGCTCAGCTCTCTGGGGACCTAATCATGGCATCACAAGAATCCCATCAACCCCTCCCAGTGACCTAACACCACCCACGGGGCCCCACTCATTCCCACTACCACCCTGGGGGCCAAGTTTCCAGCCCATGAGTCTGAGGGCGAACTATAGCAAAACACAACTCTGTGCCAGAGCAAATCAGCCCCAGGGGTGCTCTCCTCAGGACCTAGTCAACAGGCCCCACATTGCAACGGTGTTGGCTGGAGAGAGGACTCTGAGCTCCCACATCTGAAGAACGCCAGCATCAAACACATACCGACAACTACATGTTCTGATTCTGTCCCCAGAAAACAAATGGATCAGCAACCACGCTTTAGTAAAATGATGAATTACTCAATGCAGTGGATGGGGCTTGTTTTCATCCACTCACAGACCAAACCTGCTTGATCATCAAAGCTTTGCTCCAAGGGATTGCAAACCTGCTGTGCATCACAAGTACCGGGGAAGTCGGTTCACCGTAGCACTACCCGAGGGCCACATGAATGCAGGATGAGCATCCACAGGCCCTTGGCATGTCCCAAACAGAGACTGAAGATCGCTAGACCCTATAGAAGGGCAGAAGAGCTATACCCATACATCAAGGGAAATTGGTACTGATCAGAACATCAACTTCTCTTTTTTTGGTTTTTCGAGACAGGGTTTCTCTGTAGCTTTGGAGCCTGTCCTGGAACTAGCTCTTGTAGACCAGGCTGGTCTTGAACTCACAGAGATCAGTCTGCCTCTGCCTCCCGAGTGCTGGGATTAAAGGCGTGCGCCACCACCGCCCGGCTCAACTTTTTTTTAAAACCTCACCTTTTATTAACCATATGTAATAAAGTACTGTATACCACTGACCACAACAGCCCACTCAGGGCTCCACTCCACAGACCATACAAATCAGTGACCAGGGCCTGGTATTGCAGCTCAGTAGAGTGCCTGCTTTATTTGCACAAAACCCTGGGCTGAATCCCCAGCACCTTATAAAAAAGGTCTGCTCATAATGCCAGACCTTGGGAGGAAGAAGTAGGAGAATTATAAATTCAAGGCCATCTTCAGTTGCACATCAAAATTAAGGCCAGCTAAGGATACATGAGACCCCATTTTTATTTGTAAAACAATCGTGGATTTGTTCAATGACACACAGATTTAAGGAATGTTATCATTCAATCATTTTTCTAAATGAAACCAAACCTAGTTGAGGCCCCTGATGGCCCTCACCTGGAACCCTCACTCCAGGGCAGATCTGTCTGAATCATTGCCCTCCTAATTTGGGAATGGCCCACGGAGAGCTGGTGGGTAGATGCCATGGTCCCAAAGGCAGGTCTAGCACTCAGGCAGACAGGCAGCCTGCCCAGTCCAGCCAGACTCCTTGAGGTCCTGAGCTAGAAAAGACACAGCTCAAGGGCTAACGTATTCTCCTTTCCCAAACCTCATCCTTGGGACCTGGCCTGCTAATTAATCTTGACTGTCAGCTTGATTGAATCTAGAATCAAATTAGAGACACACCTCTGGTTGGCTTTATGAGGGTGTCTCCGGGAAGGATTAACCAAGGAAAAAGGCCCTCCCCCCAGACTGGTGGTACCTTCCCCCAAGGTGGCACCAACACAAAGAAGTCCCAAGGGAAAGCAGTGGTATCCTGTGCCTATTGGTTCTATCCTTCATGCCAGACTCTGGCTCCTTCAGCCTTCTAACACAGACTAAAGACCAGCATCTCTCCAGGGATCCTCCCAGCCTTCAGACCAGATTGGGACAGCAGAGGTGTCCAACTTCACGGACCAATTCCCCAGTGAAGAGAACACCTGGTAGCCCTCCTAGGCTCTGTCCAGCCTCAGAGGCTGCAGCTAAGACTTTCCTCCCACTTGAGCAGGACAGAAGAACATTACCAGGCCTCCAAGAGCTGGGTCCCAAGGGCTATTCTATGAATAACAATCTCCTTTTTCCATTCCAATTGTGAATTGCTTAGGGGACAATCTGCTTGTGGCACCAACCTCTTCCATTCATTTTGTACCTGCCCAAGTCCGTTCTTCTGAAACCATGAAGAAGGACTATGGGAATCTACTCACCTCCATCTTGTCTTCAGACAATTACTATGGGAATCCACTACATGGATGGAGCATCTATGCAGGTCCTATCTCCTCAAATTACCCTTCTTATTCCAGTCAGCCATACGGCAGAAAGAGGCCTGCTCCTCCCAAAGTTGGTGTACTGCAGTGCAGGCTGGGGACCGGCTAACCCACTGTGAAAGCAATGACAACCAGGTAGCAACCCCAGCCTGAACTCCAGACATGAGTTGCCACACACTGATGCCCAGAATACCAGCACTGAAGATCCCAAATGCTTGGGAAGAAGTGGCCCAGGACCATGTGCTCAGGAAACCCCTGTCTCCTACCTTCCCCAATCACCCCCCATCTGCTTTGTGTAGACCTGAGAAGCATCGCCCAACCCTGGGACCCTACCTCCAGCAGTAGGCAGCTGGTCATCCCCTTTTCCCTAGCCTTTAGGGTCCATTTACCAAATCCGCCTAGACAAATGTTACTGAGGCTCAGCCTCTGGGGCAGGCAGAGCGCAGATGGTACAAAGTGACCTCTCAAGAGCCCAGCAGCTGCTATCAGGACTCATCCAGACCATGTTTGTTGTAGTTGTTGTTTTCAAGACAGGGTTTCTCTGCGCAGCTCTGGAGCCTGTCCTAGAACTCGCTCTGTAGACCAGGCTGGCCTTGAACTCACGGAGATGCACCTACCTCTGCCTCCCGAGTGCTGGGATTAAAGGTGTGCACCACCACCGCCCAACTCATCCAGACCATTTTTAAACAAGCAAGCTGATGCTGAGTGTAGAAATGACTTCATGACCACTGCACCATGTGGGGACATCCAGTTATGTGCATGCCTGTGCATCCCAGCATAAAGCATGTCCCTTTCCCAGCAAACCCTCACAGAGCCAGTCTTCATGCTGTCATGCAGCTGCAGTAGATGGGATGCTCCCTCACTTCCCGCCCATAGCCAGGTGTACCCCAGAGAAGGGAGGCCACGTGGGTGGCAGCAAAAGGTTGTCTAGGCCAAGGAGCAACACAAGCTCAAAAGCCTCTTACTTCACCCTGCATAGAGGCCCACCCACCTCCAAGAGGTAGATCTGTGGCCAAAGACCCAGGTTTATCATGGTGTGAACTTGGCCAAGTCAGTTAACCTCGCAAAGCCTGTGCAGGCGGGACTAGTAATAGTGAAGAGCTACTGATGCTTTGAGATGTCTGTTACCACGGGGCACAGGGGAGGCAATAGCATGTTAACACACACAGCACAGCAAACACAGGGAAGAAATGCCTGGAACTCCCATCCCAGGCAGCAAAAATGACCAGGTGGGAATGTCTGGTAGCCTGCCAAGCACCCAGAGGGGCCTGGTATATGCAAGTCACCCCTTTCCCACACACTCTGTTGCCTCCTCAGGGAGTCCATATTGGGCTAATGCATCTCCAATGTTAAGGGGTCCCCTTCCCGCAAAGGTCCCAGAGTGACTGCTCGTCTGGACCAATAGACCTCCAGTCCCAGCTTGTTGGAAGCAGCAGGCATCGCCTCCTAGTCCTTCCTACGGCTCTCACTCACACCACCGGGGTCCTCCCCAACTAATTGGCAAGCCAGCCCCATCCTGGGAGAGCTGAATGGGCTCTTCTGCTCCAAGCGCATCCCTCACAGTGTCCCTTTGTAGCCCTCTGGCAAGCCAGCCAGGCCAGACTGAGTCCTCAGCTGTTTACTCCGGGTGCAAGTTTGACTTTTCCTCCTGGCTGCCACCTTCAAAGCACAGGCAAAGCTGTGGGTGGGGTCCCAGGTGGGGCTCTAACCACAAAGCAGGCCTGTGAGGATGACTGTTTTTAGGGGGGTGTGGGTATATGGCCAGCACTGGACAAAACAAAGGGAGTTCTGCTGCCGGCAAATGGGGGCAGGCACAGCACAGCTGTTCCCCCAGTGATCCAGGGCCACCTCCCTCTGACACGGGGACCTACCATGCCTCTTATATACCCACTGAGGCCGACATTCCTCCAGGGAAGGAGGCAGGCCCTCTCTCCACCTGCCACAGAATCATGACTGTGCCAAAGAGGGAGTCTCTTGGGGTAAGCTCACAACTCAGCAGGGAGCTGGAACCCAAACAGGTGAGGGTGATGGAACATGGCCCAGCCCCGCCAATCAGCCTTGCTAAACCAGACAGGACCACTCTTGGACTGGAGACAGGGGTCCTGTGTCACGAGCCTGGATCATTGGGTCTGAATTTCACAGCACAGACGCTGTCTGAGTAGCAGTTCCATGGAAGTCAGGCCTCAACTCCTCTGGTCAAAAGTATCTACCCTCCAAGGCCTGGCTCTTCCTCCCAGCTGGCTTTTGAGGCTGCTGCAGGCATGACATCACCTGGCCCTCATTGAGAAGTAGCATATACAGCCACTCAACACTCTCCAGAGAGAGCTCTGTGCAGGGCACCTGGGAATAGAACCCAACCCTCCAGCAAGTACAGTTGAAATTGGACTCAGTCCACAGGTGTCCTTGCTTCCCTGGGAATGCCCACCCCTTTTTCCTAAAGAAAGAGATTAAGGCTTGCTCAAAGCTGATAAGCTGATGACCAGACCCGAAACGGATGACCAGACCCCTCCCTTCTTCAGAAACAACTCTCTACTTGCTGGCAGTGGGGCAGCATCTGTGCCTGCCTGGAATGGAAAGTCCCACCTCAGGCCTCTCTCCAGGACTCTTCGGCCTGAGGCCTTGAGGACTTCTTGGAAGGGGCATCCTCTCAATCAGAAGCCTTAATATTGATACTGGGGACGTAAAAGAATACGGACAAGTAGTTTATCAACATTAGGTCATATACGCCTATCACTCTCTGCTTTGTTTCTATAGGGTAGAAGCCACAGCCTCAAAATACGTAGGTTTACCATTTCTTCCGCTCTTCATTTCCTTTGAAGGCTCCTGGGCCTCATAAAGTTTATGTTAGACAAATGTGTATGCTTTTCTCTTGGTTAATCTGTTTTGTTGCGGGGACCTCAGCCATGACCCAAGGATGGATAAGAAAAAGGCATTTCTCTTCTGCAGCACTCCCTCCCAGTCCTGGCGGTCTAGGATAGTTGTCAACAGGGCCACATGCAAAGGTAGGACATAGCCAGGTGGTAGCGACTGCAACCAAAGGACCCCTCTTTCTACCACTATCAAGCTCAGCCTTCGCTTTCCCAGGCTGTAGGCCCTTTCCATAGAGTTAGGGCGCCCTCTGTCACCTTCCAGCGAATGCACAGTGATGGTCACCCCTGAGTAGATGTCTCGACAGGGGTACCAGCTCTTCTGCACCGGGAAAAAGATGGGCACCGATTAGGTGCACCGGGCAACAAGTGAGTGATTCATAATTCACACCCCTTAACCAGGCAAAAGACCGGAGCCGCAGAGCACATGCAGGCGAGAGAGCGGAGAACCCCGACCTGAACGGCCACGGCGCCGCAAGGGGAATTGTTTTTGTCTTTTCCTCAATTGTCTACAACGAGTACATTCAGTCAGCACGCTAATAAGCAACTTTTATAAAAGTACACAAGTCTGCAGACGAGAAGATGCTTAGCCAATAGACAGCAAAGGACCGCACACCCAGCTAGAAAGTAGCCTGGCCCGAGGCCCTTAAACTCCCCGACCCCAGCAGCTATTTGTTCCCGGCCCCGCCCACGGGTCTCGGCGCGGGCATCCATCCCTGAGCGCACGCGCGTCGCGATTAAGCCTTACGCAATGCTTTGCCGGCAGCGCCCCCTGCAGTCCTGATGCTCCCTCGGCCTTCCCTACCAGTACTTAGTGTTGCATCTGACTCAAGACTCAAAGGCTGAATCCACATCCCTATCTGCTCCCCAGAACCCGGAGCTCCCTCTCCGCAGAAATGAACCATCTTTTTTCGGAAAACTGAATTCAAATGAAACTAAGGCATCGAAGGTATTTTAAAATCCAAGATGGGAAGTGGTAGGTGCTTTCTGGCAGGAAACCTCCAAGAAACCTACCATACTTCCAGACTGGATCCTTTGTGGGTTTGGTCTGGACCAGATGATCCTGGTGCCCACTGGCTAGGAACTCAGACTCACAGGCAGCCAACTCTACCACCTATGGCCCTCAGGGGAAAATCCCACTTTAACAAACATTGGCCAGGCCCTGCGGTAGTGGCACACGCCTTTAATTCCAGCACTCGGGAGGCAGAAGCAGGTGGATCTCTGAGTTCGAGGAAAGCCAGGGCTACACAGAGAAACCCTGTCTCGAAAGAAAAAAACAAAAAGAAATACTGGCCAACTGGAGTGGGGAAAAGCAGACCTAATTCACCTCCCTCCCGCTTTTCTTAAAGAATAGAGAGGCATGGACTGACGTGAGGTCAACCTAGCTCAAAGCGAAACTGAAGCTGCCCTTTATCCTCACAGGCATCAGGACACCTGGCCAGGCTCCTATGGCAGCTCTATCTGAACCTGTGCACTACAAGAGAACACACCTGGGGCAGAAGCCACGCCTCAGACAGGCTCTTGACCCAGGTTCTGGAGGGAAAAACTGGGAGTTTGTATACTATTTGCATACACATCTTGAAGTTGATTGCTTTGTGTTAATAGGTCCAAGTCTTAGACGTCATCAAAGACCATAAATTAGTGATTAAGTCAAATCAGATTAGGAGCTGTCACATTGGCACCCTCGACCTACCAATTCAGGAAAGCAAGTCCACCGACTGGGGAATCCTACTATGGTCAGCAGGTCCCCAGATCGAACACTGCCAGTTTATAAGACAACCTGAGCTGTACTGCTTTAAGCCACAATCAGCTCTTAGGGTTCAGACAATGATATCCTGAAAATAGAGCATGTGGGGTGTGCTAAAAATAAAAGCATGCATCCCTCCCAGGAATCTCGTCGTTTCTTTCAAGAAAGACAGCAGAGGACCGTGACAGCTAGACAGACTTCCATTGCAGCATATCTGTCCCTAGGCATTTCACATTGCTCCAGGAAACCCTTTGCCCCTGTGTGCCCTCCACCCAGGGTCTTATCCTTACCTACCATAATGCATATTATAAAGGTCATATTGGGTCAGGTGGTTCATGAACAGTTCAAAGAATTGGCGGATGCAAAGGAGTAAGTCTCATTTGCAAGCTAATAAAAGTAAAAGTTGGGGTGGGAAGCAAATAAAACTCTGAACTAAGCTAATACATGCATGGAACCCCTGGAGGAGGTCCTAACGTGTATTTGAATTTTTCCTAACTGGAATAAGCTACTGCTATGTATTTAGTTTTCATCACAATGGCTCCCACTGGCATTTAAAGAATCTCTCCCCCAAAGTAGAAATGAATTGAAATGCTTTTACAAACTCAAAGGGCATCTCAGCCATGCTCCAGAGACAAAGAAGTGAATCTGCCAACCTTCAGCCTCAGAGACACCCCCTCCCTTGCTCGGAGCCTAGTCCTGCCCAGCCAGGACATTACTGCTTCCTGTTTCCATGAGTCAGGCAAGTATGCTTTCCTAAGCCTCGGTTTCCCCATCTGTAATTGGAAGTAACTGCACCTACGACAAGAATTAACACATCTGGAATAGTGCCTGGCACACAAGCTGCTTGATGAATGCCATGTCTTTGAACCACTGCCAATCCTCAGCGCCAGACAAGCAAAACTCAATAAACATTTTGTCCAATAAATATATCTATCTACTAAAAAGACCCATAAGGTCAGGGTCTCTGAGCCTCATTCACCAGTGGGTCCTTAATGGCAGCTCAGAGTCTGGCATGGCTGAGTGGAATGATACCTTGAATTTTATATTTAAACACCCGTGTTGAAAGGGCTGTTACAATCCTCTGGGAACATATACTATCCTGGTACCAAGGCCCCAGCCCTAAAGATCACAATACAAGTGATAAGTGGAGCAAGAAGCCCAGTGACTAGTGTGTGGCCAGCATTGAGAAGCACAGATCTGAGCCCACATGGAGTATTTCAAGTGTGGGCGTACACTTCAGACAGGAACTCCAACTTCCTGGCCTTTGACACCCAATATAGGTTTCATCTGGTGCATTATTCTAAGCAAATCAGAGGTCCTCGTGCAAACTGTTTCGACACTCCAAAGCATAAGTCCTCAGGGACAGAATAAAGGGAGTAGTTTGCTAAGTTGACACCCCTACCTTCTAGATGAACATTTCTTTTCTAACTGTGGATATTTAAATGAGAAATGACCCCTATAGATTCAAGAACTTGAACACTATAGGTCCTCAGTGGGTGGCACTGTTCAGAGAGGTTGGGGGAGGGGGGTATGGCCTTGCTGAAGGAAGTATGTCACTGAGGTATGTCACTTCAGTTCATGCTCTGCTTGATGCTTGCCGTTAAAGATGTACTCACTCAACAAGCAATAGTGGCACGTGCCTTTAATCCCAGCACTCAGGAGGCAAAGGCAGGCTGATCTCCGAGTGTGAGACCAGCCTGGTCTACAGAAAGAGCTCCAGTATTGTCAAGGCTACACAGAGAAATCCTGTCTCAAAAAAAATGATGTGCCCTCTCTGCTCCCTGTTCCAGCTACCATGCTCCTATGCCTCCCTGCCATGATGGGCACTCATCTTTCTGGAGTTGCAAACCAAAATAAACTTTCTTCCATAGTTACTCTTGGTTATGATGTTTTATCACAGCTTCAGACAAGCAACTACTGTAAGTAGCTAGTTTTCAAGTCGGGCAGTGGTGGCACACGCCTTTAATCCCAGTGCTCGGGAGGCAGAGGCAGGCGGATCTTTGTGAGTTCAAGACCAGCCTGGTCTACAAGAGCTAGTTCCAGTGCAGGCTCCAAAGCCACAGAGAAACCCTGTCTCGAAAAACAAAAAAAAAAAAAAAAAAAAAAAGTAGCTAGTTTTCAGAGAAGGAGTAAAAAGGTAACAGCGTTCTAAGGAACTAGCTAACTAGCTAGATGTCAATATGTTTGAGGGCTATTGAGGATGGACCCTTCTGTCCTTTGTCAGCAGCCTATAAATCCAGAAAGGAGAACTGCAGGACTCTGGTTAGTGCTCAAAAGAAGATCTGAGTCATATCTGGCCAAGTGGAGACGTAACACTCTGAACTACCAACGTCATAGAATTTCTATTAGTGGTAAAGAACAGGGCGTTGTCTTTTCCTGCATAGCACTCCAAAAAATCCTGCCAATCACCTAGACAGGAAAATGCCCCGTCAGGGAAAGCTGCCTGTCCTAAAGACTTTAGACATAGTATAAAGTCTACCTAAAAGGTAGGTTGGGAGCTCAGTCAGTAGTGTTTACCTAACATGCACAAAGACCTGGGGTTCCACCTCCAGAACTGCACTCGGTATGTAGAGACAGAAGGATCAGATGTTCAAGATCATTTGTTTGAGTACATAGCAAGTCTGAGGCCAGGCCAGCCTAGGCTACATGAAATTGCTTTATTCAATCAATCAAGCAATTTTTTAAATGTAGGTCAGTACAAAGGATTTTCCTGGACATTGCCCACTCATGCCTTAAAACTTCTTTACTCTGCATTAAACTATCTTCCGCACTAAGTTTCTTTGTCTCCTCCAAATTCTTTCAGCAGAGGTCACAAGACCAGGATTGGTCTTCTGGCCTGGTCATCAGGTCTGGACAGCCCCACCCCCTCATAGTGCAACCAGCACTATCTTTGCCCCTCCCCTCCCCCAGTCTCTCCCTTATCTGAGTTACCTTTCTGCTATTTGGCTTTCCTAACAATTCCTGCAATCTCAGGAAGGGACTCTAGCAAACTTCCCACCTACAGTGCTGTATCAGAGGGAAGTGCATTCTGAGGCCACATCTCTGAAGAGCCACCGACTGAACTTAGCTGTTTTCATAATGAGAGACCTGGATGTTGCAGACAGCTGAAGCTGCCATTGGTCTCTGAAGTAGCCCTCTAGCTCCAATGCCTGCATCTACCTAACATCCTCTTGACAACTAGATGCAACTTACAGAATGGACTGCTAAACCTGACAGGCCTCTAATCTCGGCTAAAGCTTTCCTAGTACTCTGCCTGATGAGCCATCTACATATATGTGTGATAGATGTGTGTGTGTGTGTGTGTGTGTGTGTGTGTGTGTGTGTGTTGGTTTATTAAGACAGGGTTTCTCTGTAGAGCTTTGGTTTGGAGCCTGTCCTGGAACTCACTCTGTAGACCAGACTGACCTCAAACTCAGAGATCCTCCTGCCTCTGCCCATCAATATATTTTGTAAGCATGTTTATGATTTTGTTCAGACTATATAAACATGTGTAACCTCTTCCACAGTGACACGTGTCTTTCAGGGTATCCTAGATCAAGGTTACTGTATCTCAGAATAAATTGCTATCCTCCCTTAGAGCAGTTATTCTGCGGTTGGGCATGCCTGGAGCGTTACCAATATCATCCTTTATTCATCCCCCTCCTGAAAGGCAGGTCCCACTCCATCTCAATGGAAACATTAGACTCTACATGCAACAGTTTTGACGGACCAAACCGCTAAGCAGCTCCCTTCCCTAGGACTGCCTAGCACCTGGCTCACCACTGGGGCTGGCTACCCTGTGCATGTGGGTGGCACACTGTGTAAGGACTCAACCTGGCAGGTTTTCTGTGATGGTAAGAGGTACTCTTCTGTGGTTCCTTCTTCCAGCAATCCCAGGGATCACCAGCCCAAGGCCCGGTTTGCCTGGAGTTAAAGCTTTCCACCTTCCTGAGCCTCCTACGGTAAGAGTCTTCTTACACAACCATACTTCCTCTTCTATCTGAAGACTACAAGGAACTTGGAATTCCAAGGAACTTGGCCAGGAGCTTCATTTGCCAAGTCCACCTAGTCTTCAGGCCTCCTCTGAAGAATCGCTGATGCATGATCCTGGGTCCTAAGAAAGCCTCTGCGTCTCAGAGAGCTCCTGCAGGAAATGAAGAATCTCAAGTGTGCAGGTACAGGGGCGGGCACGCTCACACACACAGATTCAGTCAGGCACTACTGAATTTAGCCTTTTTTAATGTGTGTATATGTCATATGTGCAGACGCTGAGAACAGGACATCAGATTCCCTAGAGTTGGAGAAACAGGAGGTTGTAAGCCACCCAATGCATGTGCTGGAAACCAAACTTGGGTCCTTTGGCTGAGCAGCAAGCTCTCTTAACCACTAAGCCATCTCTTCAGCCCTAGGCTGCATTGCACTGCAGGGGCAAGGTGGTGCATGACCGTAGTCCCTGTTATTTGGGAGGCTGAGACTGAGACAGGAGGATCACTTGAATCAGTTCTGTGTTATAATACTGTATGGATCAGGTGTCCACACTAAGTGTGGTATCATTACGGTGACCTCCTCAGGAACAGGGAGCACCAGGCCGTCTAAGGAGGAGCAAAGCGGTCAGAAAGTTTATCCCCTTTCAAAGGCAAGCACCTTATAGGAAGTTATTCCACAAAACACACTAGAGAAAAATGAAACAAAATATAAAGAAAAACAAATAAAAACAAAACTCACATCATTATATAGATATGACTAATCATAGCTTTATTTAGAAGAAAAAGCCTGAAACACATCCAATGGTCTCAAGAAGAGATGAAATGCCAGTCATAGGAGTGAAATACACTTACTATTACCAATATGGAAATACAAAATGCTCTGCTGGGGTAAAAAGAAATATAAGCTTTATTCAAAGAAATACTGAAAATAAATGTTTTACAAACTGTAATCAAGCACTTGAAAGTGTAATTTAGGAAAGAATTCTCAGAATCTATATAAAGCATTCTAGTGTTGGCCAATGCAAAGTTTACTTGAAACCAGTATTTTACATACGCTTAACCTTTAATCATCTTAACATTCATTGATTATAATGATTCAACTGCATGAGATTAAGCAAGTCTCTTATGTAGCATCTCAGAAATAACTTTCAAATACAAAACACTCACACCAGCAAGGAAATTATAGAAATGTATGTAAATGACTGCAGGCCTGGATTTGAAGGCTATGTACAGATGGAAGTGCTTCACCTTAGAAAGTTCCCACACCGTCAAAATTTAAGAGAGGCCACAGCCAACTGCAGGTTCATAAGTGTCAGTCTCTATGCATCAACTGAAAAAAAAAATAGATACGCATATCCAAAAAAAAAATGTCCTTTAAGAGGCAAACAAGTGGGATCTGCCTGCCGTGAGCAGAGTGTCACAAGAAGTCCGTCTGAAGATGGCTCCCAGGGGCCACTGAGCAGTTCTTATTCTCAGAAGGACAAGATGGTCTTGTTAATGATTTCCACTGACTCCTGGATCTCGTCCTCCTTGATCACAAGTGGAGGGGCTAACCTGATGATATCACCATGGGTTGGCTTGGCCAGGAGCCCATTATCTCGGAGTCGCAGACATACCTTCCAAGCGTCCCAATCTACAGAAAAATGGTCACAATGTATTCACAGAGATCAATATATGAATACCCTTTTCATAGGCACAGGCAGCACGGCCCCACCAGGGTCTGCTCAGGAAAAGAAGCTCTAAGTCGCTCCTTTGCTCAAGAGGTTGCATTACCAACCATTTGGCAAGCACCTAACCAGGTCTGAATGACATGTATAGACTGCTACAGGCAGAGCATCCCTTGTCTGCAGTGCTTGGGGCCAGAAGGGATCCTTCCAGATTCAAGAATGTTGACATACACAGAAGAGGAAAGGGGCCCATGTAACATGAAACTTGTATTTCACACTCACACAGCCTAAAGGTAATTTCACACAAGATTCTTAGTTTGATTGTGGCCTGTCCCCTGGGGTTAAGTATGGGATTGTCCTCCTCTGGTGTGATGGTGGTGGTCAAAACCTTTCAGATTTGGGACCATTTCAACTCCTCGGATTAGGGATGCCTAGCATGCAATCATAAGGAGCTGATGTGAAAGACTTGGGTAGGAGACATAAACAAAATAACAGAATAAGCAAGCCACGAATCCTAGAAACACTAAAGGCTGCTGATATGGACACACCTCCTGACCACTGGGTACTAAGCACCATTTCCCAGCAGGGTTTTTCAACAAAGCTGCAGGCAGAACTGCCTAGAACAGCCTGAGTCCACCCAACCCAACACATCAGATACTCTTGGGTGGAACCAGGCTCAGTTCCTTTCTCAAAAGCTCCTCTGCTGGAATCAATTGCTTTAAAAGGAAGGGTTAACCCAATAAAACCAGAAGGTGCCCTGAAGGGTGATAACTGAAATCAGGCACACAATGAAGCCTTAAACCTCCATTATCTATTGTCAACATCAAAGCCATTCCTTTATTCCTACTGCAGCCAGTAGCCCCCGCTGAAGGTAGAAAGTATTCAAGGGAGGGAAACGGACACTAACCCAGGCTAGCCAGCTGCTGTCTAACTGAGTCAGGAAATGTCTGGGTGGTGCACACCTTTAATCCCAGCACTCAGGAGGCAGAGGCAGGCGGATCTCTGTGAGTTCGAGACCAGCCTGGTCTACAAGAGCTAGTTTCAGTGCAGGCTCCAAAGCCACAGAGAAACCCTGTCTCGAAAAAACCAAAAAAAAAAAAAAGAAAGAAAGAAATGTCTGCAAGGAACAAACACTTGGTCAAAGAAGTTGTCTTCCAGTTGGATAACATTAAGACAATCAGGTCATACTTTATCTAAATGGCTTGACCAACAATCTAGCCCACCATATCTACCCACTGTGTCTTTGAAAAGTTGTTACCTTTGGTTTCTCGGATGACAATGGCATTTAGCAACCCTTTCCCCCTAACAGCAGTCACAACATCAGAGGGCAGCTTCATGAGCTCCTTTCTCAAGATGGTGCCCATCTTGTCTGCATTTTCAGCAAGATTCTCTTCTTCTAAAACCTGTTTTTTAAAAAATTACACAAATGTTCAGTGTCCTGGAGTAATCTGTGTATGGCTAGAAGCAAAAAGCACCTGTGAAGAGACAAAGACCCGAGTGACATCACTTGCATTTGCTTTTCAGGCCTGTAGTAATTTCTAGCTAAAGAGATACAACCTCAGAGTCTTGCTTTAATCACAAGTCCACTGACAACCAGTCTTCGTGGCAAAATAAAGATTAAAATGTGTTTAATGAGAGCCAGGCAATGCCTTTAATTCCAGCACTTGGGAGGCAGAGGCAGGCAGATCTTTGTGAGTTTGAGGCCAACCTCAAACTACACAGCAAGTTCCAGAACAGCCAAGACTATACAGAGAAACCCTGTCTCAAAAAAGCAGAATTTAAAAAAAAAAATAAAAAATTGATTAATGCAATATGCTGTTATTATCTGAACACCTCAATGGACTAAGAATAATTTAACTTGAAACTGCATGGAATTACCTTTTTCCCTCCCCCTAACATATACTAACCTTTTATCTACTTTCCTGGGCTAGCTTAAAACCTGTGATTGTCCTGCCTTCCAGCATCTCTAGTGCTGGGATTGTAGGTATATACCACCATCCCTGACTTCACATTTTTTATCTGTATGGTACTAAGGAATGAAACCCAAGGCCTTTCTCTTCCACTGAACTAAGACCACCAGTCCTCAAATCCAAGTTTGAAAAAAAAATAAAAGGGAAAAAGAGCTTTGTGGTCACCTGTTATCCTAGCATTTGGACAGCTAAAGCAGGAGGATTGAGCTATCTAAGCTTGAGCTACAAGGTAAATTTCAAGCCAGTGTGAACTACATAGTGAGACCTTGATTTGAATAACAAACAAGAAAAAAAAAAAAACCTTGCTTACTAAACCAAAGGAACATATTAGGTGGTCAGCGTATAGGAGTTCTGCCACTGCCAGGTAACCAATTACAAACTCCAGAAGCCCAGGAGTCCAGTCATTAGGCAAGGCAAAAAACTACCTTTTTTTTTTTTTATTTTTTTTTTGGTTTTTTCAAGACAGGGTTTCTCTGTAGCTTTGGAGCCTGTCCTGGAACTAGCTCTTGTAGATCAGGCTGGCCGCGAACTCACAGAGATCCACCTGCCTTTGCCTCCCAAGTGCAGGGATTAAAGGCGTACACGGCCACCGCCCAGCGAAGCTACCTTACTCTTTGAGAACAACTTGCTCCTAAAATCTTCCCTTCATTCCTCATGCTCTCTAATACTTAGAAATTTTATTAAACTTCTTTTTACACCAGGACTCAAATTAAAGATAACTTCAACACTACTTAAAAGTAGATATCATTCAGCCATATCAGTTTTCACCTCAAGAGCTGCAATGGCAATTCGGCAGCCTAGTGGATTACCACCGTATGTGGAGCCATGTTCTCCTGGTTTAATGGTCAGCATTATCTCATCATCACACAGCACTGCAGACACCTGGAAGACAGAGCCCATCTTTGTCATTCCTCAGATCTCAGCATGCCAGGGATACAGATATTTCCATAGCACCAATATTAAATTCTATCAACCAGCAGCTTCCATCTGCCCCTGACTCTCAGTAATATAACCCAAGACAGGTCCAACACATTACAGACACAGTAAACAAACTTCAGTGGCACAAAACAACATAGTACACACTTTTAGAACCAAAAGAAAAACACTTTTTTATTATTATATTATCTGTATAAGGTTTTTGTCCACAGGTATGTCTATGCAACCACTTGTTTGCCGTGCCCATGGAAGCCAGAAGAGGGTGTTAGATCCCCTGGAACTGGAATTACAGATGGTTGTGAGCTGCCAGGTGGGAGCTGGGAACTGAACCCAGGTCCTCTGGAAAAGTAGTCAGTGCCCTGGATCACTTAGCCATCTCTTAACCCAAGCAATAATTTATCGTCCTTTCCAAAATGCTCTGCTTAGAAAACAAACTTGGGCATTCCCTGCAAGAAGACAATTCAGTCTACTCAGCAAGAACATCTACTCTTCAAAACCCTTTTATCCCATATCAATTACCAGCTCTGGATACAAACCCAAAAAAAGAACAAATGCTCCCGCTTACGTTTATTGTTCATGGTCTTGAGCAATCAGTAGTGACACTTTCTGAAAAGTGGGAGGAGGAGCTTCTGAGGGGAAATGCCACAGCACATCCCAAAACACAACTCCACTTGGTCAAAATTAACCAAGTAGACTGCACAATGGAAGTCTAAACTGTCCCAGGTGGCCTGGAGTCAAATCAAATGACTTGAAAGGCATCCCAGTCAAGGTCAGAAGAAGTAAAGGGATTTTTAACTTACAGGGTATAAGCCGCCAGAAAGGGCCTTCCCAAGAAGAACTATGTCAGGTCTGACATTCTCATGATCCACGGCCAACCGTCTTCCAGTTCTGGACAATCCCGTCTGTATTTCATCAGCAATAAATAGGACCTGGGAGAAAGAACAGGCAACACAACTGCCATTCTAACCTCTCAAAGAAAGGCCACCATCATTTAACCCTCCCATTAAGTGTCATTCTGACACACCCTGAAAACTGTGATGATGTTTTTAGTTCTCACACTAATTTTGGAAATCTGTTTGCTGTGTCAGGCTAATACTGCCCAAGGGCCTATGTGGCACTGCTTTGCAAGGCAGAAAGGCATAGCTAGGTGGTAGTGGTGCACGCTTTTAATCCCAGCACTCGGGAGGCAGAGGCAGGAGGATTTCTGTGAGTTCGAGGTCAGCCTGGTCAACAAGAGCTAGTTCCAGGACAGTCAGAACTGTTACACAGAGAAGCCCTGTCTTGAAATAAAAAAGAAAGAAAGGCATTTCTACAAACACAAAGAGTTTGGAGGGCTTTAATGGCCCTAATTACACTCTAAGAACAAATTCAGATAATTAACTCATATGTAATTATCATTTTCTGGAATTCTCAACAGTAAACAAAATATACTATTAGCTTTAGCGAAAGAAAGGGAAGAAGAGTTGTTACATTTGGAGCAAAGGAACACAAGACAGGGCTTGTGAGGGATTAAAAGAGAAGAAAATCACAGTAAGAGCCTGGAGGCCTGCTGCTACAGCAGCCCACAATACAGTGTCTCGCTAGTGTTCTAGACATTGGAAAATTAGCTTCCACAGAGGGTTCTAAGCACTGCAATGTTCCTCAACTCTTGGAATCATCTAGTGGAAAGTGAGATAATCATTTATCCTGTCA
Source organism: Dicrostonyx torquatus (assembly GCA_028555095.1). Lineage (NCBI taxonomy): Eukaryota > Metazoa > Chordata > Mammalia > Rodentia > Cricetidae > Dicrostonyx > Dicrostonyx torquatus. Next base: position 1,579,793 of record JAQHUG010000016.1, on the reverse strand, counting down.
GCAGAGCTCAAATAAGTGTCAGCAAGTTTGGCCTCACTGCAAAGTGAATGGGACCACCTGGTGCCTAGTGCAGAGTTCTCGAACTCCCGTCAGGTAACCTGGATCTGGAACAACAACACCTGCTTCACCCTGGATGGGCTCCACCATGAAGGCAGCGACATTTGGATCCTGAAGAGCACGCTACAAAAGAAACAGAAAGGAGTTCTAATAGCTTCCATTCTATCATATTTGGCAATTGAAGTCAAATACTACATATACTTCCTGTTAAGAATAAGAATGAGGAGCCAGGCGGTGGTGGTGCATGCCTTTAATCCCAGCACTTGGGAGGCAGAGGCATTCGGATCTCTGTGACTTTGAGGCCAGCCTGGTCTACAAGAGCTTGTTCCAGGACAGGCACCAAAGCTACAGAGAAACCTTGTCTCAAAAAAACAAAACAAAACAAAATTTAAAAAAAAAATAAGAATGAGGGACTGGAGCGACAGCTTAGCACAACACGTGTTGCTTTTGCAGAGGAACTGGGTTTGACCCCCAGCACTCATACGGTGGTTCCCAACCATCCATAATTCCAGTTCAGGAGCACCAGGCATACATACATGCAGGCAAAACACTCAAAGTAAATAAATAAATAACATGAGTAAGGGGGAGATGATGATAATGAAGTCAGGCATGGTGGGTCACCATTGCAATTGCAGGACTCCAGCGTGCTAGGTTTATAGGCATATACCACTATGTCAGACTATACCCACATTTTGCTATGTCATAGACGTATTATAACTCTGGAGAGATGGCTCAGCCCATTAAGAGCACTGGCTACTCTTGCCAAGAATCCTGGTTCCATTTTTAGCACCTACATGAGGGTTCACAACTGCCTTTAGGTCCAGTTCCAGAGGATCCAATGCCACTGTCAGCCTCCTGGAGCACTGCATACACATGGTGCATTTACATGCCAGCAAAAACTCACATAAATTTTTCTTTAAAAACTAAATGGACTGTTAAAGCCATCATACGACTTTTTTGCTTGTATTTTACAAAAGTACTACTCGTTGGAGATGGGATATACCTTAGTGGGAGAACAACTGACTATAACCTACAAGGCCTTGGGTTCCTTTCCTAGCACCACAACAAAGCGCTACAATTTTCAAGTTAAACAAACATTTTATCTAGGCCTGGGGTGATGGCGCACGCCTTCAATCTCAGTACTTGGGAGGCAGAACCAGGCAGATTTCTATGAGTTCAGGACTGGCCTGGTCTACATACTTTTCCAGCTCAGCCAAGGCTTCAAAATGAGAGCCTATCTCAAAGAAAGAGGATAAAAAGGTAGGGAAAAAGAGAAAGAAATTAATTTGCTATAGTAATTAAGTGGGTAATACTCAAGTTGTTATGATCTGAACTGGCTAGCTGGCCTAAGCACTCGATAACAAAGCATATTTCCCTGGGTTAAAAACTGTCCACTGCTGAGAATAAGTCTGAGATTTCAGCCTAATTTATGATAAATGTTCAGACTCATAGCTTTGTTCTGAAGTACGGAGTCAAGCCCAGAACCTCACACAAGCTGTTCTACCACTGAGCAACCTCCCCTGCCCTCATTAATGATTTTAATTTCTGAATGTGATGTTTGTCTGTTATGTAAGTACATGTCCACACCACAGGCATGGCTGTTCAAAGTCCTCTGAACTATAGAATTACAGAAGGTTTTGAGCTACCAAATAGGCACAAAGAACTGAACCTGAGACCTCTGCAAAAGCAGTGTGTGATCTTAACCACTGAGACATCTCTCCAGGCCCCTCATTAATGTGATTTTAATTCACATACTGAACAGGTAACAATTAATTCAGAAAGTTTCCAATTGCTGTGAGCCAAGTACCATAGCCACTCTGATGTACCTCCAGTGCGGGCAGATCGTTATATGGGATGGTTTCAAAGCCTGGCATGAAGGGTCCAAAGCCATCATAACTAGTCGGGTCTGTGGAACTGGAGATTGCAGACAGTGTTCGACCCCAAAAGTTTCCATCTAAAAGAGACAAACAGTGACTATTCCAAAGAAACCCACAAGTTTAGAAAGTACTCCCCTACAAACACCTCAGAAAGCCTGACTAAAAATAAATAAAAGATTCCTTAGAAAACCACTGCGAGCTTTCAACTACTCAAACAAAATCTGATACCAATTCCAACAGCTTCCCGACAGCAGCCAACGTCTCCTAAGTACTATTTTAGGTAAGTCTGCAGCACTTTTCTCAGACCCTTACTGACCCAAGCCTAACAACTGGGGCACCCAAAGCACGGTCTCTAGACAGAGAAGGTGCATTTACAATAGGAATGTGAGGAAGAAAATATCCTGCATAAAGATGAAGAATTTCCTTTTTTATTTCTTTTGATTTTTCGAAACAGGGTTTCTCTGTGTAGCCTGGCTGTCCTGAAACTCACTTTGTAGATCAGGCTGGCCTTGAACTCACAGAGATCTGATGTGAGATTTCCCTCTGTATGCTCTGATTGCCATTAATGAATAAAGAAACTGCTTTGGGCCTGTCGATAGGGCAGAATTTAGGTATGGGGGGCAGGGCGGGGGCAGGAACTAAACGGAATGCGGGAGGAAGAAGGTGAAGTGAGAGAGATGCCATGGAGCTGCCAAAGTCAGACATGCTGAAACTTTGCTGGTAGGCCACGACCTCACGGTGATATACAGATTAATAGAAATGAATTAAATTAAGATGTAAGAGTTAGCCAATAAGAAGCTAGAACTAATGGGCCAAGCAGTGATTTAAATAATATAGTTTCTGTGTGATTATTTCGGGTCGGCTGGGCAGCCAGGAACCAAACAAGTGGCCCCTCCTTGCAACAAAGATCCGCCTGCCTCTGCCTCCCAAGAGCTGCGATTAAAGGCATGCACCACCACTGCCCAGCTCCATTTCTGTATTTCAAAGCTCAAGGACATTTTATTGAAGGTTTAAAGAATAGCCATAGGTAGATAAGATGCACATCCTGCAGCTGCCCAAAGGAGGGACACAGAAGAGGAAGACAAGAGCCACATGTCAGATGACATGGTACACAGGAGGGCTTCACCAAAACATGAAAAAGCCTAATATACTAGAGAAAGTATAGTTAAGCTCTTGCCAGCATCCAAAAGAGACAGAAAAGAAGAAATGGGGAAAGCTCCACTTTTCTGAATAATTCAGAAAAAGGGTGGCTTAACACAGCAGCATGGCTGTGGTATCATAAGCAACTGCCTGCAACTTACCATTTTAAAAACTCATGTTTTAGTTGTGGGTATCCTGGCTGGCTATTCTAAACAAAATATGATTTCATTATAGATTGTACAGCCTCTTTCATACTAGCAAAGGGTGCAAAGATATTTTTATGTTGTATTGACACAGGCTGATGAGTCGGTGAGCTGGAATAGCAGCGAAAGACTCTCTATTCCTGCAGGGTGAGCTACAGGATGAGATCCCTGAGGTCAGGAAGAGGAAGACAAGTTGACTTCTGGTCTCATCAGTGCATGTTATCTTAAAGATTATGCTTTTGGATGTAGATGAAAAACAGATGGACTGACGCCTGAGTCAGAGACTCGGGTGGCAGAGGCTTTTGCAAGAGTATACTTGGAGATGCCAAGAAGCTAAGATACAACCACCCAGTGTTGAGTTCATTGAGTTGCTGCTGGCATAGGTGGAGGAGATGTCAAAACATCCCTAGTGAGATGAATTCCCATTCCCTTTACTGTACTTGTATTTTTCATGGTTGAGTTAAACCCATCTGAAATGATGTAGTTGTTTGCTTTGCTGATTGATGTTAGGCTATTTGCTTCCTACTAGAGTGGAAGCTCTGAGGACAGGCAGCTCCCAGGCTAATTACCTGTCTATCCCCTGTCCTGGAGTTGTTAGTGTCTGACCTCCAGTGACCCCCAGCCACATTTATTAAATAGAAAAATATGATCCTGAGCAAAGGCACACATTTGTGTCAGTTAGCATTATGAAGGATTATAATGTGAAGAAAGGGAGCATTCAAAGTATTTGGATTGTCTGAGGATCTTTAATGTAAGTGAATTTGAAAATGAATTCTATTGAGTAGGTAGCTTGCAGTATTCTCATACATGAAGAAGTAACTTAGAAATCCAAGAAGTAATTCCACCACCAACCTTTATAAAACTGTCCATAAATAATATACTATGTAACAATTAAATTCACATACCAGCAAAAACAATCTTTGCTTTGTATTTCTGGATGCCTTTCACGGTGTAGCCCCAACGACGAGCAAGCTTACAGGCAGTCTCTCCAGCCTCCACTCCTATTGTGGGGAAAATGCTCAGATTTGACTAACACTGCAAATTATCAAAGAAATAAGCTTAGCAACTGAATCCCAGTCATGAAAGATTAATTCAGGAAGATTTTACAATCAGGGCTAGCCTTGGCAATCTAGTGAGATGTTAAATAAATACAAATAGAAACAAATGATTGATTTATTGGGAACTTAACAAAAATGGGAATGTCTTACCTGTATTCATAGGGAGAACTTTGTGGTAGTTGAAAAGTTTAGTAATGTACTCCTCATATTCACCAAGGACATTGTTATAGAAAGCACGAGATGTTAAGGTGACTTTGTCCACCTGACTCTTCATAGCATTTATGATCTTGGGGTGGCAGTGCCCTTGACTGACAGCACCATAAGCACTCAGGAAGTCGAAGTACTGCCTGCCTTCTACATCCCACACATAAATGCCTAAAAAAAATAAGGAAGAAAATAATTTGAGAGTCTCTGTATGTCATAAGACCCCAAAAATGAAGACTGATTTTTAAGCCATCTACACATCCACATACAAAAATCTATTTAATATATTTTTAGGCTTAAAACTTAGTTTAGTGGCCAGGCGATGGTGGCACACACCTTTAACCCCAGCACTCAGGAGGCAGAGGCAGATGGATCTGAGTTCAAGGCCAGCCTGGTTTACAGAGAGAGTTCCAGGATAGTCAAGGCTACAAGAAACCCTATCTCAACCCCCCAAAAAAACAAACAAACAAAAAACTTGGTTTAGTGCAAGCCTACTTCATTTTGATTAAGAAAGAAATATTAAGGGTATATTTTACCTGTCTACCTCTGACACATATATTTAACAGAGCAATATAAAAAGACTGCAAGGCCGGCCGGTGGTGGTGCACGCCTTTAATCCCAGCACTCGGGAGGCAGAGGCAGGTGGATCTTTGTGGGTTCGAGACCAGCCTGGTCTACAAGAGCTAGTTCCAGGACTGACTCCAAAGCTGCAGAGAAACCCTGTCTCGAAAAACAAAAAAACCCAAAAAACATAAAAAGACTGCAATTCTGTCACGAATTTTGTTTCTTAGTGATGAATAAGCACATATAAAACATGCCCAATAGAGAGGAGAAGAGAGGAGAGGAGAAGAGAGGAGGGAAAGGTTATAACCACTTTACCAATTTTAATTTCAGGAGTCAAAAATGTGAATTTACAAAGAAGTTACACACAACAGACAAAAGTCTTGTAGAGACTATAACCTACCATATAACAGGGTGTTTGCAAACCACATGCCTGATAAGGATTTAGTATCCAGAACTCAATGATGACTAAGCATGGTGGCACATATCTGTAATGCCACCACTGAGAGAATAAGAACAGGAGGATCAGGAGTTCAAGACCAGCCTGAACTAAGTACAACCCTATTTTTAAAAATGGTCAAATAACTTGCTAGCATTCCTTCAAAGACGTACATGTATTAATTAAACATGAAAATTTATACATCACCAGTCATTAGGGAAATGCAAATCAAAACAGAGATACTATTTTGTACTAGAATGGTTATAGTTTTTAAAAAGGAAAAAAATAGGGCAAAGAAATAAACAACTTGGAATTCACAGCATTGCTAGTGGAAACATAAAATGATACATTGTGGTTGGGTGTGGTGGTGAATACATGTAATCCCAGCACTTGGTAGCTGAGGTTGGATAAATGCAAATCCAAGACCAGCCTGAACTACACAATGAGAGCACATCTCTCTACCAATACCAAAAATTAAACAAAAATAGTACAGCTGCCCAGAAAAAAAGGTAGCTGTTCTGAGCTGGGGAGAGGGCTCAGTGAGTAGGAGTTTTGTTATGCAGTCATAGAATGAGGACCCCATATTCCTGTAACGCTAGCATTAAGCACAGAGACAGGCAGGTCCTATGAACGCATTGGCCAGCTTCGTGGTCAGTGAGGAGCCCTGCCTCAGGGAATAAAGCAGAACCGGAGAGAGTAAGACACCTCACTTCCTCTTTTGCTTCTGCTCAAGCGCAGGCGCCTCACATACACAATTTTTTTTAAAGGTTGGCAGTTCCTCTACACGCGAAGCATAGAGTTACTACATGACCTAGCAATTCCACTGCAGAAATCAATTCGGGCAGCGCCAAACTTTAAGAAACACTAGCTTACAGAGCTGAAAGAACTCAGTAGGGAGTTACAATAAAGAAATACTGGCCCGGAAAGAAGGAAAAGGAAGAGGAGGTGGAAGAAAAGAAGTAGGAAAGGGAAGATAGGAGGAGGAGAACAGAAAGAGGAGGGGGAAAGGAGAGGGAAAGGAGAACTACTACCATTGGCCAGCAGACAACTGAACCCAAAAGAATGAAAGGCCTGCTCTAAAGTTCCTTTGTAATTAAGGACACAAAAGAAAAGTGGATTCCTGCTGTGTTGCTGACTTCCTGATTTTGATCACGTGTGCACATAAGCGATAAAGTTCCTGCAGACCCTTAGAAAGGACACACTGAATATCTAGGAGGGGAGGGGGGAGCGACCCAGGGAGTTCCTGGGGCCAGAGGGGAGGAGAGAACGCAATGATAAAAGCCCTCAACTATCTGGATGAAGGGGAAAGAAACATCTTAATATCATCATCTTTTTTACTGGGTTATGTCAAAATAAAAACTAATAGTTAAAAAAAAACTGGAGGTAATGTCACATTTCTATTTCTTCTTCATGTTCCCTAGGAGAGACCACACCAGCACAGATGCCTTAGACACTTAGTAAAGGCGAAGAAGCCCCATCTGCAACACATGTTCAATGAGGATTAGATGTAAGAAAATACAAAACAACTATTTCTTATGACACATTTCCAGGAAATGTGGGGGATGGGTTAATCCAAAACATACCTTTTCCTCTCTCCAGGGCTACAGGTAAAGGGTGGTAATTGTGTGCACCATACTTAGATTCCCGTTCAAAAATGTAGTCAGAGGACGGCGGGCCTTGGACTGTCTTCTTAGTTGCAACAGATGCAGCAGAGGCGACGGAGGCATGGACCCCTCGCCGCAGAGCAGCAACTGTCTGCAAACTTGCTAGTTTGGAAAACATTGTGTGAGTCCTTTAGGAATGGAAGTACAGAGACCTGTCCAAAGGAAGAGAATAGAAGGCGCTGAGTGAGAACCTTTCCAGAGTCAACGCATGTCTGTTCACCAAGTAACTGCTGAGCGTCTACCAGTCAGTATCCAGCCTTTTCCTATCAGAGGGCGCAGAGTACAGGGCAGACATTAGGGCTCCAAGGCAGAGGCCAGAGCTGCTGGGTGGCTGTGAGTCATGGGGTAGGAAGCAGGAGCTATGAAACATTTTGTACTTTTTTTTAAAGCCCAGGCTGGCATTCAACTCCAGAATCAAAGGACCATCTAGAGCTAGGACTACAAGCAGCACATGCCTCTTCCTCCCGTAGCCCCCACTTGTGGCCTTCAGGACCACCACCGCTATTCCCTAGATTGCATTTTTACTCTGTCCCAGTATGCAGGCAGTGAAACAATAACAAATGTGGTTTTAACCTAAGGAAGGTTTTAGGAGCATTTAGGAGGCAGAGGCAAGATGATCAAGCAACATTACCAGCTAGCCTGACCTACACGGTACGTTCCATGGGCTATAAGTAGCCACTATCTCAAAATGGGGGGGGGGACAGAGCTAGAGAGATGGCTCAGCAGTTAAGAGGACTTGCTGCTTTTGCAAAAGGCCTGAGTTCAGATGTCAACACCCACATGGTGGTTCACAACTGTCTGTAACTCCAGGGGATCCAGCACTCTCTTCTGACCTCTGCAGGCACCAGACACCCATATAGTGCACATATATACATGCAGACAAACATTTAACACATATAAAATAAAAACAAATCAATCTTAAAAGAAACAAATAGAGAGACAGGAAACGGTAACTTTTAGAGGCTGGAAAGAGTTTAGCACCCAAAGTAAAAAAGGTAGACTCTGTCATTTAACACAAATATCTAAAACACCAGGAAGTCAAACACAGCATAAACAAAGGCAAAAAGACTTGTTCTGTGATTCGTTAAGAGTCTTGATCTTTAACAGTAAAAAACACAAATATTTAAATAGATGAAAAGAGAACGGCTGTTTCTATAACCCCAGCTACCACACACACACACACACACACTAAAAAGGAGTATCAAAACATCAACTGTTCAAAGAAAAAACTAACTTCAACCAAGAGAATACCAAAGCAGAAACTGCTGAGTTAGGTATGTGAGTTTCTGAGCACACTGGTGCTCACACTATTTACATTTCAGAATCAGGCTACCTCTCTGCCCCAGTCCCAAAGCCAGCCCCCAAGAGAGTTCCATTCAGACCCTGGCAGGTAAAGACTAGAGTAAAGAAGGAACTGCAACAGAGAGGGAATGAAGAGCATGCCTGGTATCATGTCTAGAGGCAGAGAGGGGAGACATTTTAAGATAAATTCTAGATTAAGGAAAGTTACCAAAGCCAGGTAGGTATGCTTAGGATATCTGGTCTCCTTATTTTTTTAAAAGACAAATAGCTAATTCATGTTTCAACAAAAATTCTCTAACAAGTCAAACCATGCATGATCTTTGCATTCTTGACTGAGCTGCCAAGTCAGCCAATCATGGGGCTTGGCTAACTTCCCTGTCAACTTGGCTCTCACTCCACACTAAAAATCCAGTGAGGTCCAAGAATTTGCAATCACTAATCAAATCCCACAACTCTGTCTTGTTTGCCAAATACTGCCCTGATTCTTTCTTCCCACGGTGCAGACCAGAGTACAGATTTGGAACTCAAGCTCTAGGAACTGTCTTGAGAGGGTCCCAGTGGCTCCTAAAGCAACACATGCAATTATATACAAAACTACATCTTCTTAAGGAAAAGGTCTGTAACTTCCACAGAATTTTCTCTCTAACAAAAACAATGCAAGAACCCCTAGACTAGAAACAGCAGTTGAGGAAAATGTCTAACAAAGAGCTGTTCCCCATCACCACCACTAAGTCTAAAACACCCTTTTACCATTTCTTTCTAGGCTCTCTACAATCTACACAGTAGATTGAACTACTAAAAACTTAAAACAGTATTAATTTCTGCCTATCAAACAAGCATAAAACATGCCTTCTTTGATCTCACAGCACTCAGGAGGCAGAGGCAGATCTATGTGAGCTCGAGGCCAGACTACTACTCTACAAAGTGAGTTCCAGGACAGCAAAGGCAGAGAAACCCTGTCTCAGGAAAGGAAAAAAAAAAACATGCTTTCTCGGATACTCCTTAGCAGTGTATTTACATACACACAGGCAAAACATTCATATACATAAAAAATAAATAAATCTCTAAAATAAATTTTAATAACATGGCAAAGTATTTTAGGATATGTTTAAGTAAAGAAAAAATTTATACATGTTCAAATATGCAAGGAGCATTAAGAAAAACTATTAAGGAAAGAAACAAAAAAAGACACTGTGACTATCTTTAACTATTCTCTATTTCCTACAATGACCATAAATTGTATTTCTAGTACTGGGTGGTGGAATCCCAGCACTCAGGAGGCAGAGGCAGGTCAATCTCTAAGTTTGAAGCCAGTCTTGGTCTACAGAGTGAGTTCCAGGATAGCCAGGGCTACACAGAGAAACCCTGTCTCGAAAAAAAAAAAGAGGAAAAAAAGTATTTATGGTCAGAAACACTGAGAACAAACTTGGACATGGGTCCCCGGTGTTTGACAGACTAGTAAGCAAACAAAATCAAGTTAAAAGGATCTGGTAAGCTTTGAGAAAACAATGCTGTTTAAAGAAAAGTACAGTCAATACTCCGAGGAAGTGCAGTTTTGGGTCCACTAGGTCACCTGTTCTTAAGGAAAGAGTCAAAGTTTTTATTTTAAAATAAAAACTACTCTTATAGTTTGCTACCGAAGTCTACAGCCCTGACTTTTCAATAGACAGAAAGACAACTCAAAAAACCTGGTTATTGAAAAAAATCTTAAAAATACTTCAGTAATGTTTTTTACAGGTTGAAATAAAACTGCAAGTAATTGCAGAAAGGGGTTGGGGGCTATTATAATCCTAGCACTTGGGGGCACAGAGGCAGGAGGGTTTCCAGGCCAAGGCTAGCCTCAGCTGACTCAAAACTACAAGGAGAAAGAATCTTAAAAAGGATGCCTAAACTCAACTTATCTCAGTTTGCACAAGAATCACCTGCTCTGCTACAATCTATTTATCTGTTGGGTCCCCTCAATTTTATACAGAAAAAAATATTATCCGTAGCCTAACAAAAACATTCAAAACATGAGTAATATTCTCCAAGTTCTCAAAGTAGATCTCTGGATATTTAACTTAGCTGGGAAATATCAGAGTTGCACAGACCAAGATATAGCAAAATCTCCTATGCATATTTCTATTAAAGAGCCTCTGCGCTCAAGTAGAACAAAATTCTAATTCAAATGGCCTTTAAAATAGCCATCAATAATCTTCTCTAGACTTGTAAATGGTCAAAGTAGGGTAGAAAATCCACAGCATTTCACAATTTAAATTCTGTCTGTAGCTCTAGGAGGTGAATGTGTCAAGTCTTTCTGAGCTTCAGTTTCCCCAACGGTCGAATGAGGCTGAAGCTATTCACGGGTGTCTTGGGGAGCTCATGTTAAAGCTCCAGGTTTAGCACAAAGGAGCCATTCATTAGGCTCTCTTCTGCTCTAAGTTCACAGGAACGCTAGCCAATTTCTACAAAAAAAAAAAAAAAAAAACACTGCCATGGTTTCTTTGTTTTAAACTTGCCTATGGGGGTTGGAGAGATGGCTCAGGGGTTAAGAGCACTGACTCTTCTTCCAGAGGTCCTAAGTTCAATTCCCAGCAACTACATGGTGGCTCACAAGCACATGTAATGAGATCTGGTGTCCTCTTCTGGCATGTGGACAGAACACTGCGTACATAATAAATAAATCTTTAAAAAAAAAAAAAACTTGCCTATGTCTGAAGCCTTGGATTCCTTTTCTACCACCAATAAACTGAAGAAGCAGAGGCAGGAAGATCAGGAGTTCAAGATCATTCTTGGCTACCCAAGAAGTTAGAGATGGTCAGGTACTCTGATATCTGCCTTTAATCCCTGCCCTCTGGAGGCAGAGCCAGACGGATCTCTATGAGTTTGAGGCCAACCTGGTCTACATAGTGAGCTCCAGGCCAACCAGGACTAAAAAGTGAGAGCTTGCCTTAAATAAATTAATAAATAGATATGAGACAAGAAAATAAAAACGAGTGACCAGCCATGCCTCAAAAGACACCTAGCCTGAAGCCAGGCAGTGGTGGCGCATGCCTTTAATCCCAGCACTCGAGAGGCAGAGGCAGGTCTCTGTGAGTTCGAGGCCAGCCTGGTCTACAAGAGCTAGTTCCAGGACAGGCTCTAGAGAAACAGAGAAACGAGAAACAGAGAAACGCTGTCTCGAACCAAACACACACACACACACACACACACACACACACACACACACACACACAGGCCTGAATAAGGGCCTTCTGCTGGTATTCTCTTGTCTGACAAGAGAGCAAGGTCCTTACTGACCACACAGCTCCTAAAGGAAGCAAGGTAGCAACAGAAAGTGACCCAGACTAGAGAGGTGATGAGGCCACCCGCCTGCATCAGGGCAGCTCATCCATCCTCCTGTGCAGAAGCTCACCTTCTCATCAAGGTTCACTATTAATTAGACCTAACAGCTTTCAGTCTTCAAAGAAGACAACAATGTGCTGCTAAATACATTATTATTCATTTATCATTTATATGTACTATTTTATTTTATCTATTTGCTATTCCTATTTAGCAGATATAAGGGCCTAGAAATGAGAACAAGTTCTAATGATAAGTCAAGACTGCTGAATAGCTAACATTTAATTCCAAAGCCATCACTTCCCTGCCTTATATCAACCCACATCAGCAATGTTTCCACAGTACAGTTTTCATAAAGGGCTGCATTTGGAAGAACTTATTCAGTCTGCCTTATTAAATAACATTTTTTTAAATTACTCTAAAAGAACCATCAGTGTAAAGTCATCCAAAAGCCATTGAAAATATTCAGCTCGAGAAGTAAATTTGGTTTAGCAATTGTCAAATATTTACTTTTCTGAGGTAAGCATTCACAAATACAGGCCTTATTTTTTGAAGTTTTGCCAACAAAAGCTTTGTTTTACATAACCAATATTCTGGCTAAAATTCACCTCAAGTGCGTCACAGGCAAACTAAAGTAATACTACTGGGAAAGGATTGGACCAGCTACACCGCACCCTCCACACACCTCCAAATCACTGCCCATTCATTACTATTCTTAAAAGTATGGAATCTGACTCATCCTTAAGAACTCAGAAAACGGCATAAAATGCAAACCCAAATAACTATAATAAAGATAGACTATGGAAGGAAAACATATGAGACAAGAAAAAAAAAAACCTTTAAAAATATATTCTAGTTAAAGTTTTAGGTGCTGGAGAGAAGGCTCCGCAGTTAAGATCATCTACTATTCTTCCACAAGATCAGAGTTTGGTTCCCAGCACAGCTCCCGACAATCCTGCTCCAGAGGGATTGGACTTCGCTGGCCTTCCGAGGCCAGTACACACACCCACAAACACACACACACACACACACACACACACACACACACAGACACACACAAAATTTAAAAAAAAATCATAAATACATTTTCAGGTTACATGAAATTAATTTCCCTACAGGCACTCTGACAATCCTGATTTAGGAGATTTGGGATGGAGAAATGGGAAGTTGGAAAGGGCACTTCATTCCAAAATCACTATTTCTCCTCCCTTAATATATTTGACACATTTAAAAGGTAAATAAATGTACTACCAGACACGATGTAGGCCTGAGGCAAGGTTTGCTGGCATCGAAAGTCCCACGCAATTAGACTGGAATGTTCTGAGGTTCAGCATTGATTGCCAAAGGTCTAAGTGGGGTGCGGAAGGGGGGGGGTCTTCGTGCCAGCCAATCGTGCCAGCCAATCTCTAGCCAACATCTCAATAATGTACACGTCACTTCCTCAATCTCTTATTTGGGTTTAGAGCTGGAGAGAAAGTGGGGAGTGGAGAGGGATGGACAGGAGCAGTCGCAGAACATAGAGGCTGACCGAAGAAACGAAGAACTCGGGCTCGGTCCGCATCAGTGTCCCGCGCCCGGTGACAGAACCACGCGTTCACAGCTCTGTCCCCAGAGATCCGATGCCCAGCAGCCAGGCGGCTGGAGACGCCACCTTCTCGAAAGCCCAGGCCTCGAAAGCTCTAGGCGAGTGCCCCGAAGGCGGCGAGCCCGAGCTGTGCCTGGCAGGCGGCCTTGCCACGTCTCCGGTCTCCTGTTCCCTGTCCCCTCATCGAACCCGCCCCGCCCCGCCCCGGGGATGTGTCGCACCCTCCAGCCCTGCACTGCCCCAGCTGAGACTCCGGGACACCGAGCAGGTCCCGGGCCTCTTCGGTCCAGTCCCGGCGTGCGCTTGATACCTGACAAGGTCCGCTAGGCGTGAGCGACCGCAAATCAGCCACGAAGCCCGAGGTGACCGCCGGCTCGGCGCGTCACGCCGTTTAAGACGCCCTGTCTGCCCCGCCCCGTCTGTGCTTGCAGTTCATTGGTCGGGGCGGAGGACCGCACACCAATCACACGAGGCCTGCCCTCGTCCCACCCACCCAGCCTTGAGTCTCCGGGCGCCAAGCTCTGCTGTAAACGCAAGGTCTCCCTTAATGGTTGCCGCACTTCTGCTCTGGACTGGATTTAGGAGCAATTTGCTGTCCTTTACAGGCAGGGAAACAGAGACCTGAAAGGATACTGACCTTCCACTGCGTTTCCCTGGCTGACGGACCCTCCAAAGCCTTTTCTGAAAGAGACTCTTGGGTGCAACAGCATCTCCTCGTAGATGCTGAAGTCACATGACCTTGAATGCTCACGTGCCAGAATGGCAGTACAGCTTACTGACACTTCTAGAATCATCTCTGCAGCTGTAGAACACTGCCCAGCTATTAGCTGTTGTTAGTAGTTGTTGGAAATGACAGCACCACCACCATGGTTAAAACTCAAAACCCAAAAAGGATATTGCAAAATAAACAGAATCAGAAGGTGTTTGAGTATCATTCTGTCTATAACAGTCGTTATAAATAAGAAACATGCAGATAATAGAAGACACCTAGAGTTACCCAATTATACAATATCACAAGCCGCAGGCAGCAGAGAGTCAGCACAGTGATGTCAGTCAGAAAGATTTCACACTCCAGTCTCAAATGACCGTGTGTGTGTGTGTGTGTGTGTGTGAGAGAGAGAGAGAGAGAGAGAGAGAGAGAGAGAGAGAGAGAAACCACAAGGATGGAGGGACTAGTACACCAGGGAGAGTCATCATCAGTCTAGGTATCAAGGGCTAGAAGTATAGTTTCTAGAGCCAAAGAGAGAAGAGTTCCAGGAGAGACCATTTGGAGGGAGTCAGGTACTAAGAGTTAGAAGAATTGGGTCTTCCACTGGGCGGTGGTAGGTGCTCACACCAGCACTAGGGAGCTCTGCAGAGGCAGGGAGATCTCTGAGTTTGAAGCCAGGCTGGTCTACAGAGTGAGTTCCAGGACAGCCACAGCTACACAGACAGCCCCGGTTGGGAAAAGAGAGAGGGAAAATTGGTTCTCCATCCTGCCATTGTTCCTCATGGACTGAAGCCACTCAGAGGCCACAGCAAGATAGAAAAGAGGAGGGGAAAGAAAGCAGGGTGGGAAAGAGCTGGAGAAATGGTTCAGTAGGTAAAGTGATTGCTGAGCAAGCATAGAGGCCAGAGTTCAGATCTCCAGCACTCACATAAATGCTGGGTGAGCACAGACGCCCATCTGAAGTGCTCAGGGAGCTGAAACAGGAAAATCTGTAAAACTCTGGACTCAAGTAAGAGACCCTGGCTCAATAAAATGTATAAGGAGGTGATAAGCAATTGTGGAAGACACCAGACTTTGTGCACCCACACCCATGCAACACT
>JAQHUG010000016.1:1507853-1535430 GCA_028555095.1 Dicrostonyx torquatus | reverse complement strand
AACAGGCTGCCGTGAACACCCCAAAAAAATAATTCACCCAATGAAAATCAAGAAGCAGTTTGGAGAGAACTACAACCATATTCCCAAATATTGTTTGTAAATGTTTCTTTACCTTTAAAGGGGGATATACTATAAAGATTGGCATTGGTATGAATCTTGGTTTATTGATACAAATTTAAGGTCAATTTTGTTATATTGTATATATATATTTCTACTCTTGACTAAGGTATTGTGTTTGTACAGCTCATTTAAAAATGTTATGTATAATTAAGAAATAAAGATTAATAGATAGTCATCCATAACAGTCAAGCTTGTAGTCATATTATTTAGGTTTTCTAGATATATAGAGGTATATTTCAGATAGGTATTCCTCAAATCTTTCAGAGACCTTCAGAATATAGCATTTAAAATTTCTTAAGAACTTAGTATTTTTCATGACAATGAGACACATCAGCTCCTGGCAGCACCAATTATTTCAAGAGGAAGATGGGCATTGAAGAGGCTCCTTATGGAGTTTGTTGGACATTTGGGCAAGAAACTGCTCTTTCCTGGACTGTTTGATGTTACGCTGTGTTAACTGGACATACAGGATTCACAGAGAAATGACTACTGAACTTGCCTGAAGGTAAGACGGTCCTTTGGGGTTCATGTTTCATGAAAGAGTCTGCAAGACATTCTGCAGGACACAGGTGAAAGTGACTAACAAACTGCCAATATAAGTGGAATTGTCTTTTAAATTTCCCACTTCATGGAAAAGTCTGCCAGATACTATGGGCCTGTAGGCTGAAGACAGATGTTCCAACATTACAGAAGACCTTTGGTAACTGTTCAGGCAATGAGATGTCTCTATCAATTCTAGAGTTTTAGAAGTTGCTTACAATGCACTTTCTATTTACTTAGGTAATATTATATCCTTCTGAAGTCTTTGATGGAGTTGAAGAATATATAGTTATAATAATAGTTTTCCATAGTTAAGATTAAAGATAAAGTAGGTATAAATATTGTAACTGTAATTCTTGTTCGATATCTGTTTTGTTATATGTAATTTTAATATGTTAAAGTTAAAACCTTCCTTTCTATTTAAACAGAAAAGGGGAGGTAATGTGTGTGCTGTGAATATAATTAATAAAGAAAACTGGCTTATCCTGATAGGGTAGAGTAGAGCTAGGTGGGAAAACCTTAACTGAATGCTGGGAGAAACACCAAGTGGTGGTGGAACACACCTTTAATCCCAGCACTCGAGAGGCAGAGCCAGGCAGATCTCTGTGAGTTTGAGGCCAGCCTGGTCTACAAGATGTAGTTTCAGAATGACTAGAGCTGATACACAGTGAAACCATGTCTTGAAAAAAAGAAAACAAAACAGAACAAAACAACTTTTTTTTCAAGTACTCCAATTTAGACACATCTGCTATACTCACTTACCCCTGGATTGTTCATTATACAACAAAATAAATAAGCAGATATTTTGTAAACAAATGATAGGATTAGGCATATCAGTACTCAGGACTGAACCCTGGGTCTCATACATACTAGACAACCTCTCTAACCATTAAACCACATTACCTACAGCTGTGGGATAATACTTTTGTGCACTGTAAAGATTTGTCATTCTTAATGATTTAATAAAACACTGATTGGCCAGTAGCCAGGCAATTAGTATAGACTAAGAGAATTCTGGGAAGAGGAAAGACAGATACACAGTCAACAGTCAGACACAGAAGAAGCAAGATAAGAATGCTACAGTGAGAAAAGGTACCAAGTCACATGACTAAACAAAGACAAGAATTATGGGTTAACTTAAATTGTAAGAGCTAGTTAATAATAAGCCTGAGCTAATAGGCCAAACAGTTTATAATTAATGTAAGCCTATGTGTGTTTCTTTGGGGCTGAACAGCTGTGGACCGGGTGAAACATAAGCTTCCATTTATCACTTTAGGGAGGCCAATATTTTTGAAGTCTTTTTTGGCTAAAAAGACATCATTCTACCAGGTACTAAGTTAAATGCTTTCCATATACTTTTTCAAGGGTCCCCTCTATCACCTTCTGTGGCAGGCATTATACTGAGGAAACTGAGGCACAGACACCAGGAATTTGTCAAAGTCCTGTTTCCATGGAGGATTGAGTGGTGGGCCTTAAATCCAGCCTATCAGGGGTCAGAGGCCATGATTCAACTATGCTTTCCCACCTTAGCGGAGATCTTGGTGAATCACAGCCTGAGGTAACCAGGAGGGGTTTGGTGTGACCCACTTGTGCCTTCTTGGTTGCCTAACTTCAACACTTTCAAGCTTTTCTTGGCTCTGAGGAACTGAGTTTCTTTTTTGTTTGTTTGTCTTTGTTTTGTTTTTTGAGACAGGGTTTCTCTGTGGCTTAGGAGCCTGTCCTGGAACTAGCTCTTGTAGACCAGGCTGGTCTCGAACTCACAAAGATCCACCTGCTCTGCCTCCTGAGTGCTGGGATTAAAGGCATGCACCACCACTGCCCAGATTCTGGGTTTCTTTCTCTCTGAAATGTCATTTTCCTCTTAAATGTATCCAGCATTTACTGAAGTTCTTATGCTATTCTCCCAATAATACTAAATGCTAGGCAGTTGAGAGATGGTTTTTCTTGTTTTTGTTTTTTTTTTTGTTTTGTTTGGGGGGTGTCTAACTCTGTAGTCAAAGATGGCCTGAAACACAAATGTTGCCCAATCTAAAGATGAACTCTAAAGGTGATCCTCCTACCTCAACCTTCCAAGTGCTAGAATTACAGGTGTATGCCTTGCTGATGTTACTTCTCAAACAGCTCAGACACACAGATTGAGGAATAACCTTGAGTCCTAGGCCAGCCTGGTTTACACAGTGAGCTCCTTGACAGAAAAATAGAGCTTCACAGTGAGACTCTGCCTCATGACCTTCCTACAAAACACCAAAACAATAATCTGTACCTGTCAAACAGATTGGAGATCTCTTAACATGAGAAGTGTTCCCCACTCATTCCCTTTAAAAGGCTCCCTGGTTACATGTCTTTAAGAGAGAGTTAAAAACAGCCATTTTTATAGATTTCCCCAGAAATCTATGACCAAGAAAATGGTTAGACTTTCTAAAGGTATCCACCAGACTCTTGGGTTGGGAGTGGAGTATTAGGAATTTGTAAAGTAAAGCTAGGACACTCACATCCTAGAAACCTGATGGGTAGGTATCAATTTAGTCAGTAAATCAGAAATTAAAATGTTTTCAAAGATGCTTTACTTTTGCCAGAATGACCCTGAATGTGTTTGTAAAAACTGCCTACAAATGTTCTAACTTCATGTACATATAGCATGGTCTATAAGGAAGTATTATTATTAGCTGTGAACTAGCTGGTGGGAGAAAGGGGCACATATATACATCCCCTGATGATTATAAAATTGTTAAGGTTTGCTAATGACAAGGAATAATTAACCAAAATGATTACAAAAAGAATTTATTAGGCCAACACACCAATAAAAACAAGTCTACAAAGTTGGTTGGAACATTACTGGGCCTTTTAAGAAGTCCAAAGTCACACACTTCGGACATCACTCTGACAGTGTGTGGCATGAGGAAGGATTTTGGGCAACAGGACAAGGCTAAGTCTCTACTTCCTCTGAAGCCTATGGTTTTGGCCCCTGGAAGGGCTGGAGTGAAATGTTTCCCACTTAGTACAGAAATTGGACCTCTTTGTTCAGATCTTATCTTTGAGCATCTGCAGTATCTGTTCACAGACATGGGATGATGCTGTTGACGACAAGTGGTCACTAGAGAATTGTTTTACCAGCATGTACAGTGAATAAAATTATACTCCCTGCTCTAGTAACTTCATTTCTAATCTCATCTGGCACCAACAGTCCTTTGAAAAGTTACTATGCAGTGTTTGGGGACATTATTCTTCAGAATAGAAGGGAAAGAGACTAATTATCAAATACACAATGAAATAATTCAAACTCACAAATCTTAAGAGTCCCAGAACATGAAGTCTTCATTTAAGTTGGAAGGGGGAATATTTTCTATCATTCCTCATAAGAATAAAGTTAATTATTTCAAAATTATAATGTTCATAATTCCAGTGTTTCTAACTTAAAGCTGTTGATCATTAAGTTTAATTTTTTTTTTTTTTTTGGTTTTTCGAGACAGGGTTTCTCTGTAGCTTTGGAGCCTGACCTGGAACTAGCTCTTGTCGACCAGGCTGGTCTTGAACTCACAGAAATCCACCTGCCTCTGCCTCCCGAGTGCTGGGATTAAAGGCGTGCGCCACCACCGCCCGGCATTAAGTTTAATTTTTAATGGTACAGGCTGCCAATGAATCATAGGGAATGCAGTATTCATTTAGGTGTTGGCTAGCCTCAAGCTATCAAAAAAGTAAAAATTAAACAGAAAATAGGGCAGATGGGGGTCATCTGGGTCTCTGACGGGTGACTAAGAGACCAAATAACACAGAAAACTAGTATTTCAAACAAAACCAGCAAGGGAACTTCATACACTACCTTTGCTTTGTTTTAATAAAGAAAGCAGCAGTCAGAACATATGCATCCTTGAGCCCATTTGTGAAAAAGGTTTTGGCCTCCACAACAGCTCTTTACACTTGGTAAGTATTTCTTTCCCAGGCTCTTACAACTTTTGCTTGTTCCCTGTCATTAGGAGGAATAGCAATAACAAAAAAAATCTGTTTAGAACAAGAATTGTTTTCAAGTCAGAATCTTGGGTATTTTAAATGTTCCATTTGTGCTTTCAAAAATGTAGTCAAATGCCTGCCTGCGATGCCTGCTGGTGGATCTCTCTGTTTCAACTTGGTCAGTTTGGAAGCCCGTGAAGGTGTAGGATGGACAGATGAGCACAGCACAGCGACTCACACACAGACTCCACCATAGCATTTGGGTCATCAATCCCTTTGCTGTCCTTTTTGTGCATTTAGGGCACTGCTGTAGTCTGACCAAACTGTTCCCTGCAAGGCAACAGAGCTGTGTCTTTTCCAAGTCAGTCTAGGCACAGCGCTAAACAACTTCCTGATACACATAGAGTCTGCACACAGAAAACAAGGTAATCTGCTAGCATCAGTAACTGACTCAAGCCTGTATCTCAAATGAAGATCTAGAAATGCTGATCTTGAAAATAGTCCATTTGATAGCTGCTTCTGCTTTCTGTCCAACTGGTTCCAGCTTTGTTCAGGACGTGAGAGAAGTACTGTGTTGAGCCAATTCCACCACCAGGAAGGAAAGTTCTTCTCGGAACGTACTGGGACCTTTAAATATTCAGTCTTTGGTGAAAGCAGCTGGTGCCCAGGACATTCTTGGCTCCCTCTGGTCTCCATCCTGGGAACCCTTATTAGCCTGGTATTGACCCTTTAAAAACAGAGCCCTGGAAGTGAATGAAAGCGAAGAGCGACGCCCAGAAACTGGAAGATTTGAAGTCAGCTTGGTCTGGACACTTTCTTGACTCCTCAGTGGCCTGTGTGGTTTGGAGTCCAGCAGGTGGCTTCCCCTCGCCCTCTGGTGGTGTTGTCAGCTGCTGGAGGGAAGGGGCACACAGACACCAACACACCAGGAGGGGGCGGTCAGTGCCCCTCTGTGAAGCAGGAGTCCACACCACTATACTGATCACTCGGGAATCCCGATTCGGTTGGAGTACCCGATTTACAGGTGCGGGACATAGAAAGGGGTCAAGTAGGAGGGCCCAAGAAAAGGAGTGAAGGGACTCCCTGTGGCGGCTGTCGTCAACGGGAAGGAGGAAGGGGGAAAGATGACGTTGCTCGTGGGATATGTGGGGAAAGTCTGGAAGGGTAGAGCGCCTGGAACCTGGGGACCAGGACTGCTCCCAGTGCCACTGCCGCAGGCTCCCGCCACCGCACCGGGTGTCCCAGGCTGCGGCGTACCACACCCCGCCTGCACTGTGCCGTCGGCCCCCGGGTTCTGCTTCTTCCACTTGGTCCTTCGGTTCTGGAACCAGATTTTGACCTGCGTCTCTGTGAGGCTGAGTGACAGAGCCAGGTTCAGGCGTTCGCACACCGACAGGTAGCGTGTGGCTCGGAACTTGTTCTCCAGAGCCACCAGCTGCTCGTAGGTGAAGGCTGTGCGCGCGCGCCGTGGCTTGGCAAAGCTAGGCTCGGATCGCCGGCGCCGGGGCCGCGGGGAGCCGGGAGAGCCGGGGGACGCTGGCAGCCGGTCGGTGCCACTCTCCCCCACTCCCGCCACCACCGCCCGGCCTTCTGGAGAACCCTGGTGAACCCCCTGCCAGCGCTCCGGCCGCTCCCGCAGCTGCGCGCGCCCCGCATCCTCCTCCTCTTCCGCTTCCGAGCCTTCCAGGGGGGACGCCGGGCCAGTGCCTCCGCTCGTGGCATCTAAGAGAGAAGGGTAGGGTGACGAGAAACCCGTAACAACTCCACCCGTCCGCATCCCCAAACCTTCTTGTCCTCCCCTACAGCACTCAACTTTCCCCTTGATCCAATTCCACTCTCGCCACTGTGTCCTCTTCTGTTCCCAG
Organism: Dicrostonyx torquatus; assembly: GCA_028555095.1. Lineage (NCBI taxonomy): Eukaryota > Metazoa > Chordata > Mammalia > Rodentia > Cricetidae > Dicrostonyx > Dicrostonyx torquatus. The sequence continues at coordinate 1,528,957 of JAQHUG010000016.1, read as the reverse complement.
CCTGCACATCTTAGGGAGCAGATTCAGGAATGCGGTGTCCTCTTGCCCTTTACAAATCTACCATTAAGTAGTCACCCAAAAAGTATATGTTGGATGGCACCCCATATCAAGAAAGTACAGTGACTTTATCGAGCCGAGGAGAGTGTGCATTATGATATGGGAATGTCAAATGCGTTTACTATTGAATCTCCCCGGTCCCTAGAAGCCTATTTTGGTGTGCGACTTCTAGCAATTAAAAAAGAAGTTATTAAGTTCCCCTCCCCCAAAAAAGAGAAATTCCCCCTTTCCCATCTTCTCTCTCCGGCCGTGTTAATAGAGTTTCAGATTTGTCCGGGGCCTGATCGATAGATGTCATCTATTAAAGGTAAGTTTTAATCGAACAATATTAGGATCAGACAGGGAAAGGGGGTTTGAAGTCAGTACCTGCAAGCTGCGGGCAGGAGATATGCAGTCGCCAGTAATAGAATATCGATCAAGGAGTTGAGGGGGAGGGGAAAGCGGCCCAACAGAGAAACCATTCAAACAATTAATCCAGGCCCTCGGCCGGGCCCCAAACCAGGCCACCAAAGGCTTCTGGGCCCCAGACAATCACTGCCAAACTTAGAAAGAATGAGCAGGAGACTGTGCTGCACACAGCCTTCCCTAGGACCAGAGTCCCTAGCCCCTAGGCGTCCCTCCAAGGAATCCCATGCCCATGTCCCACTCGACATGAATCCTTCTGTCTTAAGTCCTTCCAGACACAAACTTTCCTGAACTCTTCCTTTGATGTCCACCACCTTCAGGGATGAGGTAAAATAGTCTAGAAGAGAAAGCACCAAAAGCTTTCTGTCTGCCCACCCCCAGTCCCCTGTCAGGTCCAGGAAAGGCGAAGACAGGTGTTTCCGAGGGTTTGAAAATAAGCACCTAATCCTGGTCTCAGTTACCTCAACCATAAAAAAGGAGTGGTGTTGATGATACATACTATATACTTGAAAGGCGTTTTCATAACCTTTACCCCGGCTCCTTAGCCCAGGTTCTAGCACGTGCACAGAGTAAAACATTTCCGTTAGATATGTGAGCCAGTTAGAGCTGTGGCGCTCACGCACTGAGCAGGTGTTCAGGAATGAGGCACATACCTATCCTGGAATCTCAACCTCATCCTTGCCTCTTTCTTTTTCCAAGGAGGGGTGCTTCAGTTCGCACCTGCACGGGTGCGCTTTCTCTAGTTCCCAGGCCACCGACATCCATTCATCAGACCTTGGCTGCTCCACACACACGGATACCATCTTAGACTGAAACCGCCTCGCATTCTTACCAGGGATCTCCTGCGACCCGATCATAGACTCGGGGCTGGCGTTTTCCCCTGCTTCCACCTCCGCTAAACTTTTCTTGGCTTCCCGGGCAGCTAGACGCACCGGCGGGAACGCAGCTCGCGTGAATTTTTGCGGATCCAAGATGTCCAGGACAGAGAAGGAAATCTTGTGGTGAGAAGGAGCCGCCTTGGCCCCGCCATCCTGCCATGCCAGCATGCCCGCCTCCCACGGACTGGAGGCCAGCTTCACCCGGTCCGGGATGGATGCACTAGGGCTTGCCTTTGGCTGTGGTTCGGTCACAGCGCTCCAGTCTCGAACTGGATTTTCCCCGCCAAGTGAAGCTGGAGAGGGGGGCAAGGAGGCGGGGCGGGAGTAGAGCAGCAAGGGGCTGCTTGCGGATTGGCACTTGCGCTGGCCAGACTCCCGCCACGTGCAGGGTGAGTTCGCAGTTGCCTCGGGATTATCCCGCGCGGCATGGTGGCAGCTGGCCTGGACCAGAGGGATCCTCACCGGCCAATGCGCGTTCCCGAATCCAGGGGTCACGGTTGCAAGCTGCGCGAGTGTCCTTCCATCCAGTAGTAACTCGTGAAGGGCGCCAGAGAGGCTTCCATTTCGAGTATCCCCTCTACTCACACACCTACCTGACTGAAGTTTACTTATTTCTCTTGGAGCACTTGCCATCTGTCTTTGACCTGAAGACGCCACTGAGGCTAACCCTGAACGCTCCGCAATGATGCTTGGCGCATCTCATGCACCATCTGTGAACCACAGTAACGGCGTCAGGACCATTTACTTCAAATTTTTAAAGCCTCGGTGTGTTTACAGTTTACAAAGCCCTGGGGTTTTCTCACTCTTTTGATTTTCTTAGCTTCCCTGTGAGGTGGGCGTGGCCCGGGACTACAGTCTGTGTTTCAAAGACAGGAAAAATGAGGTTCAAAGATGAGCAAAGATCTGTCCAGGGTCACTGCGGTCAATAAAGAGTCTGGACTGGGCTAGAGGGGTTTTTTCAGCACGTCCTCTGTCTTGGAAAATGGAGGTGAAAAATTCTCCTTGGACAGGAGACTTTTCTTTCTACCCAGAAAGGGGTAAGAGGCCAAAGGGTGAATTATAGGAAAGATGACAGTGCCCAACCAAGATGGCCGTGGGCTCAGGGCCAGGTAGTTCGACTGAAGGTGCCCTCCTTTCAGTTACCCGAAGTCCATTTTCGCTACCCGTCAGGACTTCTTCACAGTCACAGATCCCATTATTATCATCAGAAATTGACTCTATCTCTGACCCCCATCCTTGCACAACCACAAGAAGAAAAGGTTAAAAGATGCCCTGCCCATTGGTTTGAATTTAAGATCAGAGAAGAGATACGATTAAAATGGCCCCAACTGCCCCCTCCCAAGTCTCCAGGGAGGACAGCCAGCAGCAGTGGTTAAGGAAAGCTTGCTGTAGCCACACCCGTGGTGGCATTCCTTCTTTTTGTCACCACTGTGAACATTAAGCATTTATTTCAGCGGTCAGTTCTGAAGCATCCCTCACTTAGCTCCACTCCCCAGAGCCACCTCGGACCCCGCCGCTCCTTTCTTCTTTGCCCCATGCAGTTCCCAGACAATGTCTTGGCAATTAATATTGTCTGAGCAGGTAAGAAGTAGGAAGAGGAGGGGACTCTTTCGCACTAAAGTGCTGAGAGCTACTAATCCTATCTATTAGTAAAGAGGCATCCTCGGGGGCTAGCTCCTTGTAGCTTTTCTCATTCAAACCTTTTAGCCCCTCCCAGGGGTGCCCACCATATTCCCTGCCGACTTTAAAGCCTTGCCGAAATTCAAGTCAGCTCCAGCCTTAAAGCAAAGACGGATTGTGCTTTTAAAGTGAAGGGAAGGAAGTGCCCAGCCCAAGCCCACCAGAACACCCCCTTGCTAAAGGGAATTTGTGCTATGAGAAACTCAGGGAAAAGAGCCCAGAAGCCAAGAGGCCAGGGACCAGGGACAAGGCCTGCAAATCACAGATCCTTCTGGAATGCACACACTTTGTTTTCTGTTTGGATAACCCTTTCTCACCTCGTTCCCACATTTTTTAAGTCTTCCGTTTTCTTTCTCTCCCCTCCCCTATTGACCCCAATTCCAGCTACATTTTTTCATATACATGTATATATTAGGTTTTTTTTTTTTCAGGGTATCTGGGAATAGATAAAACGATCCTTCTCTTACCCTCTTTTCTTCTCTGGAGGCTGTTTCATAAGAATAGGGGGGCGGTAAACATCTCAGAGGGCACCCAGATCCTAAACCAGAGGACCAGGAAAGAGCCCTGATATCCTACCCCCTGTCAGACAGAACTTGGGTTATGTCATTGTACTTCCATAGCCTGTTGTTGTTGTTTAAGTTATATAAAGTTTTTCCTTTTGTGTGAGTCATTTTTCCTTTGAAGTCTATGGTGCTAAATACAGAAAAGGGACCAAAAATGGCAGGAAGTAGCACATTGGAGAGAAAATCCAAGAACATGGAGAGGCCACGTTCTGTAACCTGAAGAGCCCTGAGCATGCCTTCTTATGATGGTTTTTATATTGTTGTCTTCACTTTCTCACCGTTTCTCCTGTGTGCATGTTCACTACAGGGTGGCAGTCCAGGAGCCCTGCTTAGTGCTTGACTCTGGATCCTAGCTGACATGGAAAAAACATTACTGTGTCTCACTCATTCAGCTTGGAGACAAACGCCCAAAGACCAGGGTATGTCTTCCTGCTGAGGGGAGACGGAGGCAGGAAGTTTCAGGGAACCGTTTCTCTGACCACTCATTTGGTATGGCCCATAAGGCAGTGAAACCTCCGTTCAGGCACAACTGGGAGATGTGCTTGACCCACTAATGTGGCACATGTGTTACCCAGGCTGTTTCTATGAAATGCATACGTTCACATCTGGCAAGCCATCTTCCCTCTGTGCATAGAGTTGATTTGGTTGTTGGTTTTTTTTTGTTTTGTTTTGTTTTGCTTTTTTTTTTTCTTCTTTCCCCAGCCTGGACATTGAAATTCTGTTTGAGTGCTGTCTTTAAATTGCTTTGATGCTAGGTGGGTTCCAACTCTGACCTGTCCTGATGGCAAGTGATGGCTGTAACAAGCCCGGGATCAATATTCATAGCGGGTGTCCTGGACTGATAACGCTATCCAAGACAATGTTCGCTATCAGTATGGACAGCTGAGATATTGTGCCATTAGGGATGTTGTGTTAAATAACCTGATCCATTTCTGGGGCTATTTAATGAATTTCACAGCTTAGATAGTATCTTTAAGGAAATGGCAAAAGGCTATTCCGGAGGCACTGATGCAAATCAATGGTGCTAGGCTTCTCAAGCCATTGCACAAACAAAGTGGCCTGTAATTCCAGCACAGCCTTGAGAAGCTGCCACCCGCCCTGGGAGCAGGATTAACAATGGAGAGAATGTGCAGTGTATCCAGAGGGAGGGTACTGGTATTATGAGCTGCATTAAGGTCCCTAAGATAAAATCATATGTTCCGAAATAAATACAAGTGGAGTTCTCTGTTTGAGACAGCCCACAGGTTAGGACATACACTCCAAAAGAGACAGCTTCATCAGGCACAGCTGAAGGCCAAAGGGAGGTGGTGACCATGGAGACAGTCATGCATACATTCTTCTACTCAGGTACTCAGCCTGCTTTCCCCAGTCACTCTATACAGTAGGAAGAAGAAAAAGACATTGGGATTTCAAAGGAAGGCTACTGGTAGAGTAATGGCTTGTTTACCTGACCCCAGGCCCTCATTGCCAGAATTTACAATTACATTTGGGGGCAGAGGCAGGAGGACTGTTGCAAATTTGAGGCCATTAAATTCTATTAAGTTCCAAAGCCAACCAAGGCCACATAAGAAAATTCAACAAAAGTATGTAATAAAACTGGGGGAAAAATGGCAACAGAAAATATAAAACTACCTTGGAGACTTCTGATTTGTGAAAGGAACATTGAAAATGTAGCCTTCCTAGGCTAGGGTCTTAGCTCTTGGCTCAGCTGGTAGAGTGCTTGCCCTGGCGTGCATAAAATTCTGTTTTTCACCCAGTACCATGTAACTTGGTGGTACACACCTATAATCCCAGCACTTGGGAAGTGGAGGCAGGAGGAGCAGGAGACCAAGGTCATCCTTCACTATTTATGGAGTTCAAGGCAACCTGGGCTACCTACACAAGACTCTGCCTCAAAAGCTGATTTTTACAAATAAACAAAGTATTCAAAAGCACAGCCTGCCTGCCTTCCCCTAAGCTGCAAACCCATCGTCACATAGTTCACATCAAACAATAAAAGTGTGTCTTGTGGAAACCTAGAGGCTAAAAAATAACTTGTTTTTGAGACAGGCTTGTAGGTCTTCTTATGCAACAACTCAGGCTAGCTGGAGCTCGTGGTCCCCCTGCCCACTTCTCATCCTGAGTGCTGGGATTACAGAATCATGTCTGTAGTTTAGAAATTAAAAGGAAACATCAAAGGTTATTAAGCGGCAAGGCAGTGGTAGCGTCCTTTAATCCCAGCACTCGGGAGGCAGAAGCAGGCAGATCTCTGTGAGTTCAAGGCCAGCCTGATCTACAAGAGCTAGTTTCCAGACCAGGCTCCAAAGCCACAGAGAAATCTTGTCTCAAAAAGAAAAAAAAAAAAAGGTTATCAAGCAATAGAGGGTGTTACCTCCGTGAGCAGAACACATATTTGTCATGTGTATTCTGATGCATAGTCTCATAATAATAATTAGTATTAACAATATATGTTCTTTGTTTGGCCTTGCCCTGGGCCAGGCTTTGGGCTAATCTCTATTGAAAATTAATTCAGGAACTCTCCAGAGGTTTTGAATCAGGTACTATTAGCTTGCAGTTGAGAAAATGAACTTAGAGAGGGTTAAATGGGGAACAGGCTCAAAATTGTTAGGGCTGGTATTGTGGTTTTAATTAAATATTGGGGTCCCCAGCAGCAGGACCCAAAGTCGAGACCACATGGTCAGGTCTCCAATGGCTGTGGTGGTGGGTCCCCAGCTTGCACTGGAGGCCATGGCGGCTAACGGATATTAAAGTTAAGCATTTATTAAGATGGATTATGGAGGGGAGGAAACAGGAGAGGAGAGAGAAGGAGGAAAGGAAAAAAAAGAAGGGGAGGGAGAAGGCCCCCCTGCCTCTCCCAAGAGCGGTGGGTACAGAGAGAGAATGAAATTGCCACTGCAGGCTTACAGGCAGAGGAGTGGGAGTGGCTTGCTCTTAAAGGGACAGGAATCATTACAGCTGGAATTTGAATGTAGTGAGATTTCAGAACCCTCTCTAATAATGTTCCATCAGAGGAAATCCACTGCTGGCCCCAGGATATAACCTAATCGCAGCTGGTCTTTAAAATTGTGCAGATAATTGGGCTATGTAATAGAATATCTGAGAAAATAAGTGAATCCATGACTAGACCACAGGTTGCAGGGCCCGGCTTCGGGAGATCTTTTTTGTTTGTTTGTTTGTTTTGTCTTTGAGTCAGGGTTTCTCTGTGTAGCTTTGGTGCCTGTGCTGGAACTAGCTCTTGTAGACCAGGCTCAAACTCACAGAGATCCACCTGCCTCTGCCTCCCGAGTGCTGGGATTAAGGCATGTGCCACCACAGCCCAGCTTGGGGGTTGCGGAGAATCTTTTACATTCAATGCATGGTGATGTCTTATAGCATCCTTAGGAGAAGCCAGAGTAAGGGGAATTGCCAGACAAACTCAACTGCACTGGATGTCTAGAAAGGTAGAGAAATGGACCTGGCCGAATGTAAAAAGCCAAGTGACAAGCCGAGGGACTGAGAGATAAATGGTGACAGAAGGACTGGAAGAGAAGAGGCACATTAGATCTGAGCCTTTCCTTTCCGTGCCAAGCTAACAGGGAGTGCCAGAAAAAGGTGTGTTTGCATAATGGCCATCAGGAAGTATAATGATTCTCTGGCACTTTAAGAGAAAAGCCACGCCCACTCCTTCCCCCATCCGCTGAGGCAGGCTGATCTTCAGCTTCCGGACTGAGAGCTCTCTCTTTTCCATCTTCCTCTCGGAGAGGCAGCTTCTGCCTCTCTCCCCACTTCTCCCCTTCCCCCACTTCTGTCTCTCTCTTCTCTATCTCCTCTCTTTCTCCCCCCCTCTCTCTGTCTCTCCCCTTCTTCTCCCCTTCCCCCTTTCCCCTCCATAACCCTAATAAACGTTTAACTTTACTCTACATGGTGTGCCTATCCATGTCTCTGGCTCCTGCCTGCCCGCCACGTGTCTCCCTGCCTGGGACCAGCCACCACTTGGGGACAGGCAGCCATCTCTGCCTGGGACTGGCTGCTCTCAGGGCCTGCCGCCTGCCGCCACATGGCCTGCTACCACTGCTTGGGAACCTACAGCGTTTCTGCTGCCTACTGCTGCCGGGGATCCTACATTTTTTTATTTTATCACAACAGGAAGCAGGGTAGAATTTTGCAAGCCCGTAAACCACCTGCTTCTGGGCAAAATAAAATCCAGTCAGTCTGTTTCTTGTAAGGCTCAAAGGTCAAAACCCTCTATCCCTAAATCTGCACCCACCTCTCATGCCTTCCTCTCCCCTCTGCCCCCACCCTGGTCTCCCACCTTTACAACTTGTTTGCCTCACATAAATATGAAAACCTTGGACCTCAGCTGTCCAGGCTGGGGTCTAACAGAACCAGTAAACCAACTGAACAAACCAGCTGTCCAGTGAGCAGAGGCACTCAGCAGTGTGGATGGGCCTTGCAGGAATTCTACCAGACCTTCTTCCTAGCCAGCAAAAACAACAACAAAAAAAACAGAACTCTGTGTTCTTTGTGATATAGGCAAAGTTTTAAAAGCTGGCAATCAATTCAAATGTTGGAAAACAGGTTCTCAGGAGTAAGTGGGTAGAACTGTGAGGTTGTGACCTTGGCTGGGAACATGTGAAGTAAGCTCAGTTGATTTATTACCAGCAGTGTACATTATCTGAGATGTTTAATCTTCATCGTCAATCTGACGGGATTTAAAATCACCACAGCTTTTAAATGCCTCTGGGTATGCCCATGAGAGTGTTTCCAGAGAAATTAAGGATGGAAGGACCACCTAGAGGGTGGCCGGAACACCCCATGGGGTGGGCACCCAGAGGGAGTAAAGGCAGGAAGGGAGCTGAGTCTCAGCTTTCACCTCTCTCAGCTTCCTGGTTGTGGATTCACAGTTCCACCAGGCTCCTGCTGCCCGTGGGTCTCTGCCGTGATGCCTGTGTTGTCTCTGCCGTGGTGCCGGCGTCATCTCTGTGTGATGCAGTCTAAATGTCCTGGCACCAGACATCATCTGAGCCATGTGTTGCTTCCCTGTCTGTGCATGCTACCTCCTGAAAGACTCGCCCTCAGTGGGTCAGGTGGTGGGGGAGGGACATTTGTGCTGTATGACAGCCTATTCCTGGTCTGCCTAATAACTAAACTGGGTGCTGTCAGCTCTAGCAGAAGTGCTGGGCCACTGGAAACCTCAGTCTCCCGAGTGCGTACCCTATGCCTATCTTTATATGGGAAATTGCCAGTTTCACAATCTCCCTTTAAATTTTGTTTTTGTTTGTTTTTGAGACAGGGTCTCTATTTAGCCCTGGTGATCCTCAAACTCACAGAGACCTGTCTGCCTCTGCCCCCGAGTGCTGGGTTCAAAGATGTGCGACACTATACCTGCCCTTCCCTCTATGTTGTGTTAGAATTATATTGACCAGAGCAAGAGAACCCTGCCTGGCACAATCTTTGTCACAGTGCCTGGTTCTTAGGCTGTGTTTAAGCCATTTGTCTTTGAACCCATTAGGACAGTGGTCTGTAGGTGGAGTTTTTCTGTATCTGGGCAGCTGTTTCCCAAATAACCACTCAGAGTCTTGCTATTAATTACAAAAACTTGGCTGATAGTTCAGGCTTGTTGCCAACTAACTCTTACATTTTAAGTTAACCCATATTTCTTATTTACACTCCGCCATGTGGCGGCACCATTATTAGCAAGGCACCTTCATCTCCTGCTCCCTCTGCATCTGCTCATGACTCCAGACTCTGCCCTTCTTCCTCCCAGCATTCTGTGCCAGCTGTCTCTCCCAATCTCTTCCTGCCCAGCTATTGGCCAATCAGCTCTTTATTAACAATGAGGGCGATGCATATTTACAAAGATTGTTCCCCAGCACTGGTCTTCAGTAGGTTGAAGAGTCAAAAGGAATAGATTATAGCCAATAAACACTCCAGTGCTTCACAGTAGGACGGAAATGAGTTGGAAGACCACACTTTAAGAGGTGGTGCTAGGGTAGGTTGGGAGGTAGAGAGATGGACCAGTGGTTAAGCGCACTCGCTGCTCTTGCAGAGGATCTCAGTTTGATCCTCAGCACCCACATGATAGCTCCCAACCTTCTGCAACTCCAGTTCACAGGTATACAACTCCCTTGCCTCCTCAGGCACTGGACACTTGTGGTACAAATACACACATGCAGGGAAACACTCATACACATAAAATTTTAAAAATTAATTTTTAAAATTTATTTAATTAAATTTATTTTTTAGGAAAAAAAGAAATAGGACTGGAGAAATGGCTCAGCCGTTAAGAGCACTTGCTGCTCTTGCAGAGAACACAGGTTCAGTTCCCAGTACCTACAGGGCAGCTCACAACAGTCTTTAACTACAATTCCTGGGGATCCAATGCCTCTTCTAACCTCCAAGGACTCCTGCACACACAGTGTAGGCAAAACACTAATTTTTGCAAAATAAAATATTCATTCATTTATTTATTTTCTGAGACAGGGTTTTTCTGTGTAGCCTGGCTGTCCTGGAACTCTCTTTGTAGACCAGGCTAACCTCGAGCTCAGAGATCTGCCTGTCTCTGCCTCTCAAGTGCTGGGATGAAAGGTGTGCATCACCCCTGCTCAGCTAAATATTGTTTTAAAAAGAAAAAAGATCGGTGCAGGCTGAAGCTAAAACCAGAACCTAGCAATGCTTTGGTGTGGAAGTGGGTTTATAAGAGATCCAACACTGGTCAGTTGCCATACCTCGACAGAGCAACCCTGTTCTAGGCCAGTTGTCCGTATGAGGCAACCATGCTCTTTCAAAACAAAACCACAGGAGCCGCAGCAAGAGTTTAACCCACTATAGTGTTTCTGGCAGAAAGAGGTTGTGGAATCTGCTCTCCAAAGATCACCCTGAATGTGCCCAGGGCCCAGCATGCCTGACCTGAGTCCCCAGTGTGTCTGGGTAAGCAATTCCAAAAGGCTGAAGTGACCAAGCTAGGACACAAGAATTCTGGAGCCTCTGCCTTGTTTCTCACAGAATGCTGGCTCGCTTGCTCTGGAGCCATTCTGCTTTACTATGGCTGTCATAGTGGGAGATATTCAAGTCACACGTGGAGGCTATCCTAAACAGCCCGAGTTTTCACTTCTCTACAGAGTGAGTCCCAGGACTGTTAAACAGAGAGACCCTGCCTCCAAAAAACAAAAGCCAAACCAAACCAAAAAAACCAAAGGGTCCTGTGGGTAGTAGGTGCCTGGTATGTCTGCCTGTACATGGTTGCTCCCGTCTTCCTCTTGCCATGGTAGTTCTTCTCTTTGCTGTGATAGTTACATATGCACGCCCACAATCACAGCACCGGCCTGGAACAATTTGAGGAAAAGGTTAGTTTTTGGGTTTGCTTTTTTTTTTTTTTTTTTGGCATACAGTTTAGGGTCTCAATGTGTTGTGGGAAGGGAGGCATGGAAAAGCCTTCACGTTAGGAGTGTGTATTACGGCTGTTCACGTCACTGATGACCAGGGAAATAGAGGGCAAGGGCTGAGTATAACCTTCAGAGACCCATCCCAAGTGACTTACTTGTGCCAACTCGACCCAACCCTCCTAAAGTTTCACAACAGCCCAGACAGCACCACCTGCTCAGAAACAAGTGTTCAAAACACGAACGTGTCTGGAAGGCTGTGGAGTCAAAGCCCTGCATCCCTGATTCCACATGCCCGTGGTGGAGTGGAATACAAATGCTCTTTCCTACAGCCCTGGGAGGACACACGAGTCAGCCCGAATCTTCAAAGTTCCACTTTCCTCTGAATATAGGGAGTGAGAGACCCTGACCCAGGAGTCAGAGTTCTTTCTGGAACTGTCAGACCAAGTTGAGAAAAGATTCTTCACTAGGTGGTTGATGTGGCACTCTGTTCCCTGGAGCTGGTGTGGACAAAGTTTTCAATTAATTGCTGGAATGCCAATGAATGCCTCTGAAATTTAAGCTGCGGGAATTTGCTTCCTGTCACTGGCTAACCAGAGCCCTGGCTACTATGAGTAAATCTGATAGGATTGTACATACATCCGCTATAGTAATCAAGAACTGATGGATTCATATGTGAGCTGAAATTCAGCCGTGGCTGCATATTTGTTACTGGAGAAGAACTCAGTCCAAAGCATGCTGGTGGAGTATGTATCCCTATATACTCCAGTGTGGCTGGACCAGTGGAATTTGACCCAAAAGGTGCAAAAGGAGTCTTTTGGGGCTAGGAGCCTAGGGAAGCCTTTGTTTCCTCTTCCCCACCCTCTCTGTCTGAAATGCAGAAGCCACCCTGGGAGTGCAGCAGGCATCCTGAGAGTGTGAGGGTCAAACCTCCTGCTGGAGGTGCAGGTGCTGATGAAGGATGGAAGCAGCCTGCTGCTACTGGAGGCTGCTGTACTGGCTAACGTTGCCTTTCTTCTGGCTCTCTGCACATGAGAAAAACTAACCTTGTCTGGTCTGGTTATAGCACACAGCCAGATGTGACTCTAAGTTAGGCAATGCCCTTTGCCCATTATACTCAAAGTTCTTGGAATTTTGGATCAGAGGGATAATATTTGGAGACTTGCTACCATGGAGCAATCAGGCCTTGACTGCTATGCCAGACGTGGATCGCTGGATCCATTCCCTACCTCTGTAGCAACAGTGTACATTCAGTGGCTTCAGATGACAGATTTTTGTATTTGGCACAAGTCTAGATATTAGAAGTCCTTAAACCAAGGTGTCAACAGAGCTTCTTTCTTTGTAGAGAATTTAGGGACATCCGTTTTGTCTTTTTAAGTTTCCAGGGGCCTCCTATTTTCGTGTCCAGGTCCCATTCTTATTCAAGGTTGGCACTGTCGCGCACGCGCACGCACACACACACACACACACACACACACACACACATCACTGTTGGCATATTGCCTTTGCTTCTAACTCCCCTGCCCCTTACTTTCTTCAATGATAACATTTGTGATTCTGTGGGCCCACTGCATCAGCCAGGCTAGTCTCTCCGCACTGTCGTGGGTACAACCACACCTGCAAAAGCCCCCTTTTGGCATATAAGCTAATGTATTAGCAGGTTCTGGGTCTCAATATGTAGAAATTTCAAGGGCTCACTGACCTTTCTCCATTCTCCTGTTTCCCTACAGAGTGACAGTGCTTTGTCCAGGTCCCACACAGAGCTAGCCGAGAGGACAGAATTGCGCAGACACACTCATCAATGGCAGAGATGGCAGAGGTACCCTTTATCCTCCTGAGCATGAATCTAGAGTCAGACATTCTTTCGAGGTCCACTTCAGACCTCCAGTGTGCTCAGAAGCTATTGCTGTCACCCATGGCCCACAGCGGCCATCCTCTTGGCTATATCTCTGTCGCTCATTGACACTTGGCATTCATCAGCCCAGCTGTCCCCAAGGCATTGTCTTATCCTCTGACCATCTTGGTCTCTGAAGACAAAGATAACAACTTTGCAGCCAGCATAAGAGCCCACTGCGTGGAGTAGAGGCTTCTGGCAGATTCTTCGGTTGGACTCACTCAGCTCCTACCCCGCAGTCTGCAAAGACAGTCTCCCTTGCAGACGAGACTTGGTGACGTCCAGCTAGGTGTTGACAGTGGAGCAGCAAGCACAGGAAGGTAGCGTTGAAAGTATTTGATTCTTCTGCTTCAGCTGAGGCAGGGACTGTTCTATTAGGTCCATAGCATCTTACAAACAGGCAATGGAATAGGACTGTCAGAAGAGCAGAGCACATAGCCACTTCTCATAGCGGTACGACTCCTGGTTATGTAGGACTCCAGCCTGGTTCCTCAGCTTCCACCCTCTCAGCCCCAAATCTGTAAGCTCCTTCTTGCCTGGTGCAAACACATCTTCTCTCGTCTCTCTCTCTCTATAGTGTAATCTAGTCTCTGGCATAGCAAACCCACTCAGGGTAGGCATTACACCTTTCTCTTGCAAACAGATCCTCCAGTGAACACTCATTGAAATGGGTTAAAGTTCCACCATTCTGTGGGGCTGGAGAGATGGCTCAGTGGTTAAGGTCACTCAGAGGATCCTGGCTCAATTCTCAATATGGCAGGCAGCTCACCATTGTCTGTAACTCCTGTTTCAGGAGATCTGACACCCTCTTCTGGCCTCTGCAGGCACCAGATACCCGTGCACACAAACACCCAAACATATAAATAAAGTTTTTCGAAAAAGTTTTAATATTCTGATGAATTCTTCATGCTTTCTGGGAAACAAGAGCCTGGCATGGAAGCAGAATGTGGTCCCTCTCCTTTCATGCTCAAATTTCTCAAACAGAAGAAGTCATATCCTTGTTTCAATGTTATTACTTCACAGGGGCAGTCCAGAAAACCCCTTTCTTTTTATACCAGTGTTTGTGGCAAACATAACATTAAATCAAGTGTTGGAATTAATTCGAAATTTTTGCTGATTTAACACACTGTCATTCTCCTTTTCTCCCCACTCCTATTACTATCGTCTTTATTTTTGCTAGGCTGTTGTATGCATACAACTTTTGGACTTTTGTTTTTCATATAATGTTAGAACCAGAAGAGTTTTCCAAGGTTGTTGCCTAGCCTTTCTTTCTTCTTCCTCTCTCTCTCTCTCTCTTTTCGTATTTCAAGACAGAGTTTCCCTGGATGTCCTGGAACTCGCTCCTCAGACCAGGCTAGTCTCAGAGAGATCTGTGTGCTTCTGCCTCTTTGAGTGCTGATATTAAAGGTGCACGCCACCACCACCCGGCTGGTCTTCCTTTCAACAACACATTTCTTCCAGCGTCCCTGATATCTGATCTATATCCCTACAGTAATTTTCTTTCAGTTTGTCTTGGCATTATCATTTACACTATAGTCATCCACAAGTTTGCACTTGTTCCTTTAGGGTTTCCAAAGAGCGGGATTGTGCCAACTATATAACTGCTTGCAAGGTCTCCCCCTCTCTCACTTTTGAGACAAAATCTCAGTAATGCATTAAGGCTGGTCTTCAAGACTTAAAAATTCAATTATTTAATTAATATGAGTGTGTGCATGCACTCACGGTGCTCTGGCATCGGTTTCCTCCTTCTGTCATATGGGTTCCGGGAACAGAACTCAAGTTGTTAGGCTTCCTGTCAAACACTTTGACATCTTGCTGGCCCTAGTCTCACACTCTCAGCCCTGCTGGGATTACAGGTGAGACCCATCCCTCCCGGACGGTTTTACTTTTCATTTCAGTTTGCCTCGCTCCGACTCTTAGGGAGGCGTTCCGAGGGACCTGTTCTCAGCTTTTCTGCTATGCCCTGAAGAATCCAGCTTCGGAGAAGGAATGCAGCCAAGCGCCAAGCACAGGTACACATGGTTCCGGGTTTGCGCCCGGCCCGCCAGTCGCGGACTACATTTCCCAAGCAGCACCGCGTGGAAGGCGTGGCCGTGGGATACGGGCGACAGCAACGCCAGGTCCGGGGTGCATAGCGGGACGCGATGGCCGCGTGGGCTGAGCGGCTGGCGGGCGTGCGGGGAGTACTGCTTGACATATCCGGCGTGCTGTACGACAGCGGCGCAGGCGGCGGAGCAGCCATTGCGGGATCTGTGGAGGCGGTGGCGAGGTTAGTGGACTCAACGCGGCGGGTGTAGGACTACTGTGGCTGCCAGGGGCGGGGCATTCACGCCGGCCCCGCCTCCTCGCGCACTGGCCCCGCCCTTCATGCTGGCTAGGCGCCTGGTGGGGAAGGTTGGGTTGGTGCTACTATAGGCTTCCAAGTGTTGTAGTTTTGCTTTGGAAGCAGGAGAACGGTTGAACTTGGTTAACCTGCAAGTAAAATCCAGATTCCAAAAGTGTAGGATATTGCAATATTATTAGGCCAATGACATGGCTCCATGGATAAAGGCATTCACTATTGTGACAACCTGAATTCAATCCCTGGGACCCACATGGTGGAAGAAAAGAAATGATTGCTGCAAGTTGCCTTTTATCTGACCTCCACATAGTGCTCCACTCTAAAAAGAAATAAATGGAAAAGTTATTTTAAAGTATTTCATTATGTTGCTTACATGTTTAAATGAGCATTTTTAATATACTAGGCTAGGTAAACTATTTTAAATGTTCCACCTGTTTCTTTTACCTTTGAGAACTTTAAATCATTTATGTGGCTAGCCATCTAATTCTTTTGGATTGGGTTTGATTTGAGGAAGAGAAAGCATCTGGTTCTTCAAGCCTGCCCATGCAGGACCCTGCCTGCCAGGGACCACAGTTGGCATTAAGTCTGAGGTATTTGCCTTTGGTGTCCCTAGCCAGCTCTATGTAATGTTGATGAACAGTTGAAAGGGGCTTGTTGTTTAGCGCTCAGTCTCCCAGAATCACTAGCTGGAATGCCCTGACCTAACTAGGATTATTTATTTACCTGTAGTTAAGTATATCCTTTGATCCCAAGAGGCCCTCCCCTACTCCCCCCCCCTTCTCTCCCTCTCCCTCTCCCCCTCCCCCTCCCCCCTCTCTCTCTCCCTCTCTGTCTACACAGAGAGAAAAAACACTCAAGCAAGAGGGATAGCATTGATGAGGTACCAAGGACTCCAACTGTGTTTTGTAGCAAAGTCAAAGGGGCTTGTGAAGGGACATCTACTCCCAGGAAGCACCTGTGACCTCTGTGTGGGCAGAGATCTAGGTTTACCTGTCCTTCTGGTCTCAATATATTCTCCACTGACCCCAGAACATAGGACTGGCTGTGTGACAGTGAGCCGTGATGTCCATCATTATGTGGCGGCCCCTTTTGGAACGCAGTCAGGCACTGGACAGTGCTTTGAAATGAAGTTCCTTCATGTAGACAACCTTATGAGATCTCATCTGAAGGGAAGGTGGACCGTATTTTGGGCTCAAATGAATACACTGAGTCACTGTAGATCAGAAGCGAAGATGGTTCCAAGCCAGGAAATAGTGCCACCCACAGTGGGTAAGTCTTCCTACTTTAAGTAATAAATGGAGATAGTCCACCCACAGGCATGCCCAAATGCTGTCTCCTGGATGATTCTAGATCCCATCAAGTTGATAGCTGAGATTACCCCTGTCACAAACATGTACACACACACACACACACACACACACACACACATGAACTTGTGTACAAATAAGTACAGTGAAAATGAGATTTTCTTTGGTAAGGAGAGCCTCAGAATATATAAGTAAATATATAAGTAAAAAAAAAAAAACTCAGCAACTGAGCTGAAGTAAGGACAAATGACAATCATTCACCAGGGCAAAAACCAACAGTGAACTCCTAAGCATATGAAAGATCTCCCACCTGGCCACATTAGAAACACAAATTAAGGGGCTGGAGAGATGGCTCAGTGGTTAAGAGCACTGACTGATCTTCCAGAGGTCCAGAGTTCAATTCCCAGCAACCACATTGTGACTCACAACCATCTGTAGTGAGATCTGGCGCCCTCTTCTGGCCTGTAGGCATGCATCGCCCCACGTAAATTCTACATCTAGAAAATATTCATATTGTGTTTGTAACTCCCAATTCATTTCACTTTCTTGTGTAACCAGCGTCTCCAAAAACTCCCTCTACACTGCTTTGCCCTCTAGTCCCATAGGTTAATTTTGCTTGTGAATCTGGATATTGTGGGGCCAGAAAGAACATGAAGTGAGGGAAAGTCATGGCAGCAGGGCCTTGAGGAGGCAGCTAGTCATGTGACTTCTGCAGTCAAGAAATCATAGAGTGTGTTTCCCGTTTATGACTGTCCCTTTCACCTGCTATCACTTACGAGAGATTTGTTGTAGTTGTGGATAATGGTTTGTAGATGGCTTGATTGCGTTACTAAGCTTGGTTCTATGGAGTGATGTCTTACTCTTCTACTGCGAAGAGACACCATGACCAAGGCAACTTATAAAAGAAAGCATTTAACTGGGGGATTGTTTATGGTTTCAGAGGGTGACTCTATGACCATCAATCATGGGGAACATGGCAGCAGGCAGACAGGTGGGCAGGCCTGGTGCTGGAGCAGAAGCTGAGAGCTTACCTGTGATCCACAAGTACAAAGCAAAGAGAGCTTGCTGGAAATACCATGGGCTCAAAAGCCCACCCCCATGACACACCTCCTCCAACAAAGTCCCATCTCCTAATCCTTCCTAAACAGTTCCACTGACTGGGAACCAAGCACTCCAGTATATGAGCTTGTTGTGGGGGGCATTCATTTTTAGACCTCTACAAATGAGGACACATTTGTGCACTCCTTTCTTTCCCGTCTGGGTTATTGCAGCTGGTGTTTTGGGGAGCCTGTGACTGTGTTCCTACAGGGTGTGCATCCATAGAACTTGGGAGTGTCAGAGTGGAGTAGGTGAATTACAAGGCAGGAGTGTGTTTGACAAGTGCTTGCCATCTCTGCCAGCTCCACAGCCGTTGGTGTGTTTTAGGACCATTGTCACAGGCTGCTATATGTCAGTATCACCATGCCAGTGTCACCCCTGCTATGCAAGCCAACAAATCTCTTTACATTTTTATTTATGTGCACGGGTATTTTGCCTGCATGTACATCTGTTTGAGGGTGGCAGGGACCCTGGAACTGGAGTTACAGATTGTTGTGAGCTGCCCTGTGGGTGCTGGGAATTGAACTCAAGTCCTCTGGAAGAACAGCCAGTGCTCTTACTTAACCACTGAGGCATCTCTCCAGCCCCTTTAATTCTTCTTTTTTAAAATATTTATTTATTTTATGTGTTTGAGTGTTTGCTGGCATGTATGTCTGTGCACATGTATACTTGGTACCTGCAGAGGTCAGGAAGAGGGCATCCCCTGGAACTGGGGTTAATGGATGGGTTGTGAGCCAATAGGTGGGTGTTGCTAGTTGAGCCACGATGTGGATGCTGGGAACTGAACCCTGGTCCTCTGCAAGAGCAACAAGTGCTCTTAATCACTGAGCCATCTATCTCTCCAGCCCTTAAAGCCCATCTTAGCAAAGCCTTCCTGGGACCAGTCATAAGCCTCAGGATCCACAGAGTCTGCCAGGATCCTTCCCATCACCATTCCTCTTTGCACCCTTTTCTTGGATAGCACTCTGTCAGGCTAGGCGAGCCCCCTTTCTAGAAGCTGTGGGATTATTCTTGTTGAGGGGACAAGGAACCCAGAAGACTGACAGTCTCTGAACTCCCTGGCTTCCTTGCTACTGGACCAAGTCCCTAAATCTGTGCCTGGTCCACTGGAGCGTCTCAAGTGACCTTTGGCTCTCTCATGACTGACATTCCTTTCTTACCTCATTTCTTCTGTGGGTTTTTGCTGAGCAGTCTTCCAAGCAGCCCTGGCCTCTATAAGGCCAACCCTTCCTGCTCAGACCCAGGGCAGCCCCACAGGCCCTCCCTCCCCTGTGACAGGTGCAGAAGCTTAGGGGTAAGAGATTTTTGCCCTCTGTTAAAACACACCTGCTTTTGAAGTTTTCTGGGGATTTTCCTCTCTGGGTAGCTGAGCCAACACTGGCCTCTCCCAGAACCCTTCTGGGTGCAGCTTGCCAGGGTACACAGCTGGGCATCCAGCTGGTTTGTGTGGCCTTGGCAGTATTTTCCACCTTTCCCTCTGTGACCCCCCTTGAAGTACAGTGCTCCCTTTGAAGTTCTGCAGGAGTTCAAAGGAAGTTCCTGGGGTAAGACCCACTGCCACAAAGGGACAAGTGTGATGGGGGTGGGATGGGACCTGGGGGAATGTGCACTTCCCTGACAGCTTCCCAGCACAGCGGCTCCAAGGTGGCATCCTAATTTTTTAAGCCTAGTAGGGGATGGCTCACTGTCTCCCATTATTCTGTCTGGGTTTCTTGTTGTAACCATTTTTTTGTTTGTTGCTTTTTTGGTTGCTGTTTTTTGTTGTTGTTGTTTTTTTTTTTACACTTTCTAGAAAGCTCCCACTAATGGGGGGACAGAAAGCACAGGAAGAAGATAAACTTACTTTGCAAATGGGACCAACCATAGTAAGAAGCATCACGTGCCAGGCAGGCACTCCCCCCCACCCCCCACTTTCACATCTGCCCAGTGAACCCTTTCCGAAATGAGGGCTGAGAGCTTGAAAAGCAGGAAAAGAGGCTGAGTTCTTATTAAAGACAAATGACTGCGTGCATCCACCACACACCCAGCAAACATTTGTTGGACACCTGCAGTGTACCGGGAATTTTGCTCTGGAGAATTTATGATGGCAAGCCAGGTGGCTAGAAACCAGTGCCCTGGTGGAGCCAGTGTGGCAGTGCCCCGAGACCAGACTTGCGCTAGGCAGGCTAGTGTGTAGAGAAAGCCTGAACTGTGTAGAGGTCCAGGGCTGCAGGTGCTCATGGGCCTTACAGGTCCCATGGGCATTGAGTTGAGATCAAGAGGGGCAAACCTAAGAACATCCCAGATGGAAGAAGGGGGCAGCTTTGCCCTTCCCATGCGACCCCAACCTCTGCTACCCACTTAGTCCTGCAAGCTGCTGGGTGGGGCCAACTGACTGCTGTAGGACTTGTGGGCGGGTGTGGCCATCTGTAACCCGCCTGGGTCCCTCCAACAGGCCTTTATTGGAGCCCATTTGTGGTCAGATCGGGCTCCCTGAGGGGAACCATTCAGAGGCAGGCTGGGCACAGCAGGGGCTGCCGCACAAAGGCCCTGGTGGCTGGGCAGGCCCTGGCGATGGCCCCTGAGGCATCTGCATGTGAAAGGTGATGAGCATTTACTGCGTCCTGTGGAAGGCCACTAAAGCACATCTGCCAGGGCCAGCCTAGCCCACACTGGCCTTTTGGAAGCCGGCGGAAGGAAGCAGACTCGGCCTCAGCCCAGGGCAGTCTCATAAAGCAATTCCCACCCAGAATGGTGAGCCAGACTCACAGCCCAGCCTTCCAAATGGCCCCTCTCCATCCTGAGGGTGAACAGAAATATCGGGAACCCTAGGGAAATCCAGATGCCATACAGACAGTCTTAGTGCAACAGCAAGTGATTGCGCCAGGGCAACTTTGAAATCTGGCTGGTCCTCGGACCTCCTCAGAGCTCAGCTGCCTTTACAGCATCCAGCCATGAGGCACAGTTCCTAGGGGTAGCCATAATAATGCAGACGGTAACCCAGGCCAACCGCTTCCTCTCAGTCCCACCTGTGGGCCAGGCTAGTCAGGATGTCAACTGGGGAAGGCTCCCACAGGCCTTGGGCAAGGGGTGAGGGCTGTTGGTAATGACTGAGCTCCTATCCATTGCCCTTTCTTGTCCTGAGATGAGCCGTGATGGGGAGGGCGTGGGTCAGAGCAGCCTGCTCTTTATCCTGGGTTCTGGGTCTTCTGTTTTGTAATGTCAACACTTGAAGTTTCATAACATAGATGGCTTCCTTTTGTAAATATTCCCGCCAGCCCTTGATTCAGAGAAAAGTTGAAGGCCTCTGTCATCAGCCTGTCCCAATAACTGCCCTCAGATTGACCCCATGGGTCATCCAGCCCCTTGCTTTTGTGTTCCCCCAAAGCACAGAAGATTTGTGATATAGCCTAACTCCTTCTCCTGATCTTTGCAGCCCCCAGGGCAGCTGCCCATCACACTGTGCACTGCCCATCACACTGCGCACTGCCCATCACACTGTGTACTGCCCATCACACTGTGCACTGCCCATCACACTGTG